>KK351139.1:493476-536633 GCA_000671755.1 Glossina brevipalpis
AAATGTAAACCTAGAACACCTCTTTTTTGTAAAGCATAAACCATAGCAGATAAATCTACAAATATTTCCCTATCTTTACCGAATGATTTGACAAAATTGGCGTATTCCTAATTTTTGTTTTTTTTTGGCGATAGTTCAAAACTATATTTTAATAAAAAAATAAGTCATTTTCTTTGCAAATATTCGCTTTACATAAAACATAATTTTCACATATCTTGATTTATATTGTTTTGTCTTTTAACAGCATTCTTGTATAATTTGTATGAATAAAGGAGTAAAGTACGCGTTACAGTTTCTTGTATGGAGAAGGGAAAATAACACAAAAACATAACAAAATAATTTAAAAAAAAAAAAGGTAAAAATATATAATAAATTTTAGTTAAACATATCTTTACAGTTAGAGAAATGAAAGAAGATAAATAAATTTAATTGAAAATATGCCATTTGCTAATTAGATCAGAACAAGCGAGAAATTCTAAATAATTTTAATATGAAAAGGCGACCACATTACAGTACAATTAAAAGAAATTAAAAGATAAGAGATATATTTTTAATTGTGCCAAAGTTATTTCTCCAAGTGCATAAACAATTAAACATTTTATTTTCGAATCCAAAATTGTTGTGTAAATATTTTCGATTTAATTGTTTTCTAAACAATTCATTCCAAGTGCGATTAAGTGACATTTTTCAGTTGTGTGTTGTTGATTTTCGATTGCTTTCTCTAACGGTCAAACAAGAAAAACAAGTTGAAAAACGAGTTTTATTTTTGCTTTTTTTTTTTTGGTTTTTATTAATAATATCACCTGGTGATGATGAAGCCGGACTGTAGTTGGCACTATCTGTAGATGATAATTTAGGCAAAAGTATTCTTAAAGATGTACGTCTCATAAATTTGAATTCAAACGCTAAAGTATAAAATGTTGACAGCATTAAATTGATTATCAAAAGTAAAAAATTTCCAAGACAGGCATACATAAAGTCGTACACACTTACACATAATAATCTATGTGCGCTAATAATAAAATAGACAATTAGGTGAACTGAAATGATATTAATTATAGAATTACAAATTTCACTGGTAAAGTCAAAGATCTAATTAAATTAATTTATTTAGCCCTTTTGTGATATTAACACCTGTGGCTGCGTTACTTACTACAAAGGTTATTAATATCATTAATTAGCGTATTATTAAGTCATTAATTGTTTGCATCATTTAGGTTGAAGAATTTCCGACAACTCAATGAAGTCATCATCCAAAATCGATAACATTAACAAAAAACTACTAATATCTAACGTTTCACTAAGACTAGAAGCATCTCTTCGATTTTGAAAGTTTGATGATTTCGACTTTAATTGGGTCTTATCTCATCTTAATGATCCGATGCCCAATGCTTAGTATCTCATCCTGATATGAACCTTAAAATTTATGTTAAAGATGGTTGGTTTTCAAAATAATAAACTTCTAAACACTATTTACTAAGAACTTTTCCTATTTAGTGTATTTTATTTATTTACTTATTTACTACACTTCTAGTCCAGAAATTTTCCGCATTCACTTGCTACTATATACTGTATGTACTAATTCATGATATTATATACTCTATACTATATATTATTATATATATTATATATAATTATATGTGCTCTATATAATAATTTTTATTGAAAAATGAAAATGGAGAAAATGGAAAATCTTCTTTTACATAAGAACTTTCTCAAAGTAAGCATGAGCAATAGTTATAAAAATTGTCTAATCCGTTTTCAGTAGCGTTCATCTTTATTCTAATATCATGTAGATGTACTAAAAATTCAATTCGAAAATTACAATTTATAAGCCGAACACATATCATAAATTAAGTGGACAGACAGACGGACATACAGATCAATTCTAAAAATGATATTGAAACGATTGGTATAATAAAAAACGTGCAATTGATGAGCGTAATTTTCGCACGAACCTAACCTTTTGTACTCGAAGACTCCGGAGTGGAACTATTTAAAATTTGTCTTCAAACTCTAGGACTCCACTATGAAGACAAATAATTTTCAGTCCCTCACATAAGAGCAAAGACAAATCGCAAAAACTATTATTACGAAAATCGCGTAATGATGACATAAATCTAAATAAAAACTACCAGAATCTATTGATGGAAATTCCATTACAACACTATCGTGTATACGACATAACATAGAACAGTAACTTTTCTCTTAATGCGCCTATCATTTACTTACTGAAATTGCTTCGGCTTGTTGGTAATATAAACGGAAACGAGTAAGAGAATTATATTTGACTATGCCCGTCACCTTTATCTTAGAAAAAAGTCAATAAAACTAAATATCGATGCTCCGTAATATCATATAAGCAGGCATGACACATACATTCCGGTTTTATTTGCCAAATTTGATGCCGATACCTCAATGTTTGCGACCAACGAACTGGTTATCGTAGACGTTATACAGATAACCAGACGGGCAGATGGACGGAAGTATGAAAGAACGGACGGAAATGTTTAGTTTGATGCTGATCATGAATATATATATACTTTATTGGGGGCTGAAAGTCAAAAACATTTTCACAAAAAAATCAAATTCCTATGCTCTTTATACCAAGTGGGCGTGGTCGGTTCTTGTACCTATACTAGAGGATGGCTAGTTTGGTAAATATGAAAATTTTTACAGATCTATTCGGTATGGTTTATCACTAATTAGCAAGAAACCAGACAATAGAGGTCTTCTCAGTTTACGTTATACTCGGGGCGTGTTCTTTGACCCATTTGTCTCATTTTCAATACAAACTTGCGTAGGGCAACTTCCAATGTTACTGCCAAATTTGAAGCCCATGTCTTAATTTTTGCGGCCAGGAGAGTGTTTACTACAAACGGACAGATGGACATATCTATATAAATTCTAAATTTGATGCTGATCAAGATTATATACAATTTTTCGGATCTCTGAAATTTCCTTCTGGGCACTACAAATAAAATGAGAAAATGAATATACCTCTCAGCCTCGGTGGTGGATATAAAAAACTTCGAGTGCAAAGGTTTAAGATTAAAATATTAATTTTATTAAGTCAGACTTTGATCTAAAATTTATATAAATCAATGTTCTATATATAAAAATCTCGTACAGGTTCATATTAACTAAAAAAAAAACATTATTTACTTTACTTGACGCATAACCTGGATTAAACCCATAAAAAGAATATAAATTTTGCATTCGTTAATAATTAGATTTTAAGGTGTTAGTCAGCTATGTTTACCGCTTTACAAAACAGCGCGCGAACATATACATATATATGTATACATATAAGTATATTAATATTTCTCTTGTAAGTAAAACGTTAAAATATCATTTATTTCGCACTTTGTAGTTTGTTTTATTCAACTATAATAAGTGAACTTGCTTGCTTACGTACGTATATGTCTATATATGTGTATATATATCCATATAAACACACTGCAGTAAGATAAACTTGATTTGTTAATTTTTTAACATTTTAATTACAATGATTGCAATCAATCATTTTAAGCGCAATTTCTTCAGTTCTAATAGAATTCCACTTTGTCAAAGAAATAAAAAATTAAACATCACCTAAGTGGTTACTAATTAAAATAAAGGTTTTGATTTTCCAAGGATTGCAGTGTAATATATAGATCGAGAATAGTATAAGAGAGAGAGAGGAATACAACACATTTTCATATTACTATAGGGTATACACTACGCTACACTAAATAATAATGTGATTGCGTTACTGTGTTGTTCCGCCCTAAAATATATCGAAGTTACGACACACCCCATCATCTTAATAATAACATAGATGTGCACAGGTATCTGAACGAAGTCACTACAGTTGCAATTATTAAATTGAAAACAAATTTTTTGTACGTAATAAAACGAAGCGCGGAAAGCGGAAAACAATGCTAGATATAATATTTTTAGCATTTTTGTAAATATCTGCATGAGAACTTTAAATCATAAAATAAATGCGAAAATGCGAATATTATATCGATTTTCCCAGAAATCTTAGACAATCATTACCAAAGGCAAATATAATATAATAATTTTAGAAAATAGTTTTATTAATTAATTGTTGCCAAACGGGCTCAATATCTAGAAAGAAATTTTAATCGGGTCCAGAGAAATATTTGTATAAAAATTTGGATCATTATTATTAAAGGCAGATATAGAGCATATAAAGGTTAGAAATCAGTTTTATTAATTGTTGCCAAGTGAACCCATTTTGAAAAAGAAGTTTTGATTGGGTCCTTAGAAATATTTCGATAAAAATTTTAAATAGAAATCCGTCATAGAATATAAAATACTTATAATAAATATAACATTTAAAAATTTCATTGTTAACAATTCTAGGTGGAGTAGGTTTCGTTATTCATAACTATATGTATAGCTCGGTGTATCGGTTATCTTTATCAAGCTAGCTGGAACGTAATGTTCAATTTTATTATCATTAAAAATCACTCGATAACAAGACCCATCAACATCAAAACTGAAAATTAAATTCGAGTACCGTTGATATAAGAGGAACTATAAACTATAAACCAAGAATGTTCGAGTCATACTTCAATTATCCGACTTAACTTCTTTTGACCGCGAAAAAAAAAACAATATGAAATACGCGAACGAATACGCGGATATGGCTCAGAGAGGGCTTAGCCCTTTACGCTTATCAAAAATCTTCGTACTTTATAGATTTTTCGATTAGTATTTCGGGAAATTAAAGGGTGTCTCAATAAGAGTGCAGTATTTAAATTTTGTCTAATTTTATTTTCAAGCAAGTGGCAACTCTAAAATTTGACAGCTGTCAAATTCTGATTATTCCGATTATTAAAAATTGAGCGCTACACAAAAGAGAAAGGAGTTATAATTGCGAAACCCCTTTACAAAAATGGGGAAAGCTATGCTGAGATCGCTTGGAACCTGCGCGGAATTTTCGGTCAAGATAGTACACCTAATGTGGTAATTGGAAGAGTGGTTAAAACATTCGAAGAAATCTTGAAAACACTGCTGTTTTAAACGAGAGTGTCGCCGAAAACCCTAAATTCGGCATCATTCTTAACAACTTCAAATATCACAAAGCTTTACGCGCAGCGAATTTTGACGAAAGGCCTCCACCTTCATTCGTACAAGAGTCAGCTTGCTCATGAATTCAAGCTAGCAGAAGCATTGCAGAGCACTGGCAATGAAATAGCGAATTGAGACATCCATTACAAACAAATTGCCAAAATGAACATAGCTCCCCTTTCTTCAGGGGGTGTTGTAAAAATTTAAAAGCTTTAGCATTTGATTTGTACGGCATATGAGTGGCAATGATATAAAAAAAACTTACTGCACTTTATCGTAATATTCCACTGGAAATTGCTTATATTCTTATATGGCTTTTATTATTTCATTTTCAAGCCATTAATATTCAGCTCATGATATGCATACACCTTAGGGAAACGATTTGATGATGTAGATAGTAAAATATCGGAAACTTTAAATAAAATTTTAATTTCAATCTAACTTTATTTATATAATTTTTTTATGAAACACTTATTTAATCGGTAAAACGGGTAAATGGAAATCAATATTCTCAGATAAGTTTATTAGCAAATAAATCTTTTTCCATATAATTTTGAAGGTTTAGAAAATGTAAAAACTCTAGTCAAATATTATGTGAATAAAATACCAAACAGAAAAATTAAGAAAAAATTTTGATTTTCTCTCAAAAAGCATTCATTTCATTTTTAGTATTTACCATAGTACCAATAAATCAACGGTACAGATAAACTTGATTAGATCAAAAATTACCGAGAAGTATTTGATTTTTCCTTAAATATTTAATATTTACTTTTCAACAAAGAAATTTTAATTTGACAAATACAGATGGAATGTCTGCTTGGAAGATTTCTCGATCTCATCCACCGATACGTTAACTCTTACCGGAAAGTGTTGGCATTTGAATTTGAGATATAAAAAACTGCAACAGGTGTCCGTCCCTATCAATTGACGACATCGCAAAGGTATCGAAGCTTTGAGAAGACTGCTACGTAATTCGACTTCAGTGGCTCTTACTACTGCAAGTTTTATGTTCAAAATGCATGTTAATGAAAATCGATTTGCAGAATCCGCATAAAATAATGTTCTTTCAGTACCTTTTTGAATTCTACTATTATGAAGCACTACTATTTACAATTTTCTAACATCAACGATCTTTTCAACTATTTGATGCAGTCCATTAAATGACGCTTAGATCCCGATGTACTAAAGTAGTTGATAATCTCGAAAAAGCGCCTTTGAATGGGCTAAAATGAGTTGTAGTTTATGGTTAAATACAAAACTAAACGTATCGTTATCTAGAAGCGAAAAAACTTAAGAAATATCAATGTCAAGGAAGAATGACTTACGTTGAAATAGTAGAGGTAGACTTAGGAATGACTTTCGAAAAATATTTAACTTGGATTAATTATATTGACAGCACAAATAGGCAAAATGCATGAACTGTTTAGATCACTATGACTCGGACAAGGATTTACCTCATTAAATGAATTTGAATTTTCTTACACGTATCGCATATAATTTCAACCTTTAATACAACTTGCGATTTAGCATTCAAATGATGGCTTAGTAAAATTATAAATAATATTATCCGATATGCATATGGCCTGAAAGTGTCGAATGTTCATTTAATGTTGCCTTTCATGATTTATTAAAATATAGCTCACTACGTCTGCGTCTCAAAACAATAGCATGTAGAGATCTCAGTTATCCTTTTTCCAAACCGCAAGTTACTCGATCAAAGAGAAATAATTGCATGAGAGACGAGTAAGTACTCTGCAGTAATGTCTTTACGTCAATTCAATTCCTCATATATATATATATATATATATATATATACTCTATTCGCCTGAAAAGCTCTATGCCTCGTGATCTACAAATCGTCCCGCCCCCACCCCTGCATGTTTTAAAAAACAAATCGTGAAAAATTTCTTAGTGATTGTGATGTACTTTGTTTTGTTTGTTTTTTGCTGGCTTTTACTTTTCCGCTTTTTCTTTTTTATTTTTAATTTTATTTTAATTAATTCTACTTTTTTTTAAATTTATTTTTTTTCCTTTTTTTTCAATTTATAGAATATTTTTAATTTTAAGTAAATTTATTCACTTCATTGTATTGTTGTGTGAATCAAGATTACTAGCCAATTCATCGTTAAATAAGCTGATGGGATAGAATGTGTGGTGCGTAATAAAACTAAACTAAACTTTACCAAAAATTGTGAGAAAATTTTAATTTTTTTTTTTGTCAATTCTAATATTAATTAACTTAATAGAGATGGGTAGTAGTAAGTAATGGATATATTTTAATATTTTAAATAGTTCGTTACATTGGAAACTGTGTTCTTAGTATAGAACTTCAGGCTTCAAAAATTTCCGATAAAAGTCGGAGGTTTCTTCAAATTCCAATTTACGTCATTTGTTGTGCTATCCAGGAATGTTTGTGTATGTATACATAGAATCAATTCGATATATGCAAAACACATGATCAAGATTATTCATCATATTCGACAATCAGGAATATATATGCAGTTTACGGTGCATGTCCGATGTCTACCACATATATTATAAAATTAGCAGAAATGCTCTTGTTTTGATGGTGAACGCGTATAAATATTGTTTTTATGTTCAAAAAGCACCGCGACATATAAGGTAACCACACAAAAGAATTGAAGTTTAATTATACGCATCGATATCAAACGTGTGGTGGATGATGAATACTAATTATATATCATAGAGATGAGTAACAACAGACAATGAACGTTTGTGCAATAAATGTGATTTTAATTACCATATTATCGTGCTCAACCGCATTAGCATCTGATTTTATACGCTTTTTCCCACAAACTACTGTGAGCACACAAAAGCATATAATAAAATATAAACATAAACTCTGTCACAAATAAAAATCAATAATCATTAAAAAAATGTTCTGTTCATTTCAAGATCAAATATGCCGTTATAGGAAACCGAAAATTGATTATTAATTCAAAGTCATTGCGCTTAGAAGTAAAAGCATACGAAGGTTGTTCGATAAATGATTGCAAGTACTAAATAATAAAAATAAAAAATTCGGGAGAATATGTTTTGGTTTTTAATAAGTTTTCTGTTTAGTAGTGAAACCCTTCCTTCCGTATTTTCATATCACTTATAAAGAGATAAATGAGAGCATCAAATAAGATATAGTTATAGAATAGCTTATTAATTGGGATTTGATCTCAGACGTTTGTAGTGAAGAATAGCTCGACATTAAAAAGGGATTTTTGCGAAGCTGCTGTCGCCCTATTTGTTTCTTAACCACTGTTGGGAGGATAAAGTGAATGGGATCGTTTTTGTGAAAATAACGGCAATTAGATTAATTTTTCTAAATTAATTGTAAACCAAAAATTCGGACGAAAAGATTAACAGGAAGATAATCAAAAAGAATTCAAATTGACCTTAACGTTCTTACATTTACAGTTTTTATGAAATGTAAACCATATTTTCGGAACCGATATTATGAAGATAATTTTTCTTTTTCGTACTTGTTGTCTAAGGTGAAATGATGAATATAACTTAGCTGTGCTTTAATCGTAGGCGTACCGATACAACGATTTTCTCAATCCGTTTGTTATGTATTAAACCACTTCGGTACTGGGTATTAAATTTTTGCGGATGTATCTAAGATAGACCTACTTTTACTAAACCGATCGATTCGGAATTACATTCCAAATCTGAGCGATTCAGAATCATTTTCTGAATCAATTTAAGCTTGTCTTCTTGTCCATCTTTCTGATATCTCTTCCTATGATTTTGAGTTCAATCCACAGATCGCAATTTTTAAAATATTTTGACATGTGTTTTGGCCTGTGGACGAACACTATTGGATATGAATTTGATCCATTTGATCAATTGGATCCATTTTTAAGGCCTCCTCCCATATAAGGACCCATTTGAAACGAATTTTTATAAGAGAAAAATTAGAATTAATATCTTGGCGAATGTGAAATATTTAGATCGGATCTGTCAGCCTGATATTTATCTAAGATATTGTGACGAAATTGGATGTACTGGCATGTTTTGGTTCAAGAACGAATGCCACTGAAATTTGAAAAGATTCTTTATATATCAAAAATCGGGAGACCCTAGTATTTTGGCATACAAAATATATTTGAAAAATTTGAACTGAATGAGGCCATTTTTTGAACTAACTCTCTTATATGTTAAAATGTTCTGATTTTTAATATTCTATGATGCAAATGAATCCCCAATAATAATTTTACCTACAAATTAACTGCACTAGAGTTTAAGACCACTTAAGTCTATCTTTTTGGAACTAACTACATATAAGGATTCTCACGAAAAGCGAATTTTTATATGACAAAAAGTCTAATACCTCATAGTGAAAAGTGGTCCGCTATAATAATTTCACATAAAAATTAACTGCGCCAAAATTTGGATCAGGTACATCTATTTTTTGTCCACAACCACATAGAAGAGCTCTTATGAAAAGAATGTTTTCGTATGACAACGAAAACTAATTATAGAATAACAGAAAAATTAAATTTGCTAATTTGTATGCGTCAGCTCATCTTTTGGGGTCCCTTCCCTATAAGAACCCCCACGAAAAGCATACGATTACTTGGAAACAAGGTACGATTCGTAATACTTTTTCACGAAAGTAAATGAAGAATTGTATCAGGCAAATATGAATGGAAGGCAATGGTCAGCTTTGCCCGCGACTGGAAGAGCTTAACTTGTTAGTATATATTTTTAATCGATATAAGTCAATAAAAACAGTATCTGCACTCATTCACCCAATCTGAAATTCGATACAAATAGATTTCTAGTAGAAGAAGAGCGATAAAAAAGTAACATCGTGAATGCTTTATTGCTAACCCGTTTATCATCGGCTTAAAATCGATCGAAAATGTTAAGCATTCAAAATGTTTAGTAAGATAAATACAATTTTGTTGATTTTCGCAATATTTGAATGGTAAGATACTATTTGTGTAGCAATTTCTAAGGTTAATACAATTTTTAGATAACCGTTGTTACACATGCACTTGTACATTGGAACGCAAAGCACGAATGCAATTAAAGTTTGAAAAAAAAAATTTAAAGTATTTTTGTTAAAAGTTTATTTGATATTTTTTCGTATTGAAGTTAACAAAACTGAATGTCTTCAAAAGAGAGTTCCTTTTACAACACATTTGCACTTAAATAAAAAGATTATTAATAAAAAAAAAATATAAAACTTAGTCATGTTAAATGAATAAAATCTTCTATCTGCAGCTACAAAAAGAGGAAGACATGGCAGAGAGGTACCTTTTCGAAAAATTTAAAAGAGATTCTCTTCATACACAAAAAAAGCACGTCCTTTATAAAGTTGAGTAAATCGAATATGAAAAGTCTTTTGCGAACAAGAGTGTAACTCGAAAATACTCACTAATTAGCCCCTTCAGACATTTATTAAATAAGAGTAATACGAGACAGAACTAAATAACGAAAGGAAGTAACAAATTTTTCAAAATACGAATCAGTACGTTATTAGGGACTTTTGGCCATGCTTACAATACAAAATAAGCTGAAAATAAGTCTATTTTGTGAGTGTTTTGCTCACTTCTCATAAACTATGGATTACAAATTTCCATGATATTCCATAAAAAGAGAAAAATCCGCCACGCCCAACTATTAAAATGTAATGTTTTTAATCTTTTCTTTAAAACGAGGGTAGATAATATACTTTTTTTACTCATTATTTTTCCAATTGGTATACATTCTAAGTTGGGTCAAGAATTTGGAATTTTTATACAATAAGACCCATAAGTAAAGTCTAATAACTGGCGTCTATGTTCGTTGCAGCTCTTGTCCATGGTAAACCAGGCGTTTGTGATCTTCATAATTTTATTAAAAATTATTTTCGTAACACTTAATTTGTGTTCATTTTCATGTTATCTCGTTACGTACATTTCGTAATGTTACCCCGGATGGTACGATATATATCAAAAACTTTGTCCTTGAGATTATCTAAATATAACGTATCTATGAGATAATTTTTATGTTGTATGAAAGTTTCGGACAGACTGTCCATAGTAAAGTTTCGATTGGTCATAAAACTCAAACATTTCTCTCAGAGTACTTTTCCCCAGATATCTGATGATACACTAAATCAGCTTCGATGTTAAAAAGGTATTTGTTGCTTCATAAAGGACAACGTAGACAACATTCTAAGCTTACGATATGACACGTATATCCCAATGTTATGCAAAAGATGAGTGTTTCGCGAACAGTGCCTGGTATAGACCTGGTTTGGTTCGAAGAAATGAAGATTTAAAGATTTCTCCGATAAATTAATTTTTCAGTACAAAATTTAACACAGATAGATCTGAGTTCAAAAGCTACTTCTAATCGAAGAGAATAAGCTCCTGGTTTCCATAGTATAAAAGATATATTTTAAAAAATTGATAAAAATAAAAAAAAAAAAATTAAATGTTGTCTCTTTAATGTGTTCTTAGATTAAATCCTTGTGTGTCTGATAAAACATTGTTTACCACTCAGGTCCCTATTGTTTTCTTTGTTGCAAATATTTTACACTTATTTACTCACTTGAGAACTCTTCTCAAATTTTCAAATATATGTGTGTAAATATGAATGAAAATAATAAACAATAAATTGTGCGATCCTTCAATGGACATAACTCTTGACACTCACGTATTTATGAAAACAAAAGGTTTAAATATATAATACTTTTATCTACCATTGATGGTTATATGCTAAAATCGTCAACGTATTAGTGATTACGCATCGGCATCAAATAACTTTTTTCATGCGATATTGTCAAGTGTTGAATAAAAGTCATTTGTGGTAAATTTTAGTTTTTCTGCTTAACCCTAAAGATAATGCCGCTAATTTCTTTACAAGAGATGAGTAATGGTTATGTCAGAATATCCAAAACACCAAATAATCATGATGCAGACTAGGCGAAGCATTAGCATGAACGACAAAGTTGAATATTCATGGAGTGATAGATATGACATATTATGGTTTGTTCCGATCAAATGAAATCATCGTTAGCGAATACTATGAATAGTAATTGATGGAATTGGAACTAAAGTCCAGCATATTATCAAAACTCACAATATCATGAGTTTCCAGAAATTCGGCTCCACTTAGCAAAAGTCGTTAAGGAAACTTTAGCGGGGCTAAGCTGGAATATGCTACCATCCCCGCTGTTATTAGTAAGCGTCATTCCTTATAATTAATTCTGGTTACAATCGATTACTTCTTGTATGGTCGAGTGGTGCTTCCATTTTTTTCTGCATTAACTAAGCCTACGTATACAACTCGATATAGCGAAGATTTCCTTAGAAAATTTTGAGATCCTTTCAAAAACGTCAGTTCGACATCGTTTTTTAGAAATTTCATTAAAGTAATTTAGAAGTAGTTGAGGTTAAGATCTCGCTTTCGCATCTAGTTAAGCTTTGTTGGTCGAAAATAGTAAGCTTTGGCATCAATATCCATGGATCTGGTAACGATTCTCCTTTCAGATCATCATATAAACGATTAAATTTTATCGTAAATTTCAATTTTTTCACTGGACTTCACAATTTAAACGGTACGCTGAAAGCTGTTATTGAACTTTTGCTCCTTTCACGCCGATCAAGAATTTATTCTACAAGATCTGCGATACTTATTAAAGAAGAATATTCCAAATTGAATGAGAAAATTTATACACCTATCCTCCTATCCTCCTGTCCTCCTATCCATTCTTTCGTTGGTGCGTGTATGTGTGCATGCATATGAACAGCATGAACACTTTGCATATGTTGAATTTCAACCGAGCTTTCATGACAATATTCATGTGAACATAATAAAATGTAAATTCATTTAACTTATTCTTTGTTTTTTTCGTCTGTATCCAGGCCTTCCTTTTTCACATGCAATCGCAGAGCATACGTATGTATATTTTCAAGTCAATAAATGGCAAAACAGCGTTTTTTTATTTTTTTTATTTTTTATTTTTTTTTTTTGAAAAATACGTTTAAACATATAATAATATAAACATGAAGGTCACAATATACATTATTCTAGAGGATATACTTGAACTTTCATTGTATTTGTTTTCAAAAAATACAGATGTTCAGTAAGAAGTTACTTAAAACTATCATAAATTTTCTTTATGCACACACGAATATATTTACACATTATACACACGTTCAAGAACTATTACATTTTTGAATAATTAATTAAAGAGATTTTTTTTTGTCAGTTGTGTTCCGACTTAACAAAGTTATACTTTGCATATATTTAACCCTTACGACCCCAGTGTCCTGCACCTATTATGAACATTGATCAAATAAATAATTTTTTGTTTTTTTTTTTGTTTTAACCCAACATTCAGTTATGTGTGTGCACAGTTCAGAAAGAATATAGGCAGGATATAAAAGGATCAGGGAGGATATAGGCAGAGTATAAAAAATATAAAGGAACTGAAGTATAAAATTTGATTAAGATCGACGTACTTTGACACTTCACATTTACATTCTTTTAAGAAGGAATTCATGCTTGACAAACTAAATGAGAGAAAAACTATAGCATCTTTTTTCTTTCATCTCCAAAGGCTCATTTGCGTAATAGAGCCAAACATATTTTCATCTTATTTCAACTTTTTAGGTTAACTTTTGCGACTTCCAAACTAGCGCCTGTAAGCGGTGGACGCGCCTACAGCAATGAACAACTTGTCCGTGGTTATAAGTGTACGAGCTCTCTATCTGTTTCCTTTTCGTACTTATAAACGTAACAACGAATATCCTTAACCTTTGGTGGCTGACATAACTATAAAAGCAAAGAGCGTGAAAGAGAGGTACTTAATACAGAATTATTGTAGGCAAACTTTTTGCCAAATTTTTATTTCCTTTCATTAGCTTTAATGTTTTCGCGATATAAATATAGGTAAAAGTAAAATTGTTTCATCATAACATATTTACTTCGTCTGAAAATTGCTAAGCTTCGTGATAAAAAAAAAAAAAAGAAAGATGCGTGAACTATTACTCCTCAATTTTATTTTCTTTAAATATATCCTCAATGAATATAATATGAGACTACAGGAATTTCAAACGCCCCCGAGAAGTTTTCAAACATTTTACTCTACCTAATATAACAGATTAAAATTTTTAATTTTGATATTGCGCGACCAACGTATGTACGAAAAACTCATGCAAATTGTAGAGTGCAGGAAAAAATAAAATCCTTGAACATTTTCGCATCATGTCCTATGATTTAAGTCTAAAGGTAAGCGCACACACACACATCTTTGCCTACCGCAAAATATAACGTAAAATAAATAAGAAAACCAGGCGCCAAAAGGCGTCAAACAAGGAAAGCAGATACGAATTACTTTTCAAAGTAGATCACAGAATAAATGTAAGCGCGTACATGCATGCGTAGGGATATGCATTAAAAGCTTCAAAAAAAAAAATGCTAAAATGTTTATGTAATCAAACTCCTAATTGCTTTTGTGTGTTATTTGTTAAAAGAAACTAAATTAAAAAAGGCTCCTGTAGAGAATAATTATTTGTTCGTTCTACGCGTTCGTTCGTACGTTAGTTCGCTCTGAGAATAATTGTCTTATCAAATAAGAGAAAATTAATTTTCCTGTCAGGTTATGTTACGTATTACATGCATTGATATCAAGAAATTTCAAAAGCATAACACAATACACTACACAGCCAATAATTCGTTTTGGTTTGAAAACAGTGGATATCTTTTGTTATTTTATAGTAATCAGTTCAGTAGATTTTTGCAATAACTAGAAAGACTCTTTAGTCCGTACACTATAACCGACTTACGAGACATAAGTGTTGTGCATAGAAGGTTTCATGTGGCGAAAAACTCAGCAGCATTAGCCAGCAGTAGTAGTAGTAGTAGTAATACCACAATTTTTGTTCTACTTAGAAAATTACATTTTGTAATAAGAGTGTATTAGAAAAATTCATAAATATAAAAATTACAAAAACTTATAATACAATCCATGTGTGCGATGACTGAGATGAAAGAGAACGCGTCTTCGTACTTAAATGAAAATAATTAAAAACGGAAAAAATGTAAACATCTTAAAGCGAATTTTCGATTCTCAATGGTGGGCTAATGGTAGCAGATATATGAAACGTGGGTTTTTTTTGTTTTCGGTATTAGTGGACTCACTGAGACAATCGTTACGCAATGCCTTCATCTTATTGCAGCAAATACCTCGTTGGGCGAATTATGTTCCAAGGAATGCGTAACACAAATCTACAGAAGTTCATATCCCTACGTGGTCCCAGCTACAAAAGTTAAAGTTAGCAGCATGATAAAAAAGAAGTTTAAGATTCCAACCACCGATGCCTGGCGACGTATATCTTTTGGTAGTAGAAAAGCTTCAAGGATAGTATTTCTATTTTAGAGGACTTCTCTTCTCGATAGTTTGTCCACTATTTAGGTCATAACAACACAGTATACCCCGCACCTATATGTGACTGCTTGAGGTAGTAGTTGAAGTGGAAGCACGGATGACATATAATGCCGTCTCGATGTCTTTCCGAATACGTAATAATCAAAATTCAGAGTAGGTGGAGGAGGTTCGCTTCCGAGGTGTAAAGAAAATATAAAAAGAAAAAATATAAATCAAAAGGGTCAGTTTGCGCTGTGTTGTTTGGGTAAACAAATGACAAACGACTGCTGGGTGCGACTCTTCGTGGAGTATTTCCTTATTATTATTATTATTCGTATAGGCAATCCGTACGGCAACCTAAAAGGTCAATTGTAGGATTTTAATAAGTTCCATCAACTTCCTATGTTCGGCGCACCATATACTGTGTTTAGCGTTACGAGGTGTTCGCCGAACACCTGATCACTGATTCTGATCGGTATCTGAAAAACCCATGTTTTCCAGATGATACTCTGCGGGAGTTACGATTCATGTAGACGCACGTGATCAGTCGCAGCTCGCTCCTATACAGTTCCAGTAAGTTGTTCGGGAAATATCTTTGTGTTTTTGAAATCCGAAATAGTAACATCGTCTAACCAAAAGGAAATTCTGGACTATACCCATTGAATGTTTATTCTGGAACATCGAGAATAGTGTCACCCCGCACCCCTTACTATGGGAACTATTCCACAGCTTAGGAGACCCAAACTATCTTTCGTTAAAAAATAGTCCAGTACTTAAGTGCCTTGTGGGATTAATCATTAACGTAGATAGCTAAGTAAAATCTATAGAAGGATCTTTTGGAGAAACCTGTACCATAATTCAAATCGACATAGGACTGTATATCATAACTTGAACTTAATTTTTCTTTTTGGGTATTGAGACAGTTTCAAAAATTTACCTGAAAAATATAAGGAATGGACATAGATGAAATCTTGTGGGATCCATAAATGATTTTTTCTCCATTCTAAATGAAATGAGAAAATCTGTTTACTCTTCGCATTATCCTTAGTGAATGGAAACATGTTACGATGACAATGGCGATACTTTGTGTTAACGTGGCTCTATCGTCAACAAGAACAACCATATGCAGTAAGGGTTGAGATTCTTAATTAATATGTACAACGTTTGTGGTAACACATCATGTAACTACATATACAGGCCTTTTGTAAACTGCTCTACATGTGCTTATAAATGTTTTTATTTTCTCTCTTTCTTGTCTAATTTATCAAGCTCAATTTGTTGGAAAATGTCAGATGCTTGTCACCATCATCATCATCATCATCATATTCGTTATCATCATCGTCATCATTATCGCGATAATAAGGCCGAAAATAGACGACATGGGAAGTATATATACAAAGGAGTCAAAGCGAAAGTAGATTAATGCATAAAATATATTTTTAAAATAAGTAAGAAAATCCCATTTGCGCCTAACGATGCATCTTGTATGCCAGATCGAGAAATTACTGATTAAGTATAAGGTAATAAGATTGTCAAAAAAAAAAAATAATATTCTTCTCAGATTTTTAGACGACTTAATAAACATCGCAATCCTACCAAAGTTACAAATTATTGGTGAAAGTATACAAACTTTGTAACTTTTTCCAACTTGTTTCAATTTCTTGGACATGAAGAATAGATAAAATCTTTTCAACAAATCAAGAGATATACGAGGAATATGTCAATTTTTTTAAACACTTTGGAATCTTTGTTTGTAAACGACAATGAAAATAACAGACAACAAAGAACGCATACGTTCCTACATTGACCAATTGTTTATTTCTATGTAGAACAAAAAAAAAATAAAGAAACTATTCTCAAATCTTGGAACAATTGATCGGTTAATATTGAGGTTATGTCGGAACATTTTGGTTGATTGAATAATATTGAGTTTATGTCTGAACACTTTGGTTAATTGGATAATATTGAGTTTATGTCTGAACACTTTGGTTGATTGGATAATATTGAGGTTATGTCTGAACATTTTGGACGATCAGTTAATTTTAATAATAATAATAAAGTGAAGTCGCAAGCAAAAGTTGACATCCTAAATATATCAAATTTGCATACAATTCGGGCGTAAAAAGGCTGCTTTTCAAACACGTACCGCATTTCCTTCAAATCTGACTCCCAGATGTTGATGTCTTAAGCTGCTAGAATTATATACGGCATATAATTTATTTCATCATCGTATGGAAGATAGTTCCGAAATGTCACAGAATCTAAATTATTTCTAAAGAGAACAAATTATTGTGAACAAGTATACTCGTACTGGCAACTAGTAATCATCTACAAATGTCGAACAAACTCGTTCTTAACCGCAAATGGGCAGCAAAGACAAAGAATTTGGAAAAGCTCACGCAAATACTCGAAAAACCCGCTTTTCGATTTGAATTGAACAATATTTTGACTAATTTGCAGATCATACTTCAATTATTGTTAAAAAGTGATTGAATGAATCCCGTTTTCCTGAAGCTCTTTAAGCTTTTCATCTATGGCAGAATCGTACATTGACAATTTCTAAAGGCTGGTCTAAAATCAGAACAATCTATCATAAGTATCGCGACTTTTTGAATAGGAAAAATATACAATGATTGCGACTTTTAAGTCGTCCAAACATACAAAAATTTTAACGGCAGAATAATCCGCAACTTTATTAATGCAACTTACATATTGCCTCATTCGAGGCAATTGTTTATGTTTTATAAATCTATTACGATAATATTTAGCTTATGAACTTTCGATCGAAGAACTTATCACGGGCATAAGTAAAAATTAAATCAAGTTTGAGGTTAACTTAAATTCGTTCTATGCCAAATCTGTATTGTGTGCAATAAGTCACTTGTGTCGTATTACTATGGTTTCATTTTGCACTTTTGTGGTAATTTGCTTTGATAACGCTATTCATCGTTTTCCGGTAGGTAAACGCAATTAAACTTTTTATTAACTGACATTTCAAGCATAACCAGAAGATTAAACTAATTACAATAAAAACAAACGTAGATACGCGTACGAATATGTGATCCGTATCAAGAGAAATTTTCCAAATGTGAAAGCAAACTTTAGATGTAAATTCGTTAAGACTTTATTTATATTGAAAATGTATGAACATTTTGACATTTAAATCTTTTCCTTAATAATGAATATAAATAGAACACTTCTACGACAAATCCGGAATGTACGGAACATCTCACTTCGTAGTATTTCCAATCGAAGGTTTCTTTTTTCTTTTCTTTTCAGATGAACGTGCTTACCAAGATTTATGTTAAGCAAATCCTTTAACCTTTCACGTTTTACCATTGGATTCCTATGAGATTATTCGGAATCTATTGATTTGTTCTTTTTGAGGTTAGGCAGTAATACTTTCAGAAGGAAGCAGTATACGTTCCAATGACGTTAGTATGGCATTGGAATTTGTAAATTGGAATATTATATATCGAAATCACTTAGGTATTCTACATTTTCATAAACGTCGCCACCAGCCGAAAATTTCATATTTACGTTCTATGAAAAAGTCGCCCTGTGCCCTTTGTAAATCTTTTCTTATCAATTCAAATACCAGTGGAAATAAATATTGCCCTCGTATTTGAGAACGATAAGTCGTTTTTATTGATTATTGCAAGCTTTGAAGAAGTGGCCAAACCTATAACGAGTTTTTAAAAGACTTTTAAGATAATTTTGGAATTTGGATATAGTTTAACCCAACTTTTTTTCTTACGGATACTAACTAATAAAACCCCATTCATAGGCAGCTCGCTCTTCTCCTTGCACTGAAATTGAAGTAGGTGGCTAAAGGAAATATTTGTTGCAAGTGCTCCATTAATATCCACTATGAAAACCAAATTAAAGTTTTTTTATCTATTGTGAGCAGCTTGCGCCTTCCTTCACACACAATTGGATCTGCGTTTATAAATTATACAAATATATATATCAAGTCTAAAGTTGCTATTTAAATCCTTATGACCGTACGCTTTCTAGCAATAGGCAGAAGAAGAGATCGACGGATGAGCCCGGCAGCTAAAAGTCTTATTCTAACATCTAAAATGAATGTTATGGAACATCTAATGAGATGGTGAATACTTAATTCCTTCGCTCTATTTGCAATTCAAGCGTATTTTTTCGCTTTACATGTCGGGTCATATATCTTCCAAGTAAATGGTTATTAATATCTAAAGGTTACAAAATGTTCTAAGATGGAACTTGACTTTTTTAAATTGTGTTAAAAATATTTAATTAAATAACAAACAACCGCAACACCAACAAAACTTCTAAATACATGTACGTTAAGTGCAAGACAAATAAAACTGCGACAGAAAATCTAATCTAACAACAGCAAAATATACAATTAAGAGCATATAATTATAGGTGTAAAAATAGAAAATGATAAACAACTTACCGCCTTGACGTAAACCAGCACTATTCGGTGGTGTAACACTGGAACTAACAGAACCTCCACCGGCGGAGTTAGCTACTGTTATAGCAGAAATATTGGCAGTTCCTTGATTATTACTGTTGTTATTATTACTATTATTATTAGAAGTACTCATGTTTAGTGAGGCTAAACTCTGTCCCAAATGTCCGGAAGAATTGGGTACACTGCTTGATTGTTGATGCTGATTTAAAGTTTGATTGCTCAAACCAATTGAACTAGGAGTAGGTGATTCGTTGCCGCCATGTCCATGAAAGCTACCTATACGTATAGGAGTACTACTGCCTGCCATTAAATTGCTATGCGAACCGGTTGTGGCTGAACTAACAAGCAAAGAACTTTGATCCATTTGATCAGAATAAGAAAAAAGGTTTGCAGCCGTACACGCCGTGTATTTGAAAAGCGCTTAACTAGTTTTATTAAATAAGCCTTTATATAGATCCTCTTTTTTCTTTTTTGCAAATACAACGTTACTGGCCAATTTTTTCACACATGAATTACTTATTCTCTTATATTTGTATTGATTTTATGGTTTTGGCCTCTTGTTATAATCGTGTGAACTAAATTCTTTTCTTTTTCTTTTTTGTTTTTTTTTTCTTTTCTTTTAAATACACAATTAAGGTAGGGTTTGGTTTTTTTTATATAATTATTTTATATAAAGCTTTTTTCATTAATCTTTAATGCGTTTTGTAAATTTTTAATCAAATATATCGCTTATAGTATAAGTAATAAAAGCTGTCGTCATCATTAACACACCACCGTACTGCATTTAATTCTTCTGTTCAACTATTTAGAGTGTAACGCATACATCATCTTATGACTGACTCTGATACTTTTCTGCCCAGCAATGCTTTTTAGAAACAGAAAAATGTTTCACTCAAACTAGTTTTGGAAATGAATATACATATTTACTGCTTTTCAGGTGATTCGTTTTTATCAGATTGCTTCTACTCTCTTACATGCGCGCGTCAGATGCGAAATCACTAACTCTTCCCGAAATTGAAAAAATAGAAAATGCTACAAGTATGAGCTCATATTATTTAGTCATCCAAGTATATGCACATCTCACATACGGTTAACAATAAATTTGTCCTTAGTTTCTTGACAAAAAAAATTGATTTTATGCGCAAAACCGGCTTATTTTGCTTGGCTTCCCACGCTTAAAGCTATCACATTAAAATTCCTTTTATTTTCTTAAGAAGTATTTTTGTACAAAGGAAATAAATTAAACTATTTTTTAGATAAGTTCGGAGACGAGGAGCACCTAATTATTATTAATTTAGTATAATTTCTTATTTCTAATAAGAATTTCGTAGAGAAATATAATTTCCTGTTAATTTATAGGTAGAGTTACCGCGTGTCAGACTTTTCTTATCACTTGCAACAATGATTACCAAAGTTGGCTAGAGTAGCAAAAAGCAGGTATTGTTAGCGATAGTGAAACGAGAGAAAATCACAAACATGGATTACAGCAAGTTAACTTCTTGCTTTCCAAAAATTCTTATTAGAAGAAAGGACTCATTTAATTTTCTGTAATATTAGGTTGGGGAAAAGATAATCCATCCAATCTTATAAGAACTTCAGGACTTTATTTAACATTTCGAATTAGAAAATAATGGATTACCTTTTCCCCAAACTAATATAATCATCTAATAACACTAAAAAAAAGGCTCAAACCAAGTATGCTTTTTTTTCATTTCGATCGTAACCTTACGTTGAGGGTAATACGGAAAATTGCGCACAATTAATTTTGTTGTATATACGAATTATTACTTTTTTTGGAATACAAATAAATCTTTTTAAGATATAACATAAGAAAAATCGAACACATGGCATTTAAAATAAATCTTTTTAAGATGTTACAGAAGAAAAATCGAATACGTTGCATTTTAAATTAAAAATTACATTGAATCATGAAGTAAACATAAAATTTAGAAATCTCCGGTGGCAGATCGATATGTAAACAATTTCTATCTTCTTATGCCACAAAACCCAATTCTATCCTAACCATATGATATTCTATCGCACTATTCGCTATAGCGCTAATACAACCGCGCGAACGCGTACATTGAAAATTAAAAATTTTAAAATTGAAAATCATAAATGGAAATTTTATTGCATTGAAAAGCAATTACATGTAATTATTTATTTTTTCTATATAGAATAAAAATGATTTTTATTAAATTTTATCAGGGTCGGCAGTTGTCTAGAACAATTTTTAAAGAAATTTTGTAAGCTACATTAACAAAAATGACTATAAAAGTGCACAAAAGAAAAAAGTATTTTGCTTATTGCAGGTAATAGTTTTTAAAAATTTGAAAAATATTTCTAAATTTTGAATATGTTTTTGTTGCAGGATTGTTGCTAGCGAAATCTTATAATATATGTTTTTGTTGCAAGACAGCTAAAGTTAGATTTAATTATTTAAGAATGGTTTTTTTCATATTTTTTTCCACAATTAATTCATTTAAATAAAAACTTATATGTTTTGGCTTGGCTCAATGACAAATGCTGTTGAAAATGCTTTGGATTTCACTAGTTTTGCCACCACTTCCCATATAACGTTTTTATTTGAAAAAGTTTTTATATGAAAAATATGCATTTTGATTTTATTCAACATGTTTTTGTAAATTTCAATTGTCATGGTGGGTAAAGCTCACCTTTTGATGTGGCGGCCGCCATTTCAGTTTAGACAAAGCTGTACAAAATTTTAGCAGATTCAGAAATTCAGAAGTACGCGAAATTTTGATTTAAAAATATGTGCTCTCATATTGACATGAAATCACATTAAATAAAATCTTATAAAAAGAAAGATGTATCTGCTTTGTTCGATTTTTTTATTGCATGGTTCTTCCCCTCCCTCCATTTATTAACCTTATACCATTTAACTTACATCGTATGTAATTAAAATTTTATTTTAATGTGATTTGGCAGCAATTTATACGTTATTACGAAGATTGAACCCGTATTATTACTACAAAAAGAAAAAGATAAGAATTTTTTTTAATTTTAACTAATTTTTAATATACCTTGAATAATGGAATAAAAGAATAATTCGGATTTTGTTCGAATTTTTTTCATTTAACCAAATAATAAATTTTGGAAAGAAATTCTGTAATACTTTTTCTTTCATCGAAGCACTTCTCCACTTAAGAAAATCTACTCAATCACCCAAATAGTAATATCCACAACGAAGTTTTTAGTTTTTTAATAATAATGATGACTTTCCCGTCACAAAATTTCGCTCCAATATGTTTGCCATCGCATATTTTCAAATGCATATATCAACAATGGAACAGCGCGCACTTATAGATTTTTTAGAGATTTCAAAGAATTCCTTTTCGTCGGCGAATTCATTGCAAGTACCATGTTCCTTAAAAAAAAAAAAAAAATATAATTAAAAAAATTAATTTCTCAAGCTCTTTATTCTTTTATTAGGAAATGCCATGCTAACTTCCTACAAAAAGTCTGCCGTCCTAATCCTCAGTGGCTTCTGTGATTAATTTCTGGACATTGTAAAAACAACTCTATACCTTAATAGCAAACGTTACAAGGGTCAAAATTAATGTCGCTGCAAACGTAAAAAATATTTTAGTAAATTTTTCAATAAAAATCTTTTATTACGCTTAGAATTGTCATACAATTACTAAACCTAATCTATTTTAATATTCATAATAAACAAAATTGTAATACACTAATTTTAAAATACAAAAATAAATTATACAAGCCAAAGATCTCAAAGTAATATATAATTAATATTTTTATAATCTATTTTGATTTCTTCCAAGCATAAAAAATAAAAACATAAGGATTCCTTTTTTATTTTTATTTAAATATTTTTCTTGCTTTTTTTTTTTTTTTTGTATATCTTGTTAATGGAACAAAAGAATAATTTGGAATTTTGTGCGGTCTCCTTCTTTTAACTAAATAACAAAATTTAGAAAAGAACTTGTAATACTTTTTCTTGGTTTTTTTTTTATCCAAACAAGAAAAATGACAAAAAAGTGTAAACAATTCAGCGATGAAGACAAATGTCGTTTTAAGTATGAGAGAGAAAAAACAATGAGCAAGAATTTGTAAAAAATCCAACTCAAAAGCTCTTAAAAAAAGACACTTCAAGCATTGTAACTGAAAGGCAAAAGATGGTATTAACTACAATGAAAACTTATTTATGAACCAGCGTACACTTCAGTCATTTTATTTCGTCTGTTAATCATCAAAATCAATATCAGAATCATCATCGGAATCGTAACCGCCACGTATCGTTTTGTGAACACGATTTATAAAAGTTTTCTTTTTCATGTCGGGCGGTATCATCAAATCTCCTTTATAATCGATAGCACCGGACTGAGCGATTCTCCATTCAAGCATATCCGTTGAGAAATCGTCGCAATTGCCCAAATCGGTAAAGCCGACAACGAAATCTTTAGTCTTACTGTCCTTAATTAAAACAATTGTTGGTATGACTTTGATACGCAGGCGTTGTGTTAAAAATGGTGACTTCTCCGCATTAACTTTACAAAATTTCGCTTCAATATGTTTACCAGCCAATATTTTCAAATGCATATCAACGATGCGGCAGCGTTCTGTTGTGTCACGATAAAAATGACATATG
Source organism: Glossina brevipalpis (assembly GCA_000671755.1). Taxonomy (NCBI): domain Eukaryota; kingdom Metazoa; phylum Arthropoda; class Insecta; order Diptera; family Glossinidae; genus Glossina; species Glossina brevipalpis. The sequence continues at coordinate 518,023 of KK351139.1, forward strand.
ATATTTGGGGATTTTTTGGAGATTTCGAAGAATTCCTTTTCGTCGGCGAGTTCACTATAAGTACCATGGCCCTGAAAAAGGGAAAAGAAGTAAAATTCAATTAAAGGATTCGTTTCTCGTTTTTTTTTTTAATTAGGTACATGCGAGATTTCAGCTCATTACAATCCGTTTGTGTCCTTAAACTTTAGCCGTTTAGCTGAGGGATTACATATTTTTTTTATCTCGAAGCTTAGGATTTACGTCCCAACCAAAGTGATCAATTTCTAGACATTTTAAAAACGACTGGTTATTTTTATTATACGGTAACAAATTTTTCAATTGGAATTGATTTCGAATTACATTCTTATATAAGGAGCTGATCTAAAAAGAGGCCTGTACAGGATTGCTTTGTAAGATTCAAAAACATCTAGCAGATTTGAGAAAGTTTCTTTTTAGACAAGCCTAATGTACAAATTTAATTTTTGTTAGAAGAGATATATGGGAGATCGCATTGTCTTGATGAAGATAAGACTGTTTTATCAAAGACTTCCGGCAAACAAACACTTTGTGCGAAAAAAAGAGGCGACGGTTTGCGTCGAAGTACTTCGAGAGCGGACAATTTTTGCTGGATTTAGTTCACCTTGAAACACCCATACCCGTACTCTTTACTCTACGGTAGGTTCCGAAAATTTTCCTCATTGTTCAAAACTTAGAAAAATTTTCCAAATTTTTAAAAACTCGTCAAAGTAGTGAAAAAGAAGTAAAAATCTAGTGTACATATTGTAAAGACTGAGTGAGATAAGTTTAAAAACAATCGTAGTTCTACGAACGTGCTCTCCTTGCATAAAAACCAGTAGCACTCAAGTTCTAAAATCCCATCCAAATGCTAATTAAAAACAATTGAAAATTCAAAACAAAAACAACCAACTAAATAACACCGTTCATTTCGTGTTTTAAAATCAAAAGATTTTCCAAACAAACACAATTTGATGTCAAATGCTTTTTTTTTTTAGCTTACACGAACTATTGATCTGTAATGATTCAAAACAGAGAAGGACATAGAAAATGTTCAGTTTCTTAGCCTTTCTTTGTAGCTTATTCAAACACGTGGCTGGTATTAAATTACATTACTACTTACGTTCTTCAACCAATCCTGCTTCTTTTGATTCATTTCTTTCATTTCTTTAATACGTTGTTCTCGTATCGCTTTAAGATCGTCTGTATCCAAATTGTCCAAACGCTCTATTTGCTCATCTATTTGTTTTTCAAGCACTTGAACTAATTGATTTTCCAATATATTGGCCATTATGTTTCCGTCTTGTTTCTTTATATCGTTTGAAATTATTTAAACTTTCATTTGAAGCATCAAATGCGTAGGTTCCTTTCTTTTGTAATTTTTTCTTCTTTTTGACGAGGCCTAATTATTAGCGAACCGTATGAGAAGACATACAGAAAAGCAAACGCCCAGACAATTGCGTAGAGTTAAGCAGTCACCACCACCGGTAAATTGAAATGTTTTCATTATTGTTGTAGTTGTTATTGTTGATTTCCATTTAGTAAACGACAACGTTGTTTGTTACACGCAAAAGCAGATGATAATAATTTATGAAAAAAATATGGAAATTTCTTGAATATTGTATGAAATCTTTTTAAATTGTTAAAATATATTGTACAAATATTAAAAATTGAAACAAATTTACCTTAAATTTGCAGCAATTTCTAGTAATTTTTATTTTCAAATTAATAAATAAAATCTTGAAAAAAAAATTTGTACAAACTGATTACCACACATCAATTTTTTAACAACTCTGTGCTTCGTAGACATTTAGAACACAGTCGAGATATTAAAACAATAGAATTTAAAAAAAAAGATGACAAAGTTATTCGAAAAACCGGTTTTGCACGTTATTCGGTTACATTCTTTTTCCCTTTTGCAAAAATTTTCCCGAAAAAAAAATGCCAAACTTATTCTTAAGAAATTTGTGCGATAATAAGCTGAAAATATTTGCTTAAAGAGTATACAGCATACATGGCATTGGCATTTACTGATTGAGATTTATTCATTCGCTAGGATTGAGGTTTACTTGTAACACAATTAAATCTTAAACTTAATTAATTAATTTATAGTAGTTCATTACTTATTTCATGTATCCTCTTAGTCTAGAACACTCATTTTAATTTATTTATATTTTTACATAGTTCCCTTTGTTATTCCTTATCTTTCCATGTTATTTCTTTATTATGTTTTTAATAGATTGTAAATTTATCCTATAAAAAAAACAATTGTCGAAGAAAGGTATATTGATAACAAAGTTGCAAAATTTTTCTACGAAGAAACTTTTGAAACTCTAGGCTATTTTAGTTGCTTTCGCATTTCTATTGATCGAATATTGCACTGGCGGGCAACGTCTGGCTACTTGCATATCGTTTCTAATTAAAATTACAATAAAGGTACGATCAAAATGGAACCAAATATGAAAATAATAAAATCAATGTATTGAGTAACATACTTCTATAGAGAGAATATTCATGAAGTTATTAACTTGCGTTTCTTCAGTCAGTATTCTCTTCTTCTTGTACACTTTTATTGTAAAATAACCGGAATACTGCTGTTAATTTAAAATGAGTTGTCAGAATAGTGAATAAGAAGCAGCATCATTTGCAGCTCGTTACTTTTTGTTGTGTTTGTGCCCATATCAGTTGTGTGTTTTTCTTTTTGTGAAAATTCTCCCGCAAATTGAATTAATTTCAAATTTGAAAAAAAAGAGTCATTTATAACATTGACAAATTCTAACAAAAACTTCATCAGTAAAAAAAAGAGGTTAGTGTTCAATCAGTTGATTTAACAAAATTTGTTTTATATGAACGAATATCTTATGTAAACGATATTTTTTTCGTTGGAATGCTTGGCGGTGGCTCTGAGCGTCACTTTTTTTTTTTAGTAAATCTATGTGTTCATTGTGCTTATTAGCAATTGTTCTATAAAGATAAGAATCCTTAATTCATCTTCAGTTTGTTTGATTATGAACCTATTGTATAAAAGCTTCGGAAAAGGATTTCAATGATGCTTTCGATTGAGAAATTTATATTTTTCATGAACAAAAGCCAACGACCGCCATTTTAGAAAAAAAGATGTACACACACACGCACATGAATAATTCCTGGTTGATTGGTTTATACAGTGGCTTCTAAAATAACTAACTTTCTGTTTTCATTAGAATTCAGAACAAACTTTTAGCGAACTAAACGAATATAGTGCTAATAAAAGAAAAAAAGGAAAGACTTGAAAACCTAACCAACTGAAAATCATAATGAAGTTGTTGATTACTGCGATCTTATTGGTTCATGCTATCCTAAGAAAGTTCCATAAAAGCTGAAGATTTTAGATAAAAATTATTTTTTCATCGCTTTTCGCAACGTCTATAAAATATATTCTTAATAAATTTCGGGTTTCTCTCCTTTTTTGCGTACTTGAGTTTAATATGTAGTCTGAAACTACCTATGATCCATCCACTTAAAATATATAATTATATAATTTTCTGAATAGGCTTAAGGATTCTTCAATAAGAAAACAAGCGTGTTTTCATATGCTCAACACAATTGATAGGTATTCAAAATTCGTTTTTGGGCTCAAAGTGCTTTAAATGTCTTAAAAGTGTTCATTTAAAAACACTAAAGTTAATCAGCTTATATGGGTGTTATTGGACTAAATAGGATTCCCAATTAGATAACACAAGTAGTTCTAAATCTAATATATATTTTTAATCGTTTCTGTATACAAAAATTGTGCGAAAATCATAAAGAATGGTATAGCGATTATTACTCATTAAGGAAAATTGTTTAACTCGAACGAATTATATTATTATAAATGACAAGTCGACTATAAGAGTTTGCTTTGTTTACCACAAGATGTTCAGGTTGTAAAATAGATCCCAAGGTTTTCAACGCTTTCGTAAAAATATGAGTACCCTCCGCTATGCATTGAAATTGGAATAATAGGAGTATGAAGGATTTGCAATGCTTCTTTGAAAATGAAATGTAATTTTATTAAATTTCATTTCGAATTCATATTAAGCAAAGGATTCCTTACTTACTTATTTGGCGTTTACTGTAAAATTCTTTTATTTTTTTATATGCAACTGCATTTGTACATGATATTTAGAATATGTGGAAGTATTATAATGGAAAAAGCAAAGTTTTTATAAATTAGGCTTAGGTCGATTTTCACATACCTATAACCCAATTATAGTAAACTTCGTTAATGTAAATAATTTGAGTATTCTACGAAAAGTTTAAAAAGAAAAAAAAACGAAAGAACACTACAAATTTTAAGATATAAAAGGTATTTAAACAAACAAAATGAATCTTTAATGCCTGATATATTTGTATGGAAAAAGATTGACGACAAAATTGAAGTCATTAACTTACTATTAATATACGTAACATAACTTCTACATTGTATATGAACTTCTACAGTACAAAGAAAATATTTCTACATTTATATAAACAAAACGCATAAAGGGCTTGGCAGTTTTTATATAAAGCTTAGTGTTTGAGAGAATTACACGGTATTATATTATACACTCATGATAGACCAAGTTGTTCCCCATAAATATACATTTAAATTATTTATTATATATGCGATTAATAAATTGTTTGCATGCCTTCTCTTTTTCTCCTGTATAAGCTAAGCTAGAAGTAATACTTACTTAGTGCGCTTTTGGGCATGCAAGTTGTTTTCTTTCTCTTTGAATAAGATCTAAGTGAAAGTCACAAATAATAATTATTTTTGCAACATCCGTGCTATCTGTTTATAAACATATACAGAGAAAGCTTTGTTGGGAAATTAATATGGGATGAAACAAAAAATCTTTCTACAGTCTCTCTCTCTCTTTCTCCTGTAGATAATTATATATATATATATATATATAAATGTGTATACGCGATTGCCTATAACGAGTAAATAATTTTACATGAACGAGTTTTTTTAGCACTATGAGTAAATAACAACAACATATACTATTGGGAATACATGAATTTGTAGAAGACACTAAGCATAAGCTTCAGCTATATAGATACAGAAATTGATGATAATGTAAAAAACAAGTGTAATGTTATTTTTACTTTTATTATGTTTTTGTTTTATTGCGCACTGTACCACCACACACATGTCAACATAAACATCAAATAAATAAAGAGCGGTAGGGTTGTTCTTATCATATTTTCATATCACGCTCATATAAATAGTTGTGAAACATTAAATCTATTAGTTTTACTTTCAATATATAGAAGTAGAATTTATTGCTCTAATGAAAGTCTATTTATTGTAGACCGATCTAATGTGCTGTATTGGCATCGATTATATCTATTTCCTTTCTATTTATTATTTCAATGATTTTGGAGAGTTAGAACTTGTTATGTCTATGCCCATGTTCGTATTAATTCGACAAATCAAATTTGGACACGCGAGCATAATACTAACATATTTTCCTTTATGTAGAATGTAAATAAGTAAGACACAATAATAGTATTTGTCTTTGAATAATGAATGAATAAGAACTGCAACATGCTTTGTTAATTAGCTAAACTATTTACGATTATTTCTATATTGGATCTAAGACTCGGTTCGGAAGTTATTTAATATAAAAATAAGACAAAAATTATGTGCTCATTGAGTTCAAACATTTTTGCATTGAGCTTCTATGCGTGTCTATTAAATCTGATCTCATGCAGATTATAAATTATAGTTTCTTGCATACTTCTGCCTTAGTTGTGGGCGAAACCATAACCCAGTAAACGATAGACGGACAGATATTTCTTAGTTGGATGGTCAGATACTAAGCATGCTTTGTAGATCCTTCGTGAGTATTCACAAATGATGGGATGAATCTAGTATACTTGCTTTTACTCGGTATATGGATACAAAAACGTTTTGTTATTTTGTATTACCATGAAATTTGGTCTGAAGAGGAGGTAGCTGGGTGCATTGATTGCCCATAAAAAACAATTTACATTGCTTTTATTATGAAGCTGTTTCTGTTAAGCAACTAAGTATATACAAAAAGTATATTACATTCGTGAAAAGTTTCGTAACACCAAGTGGCATTTTAATTAGCGCCTTATATTGAAAAAATATCAAGAAACGAAATAGATTTAGAATCACCGTGTTATACCCAGCAATAATGGGTATATCAAGCCGAAGTATGCATCTAGGAACCCTTAATCAGATATTGATCATTGACTCGATGTAATCACTACGACGACATAATTTTCGCTAAAAAGATAAGAAAGTTGGACTTGAATTTTGTATGTTAGACAAAGTTTTTTAAAGTCCAGTAAATTGCTAGAAAATATTGATGAACTCCATTTAATATGCTGTTTAAACGGATAAAGAATATGTAGGTTTTGTGATATCTGCGTTACATATTTCAATTTGACAAAACAAACTCTCTAATTCTTCGGTTCTCTTACTCCTCAAAAAGCCGTTTTATAGTTTGCAGTTAATCCCGAAAGTAGACTTTGTTATATCTGTCTGTCTGTTAACAAGGGTCTTTGCTTATATAAACGGTGGTAGAAACAGAATCTTCACTTCACCATTTCAAAAATGGTCTCGATCGATCGAGGGACAAATATAACATTGAAAATTGGTTTGATAGGCTTTGACACAGCCCAATGTCTTATGTTACACATATGTTGTGAAAAATATTTCTATCGGTTCGTTAATATCTCATTAATCAGAAAAAATGTAGTCCTTCTGAACACGTATTCTCCATTTCGCTTTTGGAAGTTTTTCCGTTTCTTTTTTATTCTCTTAATTATTTCTATGTTTATTAAAAAAATATTTTGAAAATATTATCTGATTTGAAACTTTTGTTCAAAGTAAGTAAAACTATTTGTATCATTTTTTGTAATTTCAGTAATTATAAGCATACGTAAGTGTCATGTCAACAAAGGCCAGTTCTCAGCCTCAGCGGCGCACGCAGATCGCTCTAAGTGGTACCGTCACCAAATCACCCAGCACCAGTAAAACTGCAAATTCCAATAATGCCGGTTCTAATGGTCATCCAACTAATGCCAATGCCAAAGCTGACGATAAAACTCAACAGAAGTCGGAACAGCTGGTTAGCAATAATAAAATAGACATAAAAGACCAGACCTCTCTAACGCCTACAAGCAAAAGGGTGGACAAATCACAAAACGGTGTTAGTAATGTTAATAGCAAAATTGGCAGTAGTACAAACAATAAAGAAAAATACCTACAGCAACAACAGCAACCGCAACAGCAACAAAATGGTAATGACAATAAATTAAATGAAAACAACAATGCAAAGGACAAAAAGGAGAAAGCCGAGAAAGTTGAAAGAAAAGAAAAATTTGAAAAAGAGGAAAAGCAATGCAAAGTAAAGGACAAAAATGAGAAGAAGTTGAAGGACGACAAAGCAATTGAAGAAGCTACGGTCGAAGCTCCAAAACAAGAAACTAAAGGGCCGGAAAAGAAAAAGGAGTCAGCCGTGGAAGAGAAGAATCTGCCGACTGAAAATGTTGCTGAACAAAAGGCTTTAGGTAAGAGCGAGGAGAAAATGGAAATTGAAGAATCCATCAAGCATTCTCCTGTTCCTTCCCCTATTAAAAGTAAAGAAGAACGTAAAATGACTTCGCCTAGTACAAAAACAGTAAAAGCTATGGCGCCCACTAAATCTGGTATAGAAAAAATACCACAGAAATCTGAAACATTCAGTGGGATGGAAAAAACAGCTGAGACATTATTGGCTGCAAATGATAAGGAAGAACCATTCACTGCTGATGCTCTAGAAATGGAACCTCTAATAATGGACGTTTCGCCTAATAAATCGCAATCAGAGCCTATAAAGATGGCAGTTTTGTCACCCTCCGCTACTTCTACTCCAGGTAAAGCCGTATCAAATAAGCGTAATAGACCCCCTGCCATTTCGGAGGGTCACCTAAATAAGCAATTTAGTACTTTACCTGAACGCCCCCGTCAATTTTCGCAAATTTCTGGTAGACGTAGTATAAGGCCCACTACTGATTATATGTCGTCTAAATTTCAAAGTAATTTACAATATCGCGAATCATACAGACGCATTGATACTGAATTGGATACCACCAGCAGTAGTTTGAATGTTACTGTAGGATCCGAGCCAGCTAACAATTCATCGTTCTTCTTCTTTGGCAGAGGACGCAAACGTGAGCGTACCCCTCCGTCTACAAAATTTCAATCGCGTGATGGATTAAGTGAAATTGAAGTTTCACCACCCAAAAAGGCCCGTATAGACTTTTTAAGCGTGGTCTACTCACCTATTACAATGTTACGCAATCGCTTTTCTCGGGCGTCTTTGCAAAGCAGTACCCCCGTTAATTTGCGTCAAAAATTCAAGAACGAAATTGAGATTCAAAACGATGAAGTTGAAGTTCAAAATGTTTCCGGTGAGATGGCCGCTCAAGAGGATTTACCGATAAGTTCCAATAAAAACGACTGTACCGAGGCTCAATGTAATAATGATGACGAAATTGACCTCGGAATTTCAACATCAGATACTGCAACAGAAGACGTTAACAAAGAGTTATGCCGAAAAACACAAAAAGTCTGCTGCTTGGACCAGTCTGTGGATGACACAGATATACAAATCAAGGAAACCTCTCTCCAAGTGACTGATGGCAATGCTGTACCCAAGAATAAAAGATGTGCTATAATGTAATTAAATTCGTTGCCACAAATAAGTTCATGCATAATCATATCTCATTATCATAGACGTATAAGTTGAAATTTAATGTATCTCCAAACGTGTTTAATGGCCCTATCCTATGTCCTCACCAAACAAAAAGAAGAAAACTTCATTAATTAACCTTCAAAAAATATTCGAAGGTAAACAAGTAATCTCATACAAGAAATGCATGATGAGCATTTTTAAATCGTAGCTTTAAGTTTTATAGAAAAAGCAAATACCATTTACTTGGTGGAAATTTTGCAGTTTCTTTCAACACGCCTGGCAGAGACGCCAAAGAAAATTATTATTTAAAGCATCTTTCTTACTTATTGACCAAGACAATGCCGCTGAAAAAGACATAGAAAAGTTTTTTTTTAAATTAAATTTAATTATTTTTTGCTTATATTTTTTGTATCCATTGTCAATATATATGTTACGTATGTAATATTACCCTAACGTTTACAAATCTTACAGATATTTGTAACAGATTTTATATATTATTTTTTGATTACAAACAATACGTTATATTTTTTGTGTCAATTGTCAATGCATATGTTACGTAATATTATCCTAACGTTTACAAATCTTGCAGATATTTGTAACAGATTTTATATTATTTTTTGATTGCAAATAGTACGTCGCCAGACATGATTCTTTTCATCTTCTCACATCCAAGCAATTTGTAGTTTAAAAAAGTAAAAAAAAAAAATCATAATTTTTTACATATATAATAAAAGATATTTTATACAAAGGAAGAAGTTTTATCTTTTGAAAAAAAAAAGTGCTTTGATCTTATATGAAATATGGCTGCCATGTTTCATCTAACTAAAATCTGCCATGAGACAAAACGTTTTCGTAGCATGCTATAAATATAAAGCCAGTTTTTTAAAAGATACTTTATTCTGATGTAACGTAAGTTGCAATAGTAAAGCAAAGGGATCGCTATTTGTCCTGAATAATCTGCAAGTTATGAATAACTACCAAGTACAATAACCTTTCTTGCTAACTCCCGTTCTTGCTTCCCCCGGGACAACTGATGTTTTTTCTTATCGAATTCTATCATTCGTTGTCACGTAACCCTTAATTTCAGTTCGAACTCAACGCATGGATTCCTTACGTTTTTAGAGAAAGAAAACAATGATGTTGAACGCAAGAGAGCACGAAGTGAAAACGATAAACCGGCTCAAACTAATTCAAAAGGCGATATTCATATGTGGCATTTCTTTTAAGATCCAATTCTGAATCGTATTGTCACTAAGCAAATAAAAGATCAGATTAACTAAATAGAAAAGACCAGAATTGTCGTAGAAATTCGGTAACACGCAAAAATTCTCATAGTTTGGATGGGTTCTGCTATCACGTCCACTACGACTTCGGTATAAACTGTAAATGTATATTAGGTTATATTAAATATATTGCAAAATGGTCATCTAAACATTTGATGCAAATGAAGCTCCCATTCCAAAATATGACTTATGCATTATGTGAAGTTGTTTCTAAAGATATTAATAAGAATAATGGCGAATTTTTATTCAATCTCTCCCTGTTTTGTAGTATATTTTCCGCATTTAAATAGAATGACTTATTCGCAATGAAGAAATGGCGGGGTCCAATCAATACGTTGGGAAAAAGGATTCGATCGAAATCTCAATCGGAAGTGCATTTAATTTACGTTTACTTTCAGTCGCGTACTCTTTCCTTGTATGTGCTTCTACCACAAAGATGGTAAAAGGTATTGGACTAAAATAGGGGAAATATAATTCAATAAAAGAAAATAGTCTTTCATTTTGATCAGAAAAAAAGACGACCTGATTTTCCCAACAAGTCATTACATTTACTTAAAGAAGTTTAAGCACTACTTTATATAAAAGCTTTCAATTTTAGCATCGTATTAAGCTACAAGCAGTTTGACAATAGGATTGGGAAAACCCAAAGATTATGTATATTCTTCAACAGTGAAATCCATTTAACGATTTTCCACTGTTGATTTCGTAAGCATGCCCATCTGTCCGGGAGAGGAAAGGAGTACAATCTGGCTTATGATGCACTCTTACCTTCCAATCCCATTTACTTCTAATTTTGTATGGCTGCGGCGGTTTGTACAGTTTGTGTAGCTTCATCACACACAATCTTTTTCGGCTGTTATCAATTTCTCTAAAAACGGTTCGATTTCGTTTCGATTTAGGAGCGGAATCGCTGATGAAAGTTTTCCATTGTTAATCCACGTGTTACTGATATGTCGAGGACTTTGATTGAATCCAGCCTAACGCCATGAACTTTTCCTTAGAATAATAACTGATAACTGGCAATACTTTTATATGGTTGATGCATCAGCCAATACAAATGATATGATACTTTTACGAACACAGTTCTTATTAAAATTTCTATATTTTTACTGAATATTATAAAAAAGAGCAAATTTATAAGAGAATATTTTTCAGTTATTTATTAAAAAGTATCAACCATAAACGAACACTATGAAGCCGCGCATTTTCGTCGTATTGTTCTGTCCGCAGGCAGGAATACAAGCGCAGCTTCATTGTGTTTGCAGCCATAGTAATAAATAAATATATATAAAAGTTTCAGTACCATATGTTTATTCATAGAATGCAGCTTAAATGCCTCTCAATGTAAGTACAATTTTCAAACTTAGTAAACTTGAGTTTAAATTATAAATTAACTCTGTAATCTATTTATTTTTAGACCATGTACATTATTTTTCTGCAATAATGCTGTATACTATTTTTTTGTAGGATTCTAAATTTGACGAAGTGACAGATTTTACGAACAGTTTTTTTGTGTAGATATGTTCAGAATTTTGATCGGCTTCGATCAACATTTTACGATTGCAGGTATCAAATACAACCTCAACTCTTTGTAGACATTTATGAGGACGATTTTTGTTAAAGAGTTTACGGATAGATGGGACGGAATTTTCATTACGGGTTGAAATTGCTTCCGGCTTAATATTTTGCTGAACGCGTAGTTTAGTATTTGACAGAAAAATAATTGAAAAATTATGGGAGATTTGTGCGATATGAATCAATTTTTGCATCAATGTCCATGACTTAGAAAAATTTTTCAATAATTTTGTTTTATTTTACATAACTTTTAAAATTATACATACAATGTTCTAAAACTTGCTATTTTAATCAGGCGAGCATCTCTGTCTTTGTTTAAAAAAGGACTGAGTTTTTTATGTTTGCTAATCATACCTAATAAATGACAGTTTACTTAATCTTGGCAACATTGACTTTTAATTTGTATTAACGTTTTGCTTTCTAAGATTAAGGTTTTGCGCTTTTTCTTTTATATTTAGCAAAAAAACATTTCTATAATTTACATTAAATCAAAAAAAAAAGAATATATAGACAGAAACTTAATAAAATGAAAAGTTAACAAACATATATATGAATATAAATTAAAAATCAAGATTAAAGGCATATAATCAATTTGAGAAAAAAAAGTTGAAAATTAAACTATCAAATATGGAAAAGGATGAACGAGAAATTTTAATAAGCGGTGGTCAATCAAATCTTCATTATCACAATCATCAAATCGAATATATAACGCCAAAGAAAAGTAATATGATTATTGATGGGGAGAAATTGCTGGATAAAATTAATCAATTGACAACGCGACCAGAGAATCTAAATTATTCTGCGAAGGTAAAATGTTATAGAATTTAAAGCTAATGTTGTTATATTTATAATTGAAAGGCAAACTGAAGCCGATTTGTTGATTTTTCTAATCTTTTGTTAATCATTTACTAATTATATTTATTGCTATATAATAACTTGCAAGTTGGCCCGTCATTCAGATATAAAATATCAGGTGTTAACGAGTGATAAAAGTCTATCTCTGAGTTGAAACACAAGGAGAGTTACATGAAGTTCCAGATAGATTTGGAAAAGACTTGGATATTTTAACAATTAGTAATTTAAAGATGACGTTACGTTTTAAGCATTATCAGAGAGGAGGCATTGCAATGTACATTCTAATTCTAAAGTGGAAAGAACTAAAACTTTGAAGGTTATGAGATATGATTTTATTATTATAATTGATATTGAGATACATTGTAGACTGACGCGGGTAGAAACATCTATTGATATCTCCATTCGCTTAAATTACCAAACATAGCCTTAATTACAAGACATAGTATTAGAGAGTTTGGTTTTTGCTTTTATTGTAGCGAGGGCAAACTTTATTATCTAATAATATTTTTTAATAAATTTTAGATGCCGACAATTAAGGATTTCGTCATTATTAAACCTATTAGCCGTGGAGCATTCGGAAAAGTGTTCTTGGGCTATAAAGGTAGTGACCATAATAAATTGTATGCTATTAAAGTTATGCGTAAATCTGAGATGATCAACAAAAATATGGTTTCGCAAGTAATCACCGAACGTAACGCTTTGGCGTTGTCACGTAGCCCTTTCTGCGTAAACCTTTTTTATTCTTTGCAATCGATTTCCTATGTTTATCTCGTTATGGAGTACATGATAGGTGGTGATTTAAAATCTCTGCTAGCTATGTACGGTTATTTTGATGAGCCAGCTGCTCGTTTCTATGTGAGCGAAGTGACTTTGGCTTTGCAATATTTGCATGAACATGGCATAGTACATCGCGATATTAAACCAGATAATATGTTGTTGTCGGCTACAGGTCATATTAAGTTAACCGATTTCGGTCTAAGCAAAATTGAAATGCGTCGCGGAGGTAAACTTAATATAAAAAAAAATTCTTTATTAAATTTAAAATTTTTTGTTTGTTGCTGCTTTTCTTTTTTGTATTAGATTTGGAAATCTCTGATTTAATTAATTGTTCGCCAAATCTTAACACACGCACACCGGGTCAACTTTTATCGTTAACGTCACATTTATCATTTGGTTCGGAGAAAAAACTAGAATGTTGTCAAATGTTACAAGTTGTTAGTAAGCATAGTAAGTTTTCAAAATATTTTTATATATTTTTATATTAATGTATTTTTATTTATTTTCAGACACGACTATAGAATCGGATAGCGAAGCCGATATTTCCTTGAATGAAGCTGAGAAAACAAACGATAGTAAAATCTCTGGGGTTTCTCCATTCTTTTCAGCAGAGGAAATCAATGTTCCTGTGTCAAATAATTGCAATAATAATACAAATAATGTATGTAAAGTGATTATCTAAGAGATTACACCTTCAGATAGACACATATTTGATCAACTGAATATTTGAATCAATTTAACCATTTATGTCCGTCTGTCCGATTGGTATATGTTTGGTTGGAAGGCAAAAATTGAGAAACCTGACAAATCAACTGATGACTATCAGTCATAGCCGAAAGAGAATGTGATCCGCCAACAACCAGGATTATAAGAGGCAAAATGTTGCAACTCGGGATTTCGCAAGATATCGAACATAATTTTGGTATAAATTTTTATGAGAGCTATCTAAAAGTGCAGCACTTCGCTGTTGGCAGAATATTCAAGAATTCTTGTATGTTTGTTTAAAGTTGTGAGCGTTTGTTATTATTAAAAAACCGTTTGTCGACACATAACGGATACCAAAGACCCTTCCAATTTCTTTCTAATTATTTTATTTTCATTCTCAGTTAATTGATAGCAATTCTGCTTATTACACTTGTGGTTCTTCTGATGTCAGTAAGTTTTTGCCATCTTTCAATAAATCTAACGGTTTACATTCAAAATCTCCGGAGCAAATTGAAAATATTAATATGGAGATTAAAATTTGTTCCAATGTAAGCTTCAAACTAAAATTTGTTTTTTGTTTCATAATAATTCAACAAACTTCTTTACTTGATCCGTGTAAAGGGCTGCAAATATGATAGCAATGGTAATACGATTTACGACAAGGAAAATTTATGCAATCGGCATTTAAGTATAATAGAAAACGTTGAGTTTTGCATGATAAGACGACGTTCTAATGAGGTATATTTTACTTAGATTCTAGAAAGGAAAAAAACCAAATATAAAATAATGTTTTTGAATTTTTTTAAAAGCAAATGCGGTCTTCCTTGAAACCTCAAGAAGATTCTGGTGTTTCAAGTCGCAAAAGTGATTATTCCAACAATTCGAACAATGAAACCACAGTATCTTACATTTTGTGCAATTCTAAGGATGATTTGAGTAGCTCAGATTATTCAAGAAGGTAAATTTTCTTAATTTTTTAGTCAATTTTTTAATTAATTCTAACGTGATTTGAGAACAGATTAACACAATTTTCTTGTAGTTTGGTAATGGTGTTGTTTTGACTATTCACGGCGTTAATAGCATGTTGGAATAGTAGTCTTTGTCATAATATTAAAGGCTGTTTGGATTTAGGACTAAATTTTTTTTTTGGGGGGACTTTGTAATGTTTGTTGCATCTGCTTAGTAAGGTATACATAATCGCCGCAGGATTCTGAGTCCGAATGCAAACACGGCAAAGAGAAGATAGAAACTGATCGCATATATTTTCCATTAACAGGTTGTAAAATGAACATGATTGGCTATCTTTCTAACATCCGAGTCTCACCCAAAAATGTATATTCCGAATAGTTTCGTTAATATCTTTCGGAAAATAAATTGCTTTTTTGCTTTTGCTTCTTCCGTATGGTAATGAAGAAGCAGTTTTGTCATTGTCTCTTGCTGAATTCAAGCTATTCAACCAATAAAGGACTCCATAAGGCTTCATCATAATATGACAAGGTGAAGATTCTAAATTAATTAATTATTTTATTTCTTTTTAATTTTTTACGCGAAGTAGATAGAGAGAGAAAAAGATCGAGATTTACTTTTACAATATTCATGTTCGATATTACATTCAATATAACATTAGAACTCCTGCAATCTAAGCTAATAATTGTGTCAATAGTGTGTACCCTACGGTGCCATATTTCAGCCTACATTTTTATTTATACCACTTCATTACAGTTAAAGGATTATTAGGAATACACAAGAATGCAAACTAATGAGAAGCGCGTTACTTTTTAGTAGTTGTTCATCTTTTATTGTTCAATTTGTGATCTTTTTTAAAAAACTGTTGTCGTTGCTTTTCTGCTGCTTTGCTAACAATGTACCTTCTACTTCTCCCCTATCTTTCATTCTTCTATTCCTCTTTCATCCTTAATACACTCATTTTATTATTTTAATATCTCAGCTATAACATTAACAACACGAACGAAATCTGTGGAATACGTATGCATTCACCATTTCGCAAAACAATCAGGAATTTTAAGCGTCCGGAGATTTTAAGGTTTTTAAATTTGATTTTTTTTTATATTATACTCTGATTTCTTTTGGAAACTTGTCATGAAAAAGCTTTTCATTTTACATTCACTTTAGCTCATCAAGAGGTCTTAAGCGTAAAATAAATAATAGTCTGGAAGGCGAAATCAACAATTCTATGAGCACAGGGTTAACACAAGAAATTGAAATATTGGATATTGGTAGCAGTACACCAAAAAAGCGTAAAATGAAATCACCGCTTCAGAGCGTACTAAAAGTTCGTTCTTTTTCCGATGATGAAATGTCACATATAATTGCAGAAAACGTAAGTAGTGTAGTGAATTCGACCCCGGTTTCCTCACAGAAGATATCGCGATGTGACGGCGGTCTTATGGGTAAATTAAAAAGTACACGTTTTGCTTTGCCGTCATCTAATGAAACGTCAACGAGAAAACGTCAACCACTGGCAGAAAAAAACTTATCAAATGTACAATATTTGAAAATGGTTCATGATGATTCAGCTATGTCACCTATTAATTCTCATACAAATTCGTTGCCGAAAACACCGAAAAACTTAAATACACCGTTCAGAACACCAAAATCGGTGAGACGTGGTGGTAATCGGCAATCGAGTGAAAAAATATTGGGCACGCCAGATTACTTGGCTCCAGAATTGTTAATGAGGTTAGAAGTTTTTTAATATCGTTTCAATAATTTAAGATAACAAAGATTTTTAATTTTTTTATAGACAGGGTCATGGCCCCGCAGTAGACTGGTGGGCGTTGGGCGTTTGCTTCTACGAATTTTTGACCGGTCTTCCGCCTTTTAATGATGAAACATCTCAAAAAGTATTCGAAAACATTCTAAGCAAAAGTAATAAATAGGATAAATAGAATATATAAATTTTCTAGGCGTTCATAAAAAAATTCGTTCTTTGTTTTAACAGATATTGAGTGGCCGGAGGACGATGAAGCTTTAACTCCTCAAGCTGTAGAAGCTGTCGATCTCTTACTTACCATGGACCCGGCGAAACGACCTTCCGCTAAGCAGGTTCAACAAATGCCTTTTTTTGCTTCTATACAATGGAATAATATTGAAAATGAGGAGCCTCCTTTTCTGCCTAATCCCGATGATCCGACGGATACGGCTTATTTTGAGGCACGCAATAATATGCAGCATTTGAAACTTTCAAATTTTGTTTTCGAAGACTAAACCAGGAACAATTTTCAATGTAGTTCATTATAAAAAAGAAAACCACCTTCCTTAAGAGCTAGGCTGCATTATATTTTAAATCCTTATCAGTTTTGAAGTCTTTTATTTTTATTTCCTTTTTTTCTTTCTTTTTGTATGGAGAAAGCAATTCCTTAAATTATTTTTTATGTATTTGTTCGTCAGTTTTAATTATTTTAATTCAATTTTCATCGCCATAAATACAGAATATCTTTTTAACTTAAATTTTATATATTTAAAATATATTTTATTAAGTGTTCTAGAGAATATTTTTTGTATTAATTACAACTGTTTGATATTAGATCCAAGTCGAATTATTTTGTATAGATTTAATGAAAATTAATAAAAAGATCACATTGAAAAAGAAATTTTCGTTAACTTTCTGTTCGCTAAATCACAATTAATTGCAAGATTGATTATTTTCCTTCTTTTAGTGATTTAGAAAAACAAAAGAAGAAGTGAAACGATATACTCGGTAAACTATATAATTAGTCATTTCCAAGGTTTTAGAAAAAGTAACAGAAAAAAAAAAATGAAATATCCGGGGGAAAAAGGTTTTAAATATTTTTTGAATAGAGTTGAATAGAGATTTGACTTATTAAAAACGATAGAGTTTGAACTGAAGTATTGAGAAAACTTTGTGAAAAGCAGTAAACAAAATGTACCGTTCGTACTAGGGTTAATGCAGAATCCGATTTTAAAGAAGTTACCCAAACATTTTGCATTAGTTAGGATTGCTAAATAAAATCTGTTCTCATTAAAAAAGCTGAAAATAAATTTAATTATATTAATCATCCATTATAATTTTGTTATTTTACATGCCAAAATACTAGTTTCTACTGATTTTTGTTATATAAAGATTCTATTCAAATTTTCAATAGTGTTCGGCCTCGGATGAAATCGCGCCAGTGTACCAAATTTTCTCACAATAGTTCAGAAAACGGCACTTATATTAATTCCAATTTTATTCATGTAGACACTTTCCAAATAAGGACCGCATTTCGTCAAAATATCAAAAAAATTCCGACCTGCAGATTGAACACAATAATCAGACTTAAGACAGACAGACTGACAGTTCAGCTGAACTCGATTCGGAAAATGATTTTGAATCGATTGAAAACTTACGGTATCCTTAATATCGCATTATAACAATTGCTTTTTCTTTTACTGTTTTAATAGATAAAACATATACAAAGTATGCACGCACATTGCCGCCGTCGTTTACGTGAAACACTTCTATTGTTGCTTGACGCGAACGTAACAATTTCAATCGTATTACTCTTAACTCAAACCCGTATTTCTTCGTAGTCCTGCTATTAAAGCTACTCAATTGTTTTAGACAAACATATTGTTACTCTATACATCTTTTACTCTACTAGATAAGCATTTCTTTAAGTTGTGATATGTTAAATTTTAACAAATATTGTATTATTTATTAGTAATAATATTTTTTCATTTATTG
>KK351139.1:538449-608911 GCA_000671755.1 Glossina brevipalpis
ACCAATGCCAGGCGGGTCTTAAACGGACGCAACCCGGGGAAACCAGGAAAACTGGCTTTACGCAAAAATTACCCACAAGATATGAAAGTTTTTCTTGATTATTTTTGATACAATGGTTGCCGGCAAATAAACTAGATAAACAGTAATGGCACAGAATGACAGCATACGTGTTTCGATTTTCTACATCTAAAATAGAACAAATCTGTTATCTTTCTTATCTTTTGCTTTAAATTCTTTTATTGATTGAAATCATTTTTAAATCTCTTCACAAAATCTCTAAAACACATAAGGTGAAAAATTGAATGCTAACAAGCATCTCTATTTCAATTTGTCTTGAAATAGTAAATTTTAAAATAAAAGGAAATTCATTCACCTTTAAACAAGTGGAGATTAAGTCCGTCATTCCGCTTCTGTAAAAGATCGATTTGCTAGCTTTTAGAAAAAAACTATTTCTTACTTTCGTTCTAGAATAAGATTGTATACATGGACAGTAATACGACAGACGGACTTCAGAAAATGATTCTGAAATAATTCTAATGATTTAGAAAGGTGTAGGATATAAAAATTGATCAAAATCATTTGTTTACGAATTACTGACTACTTTTAACAATTTCGACGGCAACGAAAGAGTTTGAATGAAGAAAGTCAATAAGCTTGGTGTCCTTTTGTTCAAGAAAATATTGAAGTTATTTCATCAACTTTCATTCTTCATTTACCGTAAGAATTCAAAGACATTCAATGTGTATCTTTATGAAAAATATGTCTTAATCTCTGCATTTGAGTACGTTTAGTTTCCAAGAGTTTCTTCTCTCTCTAGTTACGAAGTAGTGCATATGCAAATAAAATATTATGAGTTGTTCATCGCAAGCTATGAATTTTTTCGGAAAATATCTGGTCTATGAGAAAGTTGGTTTTAATGTGTTGAAAAGGAAGACAAATTAAAAAAACTAATTTTTTTTTTGTTAAAGGTTTCGAAACTCATAAAATGCTTGTTTCGAAAGTAGGACAAAATAATTTGTAGAGTAAAAACCTATAATTAAAATCTACAAAAAAAATTGTTGATACTTTGACAATTATTAACTAGTCACTTACACTGCGTTGGTTTTTGATTGATTTAAATAAAGCGTAAAAGTACATTTTATGATATATTAACAGTTAAGAAACAAACCTAGTTACAAGCAGATCCGTGAACAATTGTTTGACCGATTTTTTGTGTTGTCAGTTTTGCGTTTAAGTATAACGGTACATAGATTTAAACGAAACAATTGAATGCCAACAACAGCACGTACTTGTAGTTAACATCAAGGAAAAGATGATAAATAGAAAAGAGAGCAAAAAAAAAACAAAAAATAAAAAGTAATAATAATAACAACAAATACGCATGTTGTCGGCTGTACAACACACATACAAGAGGATGTACGAACCTATAAATGCGTTTGAGGAAAATGATGTAACTATTGTGTAAATTGAGCAGAAATTATATACATACATACTTACACGCATTCGTACACACATACATACATACATACATGCATGCATGCTTACATATCTATATCTGTATATGCCTTTGTATATATGTATTATCTATAATCCAACTACGTGCATATGTACATCCTGTGCGTTCATTCATATCCGCTGTAATTTTTTTTGTTTTGCTTTTACTTGATAGACGTGCTATTGTGTGTCGTGTTTTTTACTTTACTTTTAACTCTCCCGGAACCTACAGGTGGATATTAAAACCACTTCGTCTGCTATATGGTGGATAAAGTATCCTCAACAACCACAACAACAACAACAACAACAACAAGCGGAACATACACAATCAAGGGCCATCAGTTTGTGCCAGGATATGACAGATTTATTTTCCAATATATCCCTACACGGTTACAGCGAACTTTTCGACAGCGAATTGTTATTATATGAAAAGTAAGTGTAAAACAAAACCTGCAGAAGAGCAAAAGAGTAAAATATAACGCGGAGTAGAGCGAGTATACTGTGTTTGCTTAAAATGCAAATGCAATCCCCCGTTGCGAATGAAAAGTAGTCGAAGTTTATTTTTTCTATTTTTTTGCATTTTACAGATTAATTTGGTTATGCCTGCATATTACAACTTTTGTGGTAATGATAATAATTTTGTCATTCACTTGGGATTACTTTGTTGCTCAGTATTTTGCCATTAATTTACACGATCCCTTATATTCAGTAGATAAAATTGCATTTCCGGCTATTTCCATATGTTCCAATAATCGTATATCATATGAAGCCGCCGAAAATTATGCTCTCGAACTGTAAGTTAAATATTTTTATGTGTCATCAACAACAACAAATTTTCTATTTTATTTCATATATTATCTATGTATATATGTACGTATGTATGTAGTTTAAGCAAATAAAAAATGCTGTGCTTGCCTTAGGGCGAATTTTGTGATACTTAATGTTGCATTGATTGTAAATGTGTATGAAAAGTTTTTTTGGTACATTTTTGAGTTTCTTCTTGTAGTCGCCTGCTCACTCTTTCTTCAAATGATTCTAAACTGTCATATGATTGATGTTTAGTACCTGCCTTCGCTATTTTCTGATAGCTTGTGTGTCGGTCTTGCTCGACTAATTGCAAAATTTCATTGAATTTCTTAGACCGAGAATGCATCTTTGACATCAAGATTTCATGAATGAACTCAAATTTTTGGTCAAAAGTTTTCGATCCACATGAACGTAGTATCTATTCAATCATGGATTACTATATAACGACTACAGCAAGTAATATGAGCAAGAATTGATTAAAGTAAACGAATTGAATCAATAAAATTGATGCATTATTTATGTCCATGTAAAAGATCAAGTAATTTTTAGGCGCTACATATATACTACTACGATATAATCAATTTCGCTACTTATTCAGGACCTTTTTCTCGATTTAATGTAAATTCTTTGTGTGCGTAAAAGAAAAAGGAACCAATCGAGTTGAATAGAGTTTTTCTCTTACCTCCATCACACATATAGCTTGAAATGTATAATCGATAAAAACAAGGACCTTCCATTTGTTTTCAGTTCTCAAAAAGACATTTACAACAACAGCCTGGAATATTATATGGAACGAATTGCTTATTTTAATAGTTTGTACCATAAATATGGGCGCGTAAATAATATTGAAGAATTTTCCAATTTTCAAACATTTTTGGATAATTACGGGACATGGGACAATGATACTTTTTATAATGTGCTACGGACCATGCATTTGCTAACACCGAAATGCGAAGAACTTTTGGTAAAGTGTTCGTTGGATGGCAAAGAAATTGAATGTTTTCACAAAAATCACTTTCAAACCGGTTTAACTGGTTATGGTCCGTGCTGTATATTTAATGCAGAAAATGTGTAAGTTTTGTTTTTAAAACAAATTTCCCCAAATTGTTGAAAATTAAAAAAAAAATAATTTTTTTTTTCATTTTTTCTTTCATTTCTCCAGTTATCGTCAACGTTCGCATCAACGTTTTGGTCGCTCTGATGCCGGTTTAACGGTTGTTTTAAATAGTTCTCAAGTCAACGATGTCGTATCGCTATTAAACATGGATGCCTATGTGGTCATTATACATAAAGCGAGTAATTTTCCTGATGTAGCTTCCGGTGAAGTTATTGAAATGTTCCCGATACATAATGAGGAAACGTTTGTAGCGATTAAAGCACGCGTTATGAATACGAGTGAAAATTTGCGTATATTTCCCTCTACTTATGTAAATAATTGAAAACTCTTTTAACACGCTAGCAAAATGATAAAATGTTGATTTTTTTTTTTGTCCTCCATGCCTGCGTTTAGCGTAAATGCCTTTTCAATGATGAAACACCGAAAAAAGATTTACTGTTACATCACAGTTACAGTTTTGCTAATTGTATAACCAGATGTCGTATACAGAGTATTAAAGCTTTATGTAAATGCGTACCATTCTATACGCCTTTAGAATACTTAGCCAGTAAAGATGGGGTGGTTTATTGTACTTTGAAGCACGTAGTTTGCATGGATCGCTATAATTGTATGTATGCCGTTTAATTACGTTTGTTAATTACTTAACTTACCCTTGGGGAAATTCATGAAAAATTTCAAGTATTGATTCAGTTAAGTCAAACCTCTTTTTGGGAAGTCCCAGATCGATTAATAATACTTTAGTCAGTTAAGTGAAGCCTTTTGATATGATTGAGCTTTTTTGGAGAAGTCCGAGATCGATTAATGAGAATCCCTACTAATACAATCCCAATAATACACATACCCTGACAAAGGAATCCGTGTATTGAACTGATGACAACCCTCATCTTTCAATTGGATCGACCAACTTCTAAGATTCTATTTAGGAATACGCCCTTACTACCTGTAATCTGATTTGTGCCCCATGTAACATGTGCGTTCAATCGTTTCCAACGTAGCAGAACCGTATATTTCTGGCGAGCAAAACAGTGATAGAGATTGACACTTGCTACGCGGAGTACTTATTTGCGTATTATTCACAAATTTAAATTCAACTTACAGTTTTCTATATGAAAGAGAAAGTATAGAAGCGTACTTCAGCTCTCCACACACAAAAAGAAAAATGTTGCCCATCTTGGTTCGAATTTTTATCGCCGATTAAAGTTCCCGTGAGATACATTCTTCAAGAGTTCAATTTTAAAGAGTTCGCCAGAACTCTGCTAAATTCGACTCGCTTAAGAAAATTCTATTTCATTATTTTGTTCTTCTGATAAGACGATATTTGTTGGGAAAAGAGTGTGGAGACGTCGTCTGTATCGATATTCGAATTTACCGATAATTTGGATTTATTAAAGTTTGCGGACCGGCGACATCGCAAACATATCTGCCTTTGATTAAGTTCCCTAGCATACCTATCTATTCGTGTCTTTAGCCCTTGGGCATGCTGTTGCTTTCATTGCACTTGATATGAATGGTGGATTTTCGCGTCTCAAGCTGTTATTAGTAATCGACTTAGAACATATATGTGGGTACAATATAAGTTATAATTGATATCAACATAGAACGAAATGGAGTATTAGCCTTACATTGTTACTAATAACGTATGCCGCAAATATTTTAAATAGAATTTTTCTAAAATATTTCATATCCCTATTGAATAATTAAGTAAAGTAAAATCGTAATTATTTTACTCCGCTTTATATATACAATTCGGCTGGTGATCTTTGATGAACACTCGGGCTGATTTCCCAAATTTTAAGCTGCAAATTTAAAAACTCAAAGTTTAGTCATATATTACGAAAAAAATGGAAAGTTATTGGTTTCTAATTACTTGCGGGCCATTATCCAAATATTAAAAAAAAAAAAAAATATGAAAATTGCAGAAAAGTATAATAAGAAGGTTTTTATAATTATTTTCTTAACGTAGTAGTAGTTCTTTAAGCTTCACTTTGGCCCGCAACCTACTAAGTGGACAATTCTGAATTATGCTATTATGAAAATTAGTTACACTCATTTCCTTATATATGCAAATAATACCGTCGCATAAATATCTCCTTGTTTTTTATTCGTTTATTTTTTATGTTACACACACATGTTTAGAATTTCTTATTATTGAAATAATTTTCCAGTTAAATGGCGTAATGTTCTTACGCAAACTGTTACTAATGTACAAGGTTTGGAAAGTGAGGCAGAAGAAGCCTTATATTGTCCCCAGTGTTTGCCATCATGTAATGATATTCAATATCAAGTCTCAATGATGTCATTGCCAACGAATCGCTTTTGGGTACAAGAAAATCTACAGTAAGCTAACGAGTAAATAATAATTTTAATTTTACAAAACATCTCATACTTTTGTTTGTATTCTCTCATCTATAAAAAGTAACGAGCGTAATCTGGATATTAATGATATGTCGGTGCTGCATGTTTATTTTGGTAAACCTACTGCTTTGTATTATAAACGTGTTCTTCGAAACACTTGGGTAGAGGCATTTAGTGAGTTGTTTAATTCAGTTGTTATTGATAATAATAATAATAATAATAATAATAATAATATTTAATATTTTTCTTTAATTAATTTTACAGGTACCGTCGGTAATATACTCTCTATAGTTATGGGAGTTTCGTTGGTGGCAGTGTTTGAATTATCATATTTTCTTGTTAAATATTTGGTGATTGCTTTTAAATTGTTTATTAAGCAAAATCGTAAACAAAATATTGATAAAGAATTCAAAGAAAAGCTATATATTTGCCCGTAAATATATTTACATTAATTATAAAAAATATATTTTTATTTGAGTGAAATAAGTGGACTGGTAGAGATAAATTCGATTTCAGGTTTGCATTTTTCAACGTTTCTCTGCTAATTATTTATTTCTGAAAGAGTCGCAAGGGATCCTTAAGACACTATTTAATCTAAAGTCTTGCAAATCTTTTTAACAGTCACTTGTTGTTATTGCTATATCGATGTGTTGCAAACAGAATGATGTCCAATTAGTATACAGCGATGCCTTAAGTATCTTCAATGTCAATTAATATCAACTTTTAGTATAATATTTATGCCCCCGCCATAGAAAGGGACGTGGGATATATTAATTTTGCCTTTTTATTCACAAAATCTCGAAGGAAACTTCAAATGCCCCATAAAGTATATATATTCTTGATCTGTCTGTGGTAAACATTCTCCTAATTCCAGAAATGAAAATGTCGGTTTCAAATTCAAGAAGTTCTCGCACGCAGGTTGTCATTGAAAATGGTCCGTGTTGACATCTATGGATTATGATAAACAATCCAAAAAACTAACGAATTTACTGAAGAATTTTTTCTATTCCTTTTTGTTTACGTGCGATTTTAAGATCGCGACAAATGCAAAGAACTAATACGAAACTTCGCTGCTTATATTCAGATATTTGTATTTGATTTGTCGACGTATTCTCTTCTTATATTTACGTTTCCTTATTACGTAATAAGGCAGTCGTCGCGTTCAGTCAGTCAGTCAGTTCGTTAATTAGTTTTTCTACTTCGTTATCATTTTGGTTGACTGATTTTGATATCCATACGTATACGTCTGTTATTCACAACATATATGCCGTTCAAAGTAAAGATGTTTTATATTTTCTCCTCTACGTCGAAAAAACATCTATCTAAGATTATTACATCATCTTCCATTCATGTTATATGAGGATATATGTAGACTTTTTAATTTAACGCCAGAGAGCGATGGGGGAAATGAAAACTGAAATGAATTTCATTTCAAAATATTTGTGAATAAAAAAATCCAGACAGAGAGCTTTCTTCTTCTTCTTATATTAGTTTGGGGAAAAGGTAATCCATTATTTTCCAATTCGAAATGTTGAATAAAGTCCTGAAGTTCTTATAAGATTGGATGGATTACCTTTTCCCCAACCTAATATTTTTAGTTTCTAGTTTATGGTTTTTTTTTGGCGAAAGAATGTTGTTTTCTATATATTTGCTAATTAGAGCATAATTTCCGGTTTATGAAATTGAATTTTCTTTTTTTTTTTTTTGCTTGCTGAACTAAGCGAAGATATTTATAAACATATGTAATAGGCATACGAAAATTATAAATTTTAAGAATTTAATTAAACCAAACGGCCATAAATATGCCCATATATAGAAGAGATATAATTAGAAAATAGTCAGCGCCTTCAAGAGATCAAAACTTCTAAATTACTATCATTATCGTCTTCTGGGATATATGGCTAAGACTAAATAGTTTTATTTCTTTAGATTTACATTAAGCGCAATACTTTTTAGACAACCTAACATGTACATTGTAAGGACCAAAGTCGCGCTCTTGTTTTGGTCCACACGGTCCCTTCTTATGTTCTATAATTTTAGTTTACTGCCATAAGCACTAAATCGTAACACTAATGAGTCGATCGTAGTGGGAACACTGAGGTCGGCCAGCTGACTTTAAATAAAGAGTTGAGTAATTGGCAACGCCAATTATGGGGATAAAACTAAGGTGCAAGAAGAAGATGATTCCCTCTTCTCCTTCTGATTTCTTTTCGCAGGGGGGTGCAGGATGTATTAAAGAATTCTTTCCATAAACATCCGCAACGAAAATAGGTACTGGGAGCCAGGTACTCAATAACTTCGTAAGATTTAGATATCACCATTATTAACGAAACCGTTTGATTTTCAGATAGCAACAATTTTCAAACAAAAAGTGTTCGAAATGTGTCACTACATTCTGGCCATTAATTTACAAGCACCACCACCACAAGTGTCAGTGGCGTTACTTTTGTAATTTTCAAAACAATGGAAAAAAATCTGAATCTCATGTGTTGATAATTTATCATTCAAGTCAAGAATTGGTTTGAAAAGCATTACGGCAGCTGCTCTTTGTTGAAAAAAAAATTTATTAATGGTTAGCTGGCTTTAAACGGGATCCTCTGAGTACGAGTGATGCTAACCGCTCTGGTCACTCGAATTCATTAGATGTTCCAGTAAACATAAAAAAGGTACACAAAATCATCTTGGAGGACCAAAGAGTGAAGCAGTTTTAGCCATTTAACACCTGAATGACAATATCAGAGAGCATAAATATTTGTCTAAGAGAAAAATCTGTTTCAAACGGATGTCGCGTTTGTTTACTTTTAACCGAAACCAATAATAAGTTATAGGTTCAGAGCGCTGCTTGGAACTGTTTGGACGAAAGGGGAAGAACTTTTCCATGTGATATACGATAACAAATGAACGATGGATTCATTACCAAACTCCGGAGCGAAATCGGTGGTCAACTAAATGGACAGTAAAAACTTAAAAGTCGAATGGCAAGGTTATCGCGTCCGTATTTTGTGATGCACATGGTATTAATATACGATTATCTTGAAAAGGGTCAAAGGATCAATAATATATAATAATATACAGGAGTACATTGCATTATATAGCAGTACATGACACCAATGCACAATGCACAGTGTCACAAACTTATTCAGTAATGGGCTATAAAGGAAAGTTTTCTATTGCTTAATTAAAATTAATAGCATTAGATATAGCGTTAAGAGATCTCGCTCAAATTTGGCTTACAAGAGAATTTGAAAAGCAGTGAGCCGGCGAAGGTGCTATGTGCGCAATGCGTGTGTAAAATATGCGTGTGAAATGTTTGTGATGTATTTTCCAAGCTAACGATAATAGTCCAAATTGTTTAAAGTTTTTGTAGCCTATATAATGCTTTTTGATTTTTATAATTATTTTGGCGATTTTTTTACCTTCTCCCGGTAAGATATAATTTAGCAAAGACTCAAACCTATTCAGAAGCACACACGTCGTTTCATTTAATTTATTGAGCATTTCTTTGCGATAAATTGAATTTTGATCTCCGAAATCGTTTTGAATGACAAGTGAAAAATCATGAAGTCTTCCATTGCACAGTACTACTTGTTTAAGAGAATCACTTTAAGAGAATATCGTGCTTGTTTTTATATACGAAAGATATCGTTTGGAAAAATTCTGCGTCGAAGTACGTGCTTGGAGAGAGTTTCCTTTTAATAAAATTTATACAAACCTGCAATTGTCCTGTGATGGTTTTGGAAATCTTAGCATTTAATTTGGAAGGATACCTTTGGGGGTATGTATAGAAATAATGTTAATATTTTCAACGATGTTTGAGGGAAATATTAATAGTAGATGAATCAATTAAATAACAAGTACTGTGTAACATTCTACATGTCTATGATTGGGTGAACAAATTGCTCTTATATATACTTGCATATAAATTTTAAGTGGGTCAAATGCATCTCTTTTTCTCTCATTCATTTATTCTCTGTTTCTCCGTGTGTGCAATCGTATAAAATATCTTTTTAAATAAACATCATAAAATGTATATGCTCTTATCACAATACTAGATTAATGAACACGAAATTACATCCTTTTTTTTGTTTTTGTAATTCAAAAATACCTTTACCTATGTTGTGCATGTACACACACAAGGCTCATACATACATACAAGTTTTTCCACTTTCTGCCAATAATACACCTGAACATGAAGTCTTTCCGTTTTTTCCCTTTTTTCACTCGTTCACTTATCAGAAATTGTTAATCACAGTTGGATGTAATGTTTTCTTTTCGTACCGCTTTATTCATAACACATGCATACACACATGCAAATAGTTTTGCTTCGGCTTTTTATTCAATCTCTTATAAACGTATGTGTGCCAGGCATCTGAATATGCATTTTGTTTATTACAGATGTCTATCAGTATTTACAGCAAATATTGCATATGATGTTGTGTTATGAGGACAAAAATTTAAAGAAGAAGTAGAAGAAGCAGAAGAGGAAAAAGAAAAACAGAACAATAGAAACATGAGTCGCTTGAAATTGCAGAGAGAAAAAAAAACACGAGTTTGAATTAAATTCAGTTTGGGACGAATTTTCGTAAGTCGCTATATGCTTTTGAAATTTATAAAATCAAAAGAATAATAAACGATAAGTGGAACTTTAATTAGCAAATTGTCTAATCGGTCGTACGGCAGAGAATGTTGGCGATTTTTGTACCCAATATTTACGTGTAAATGCTAGGTGACACCACCGCAAAGAGTTTATGCCAAAGAGTAGTTAAAATCTACATAAATATTTATTGAAATCTAACTGTTACCTTTATAGATGGTCCTATGCTATTTATGCGGTTTCTTTCTAAGTTTTGCAGTGTAGTTGGGTACGTGAAATGTTTTTACTTTGGTTGCACAAAATGTTCTCAATTATCTGTAGAGTTCTTTTAATATTGTATTTTCGTTATCAATTTTCTTTATTAAGAATTTCAATGAAGTTCTCTTTCAATATATAACAAATATTATCACATCTTTTTATTCTCTTGAAAAAGATTATGTTCACTTTGCAGCTCAAAGATAAACTTATCGCGGGATTTATCGTTTGAATTGTTTAATAAATTAGCAGTCTATCCATAAATGCTGGCCTTACTAGCGAATTATTTTCGATGAGTTCGTTTATTTAGCTTGCATAGGCAACATTGCAATTAGTTACATAGTAAAACGCTTACATAGCATGTTATTGCAAAATTTTGTCAAATTCTTCAATTTCAGAGAACATTTGTTGGAAAATCATGAAAAAAAGCTGGTTTTGCTCTGGTCCCGAAAATTTTATACAACTTATCTCAAAACTGAGATTTTTTTTCATTAACTAGTGACAAAGGGCCTTTCCATTCAAAGTTTAGATGAACGTTTTTTAATAGTTGTAGCGTTTATTTCATGTTTTATTGATACTAATCTATGGCTACGTTTTTGTGACTGTTCAACTTTGAATAATGGGCGCTTACGAATAGATATATAGATTGAAATCTACTAATTTATCTATTTCGTTTCAAAAATTCGATAAACGGCTCATCCACGGCGTATCCACTAGCTGCGTTAGGATAGAGGCTTGAAAGGAAAATAGATCACGTGTCCATTAACCAGGTATGACAGTGTAAATAAAAAGGTCTACAATCATAAAAAATAAGACTTCATCCAAGTCTAGATATCTACAAGTCTAAGATAGAAATGCTTACGATCGCTTCGTCAACACTTTTTTTATCAGATGTCTATTAAAATTAGTGGAAATGTTGGAATCGTTAGCACTAAGGGGAAAAGCCTATTTTAAGCAATCACAATAGTAAATTTTATATTTTTACGAGATATAACTCAGAAGCATGATGCTATCAGTTCTTAGGGCTGCAATGACAACGTGATAGATACTTGCATGTATTCTGATCATCCAATTTATTGAGACGAATAGGTACAATATATATTAATATAAAAATTTTTTTCTTCATTTTCTGCAACTTTTTTCCCATCTTTCTGGCAAGATGGCGGATAAACGTGTCAAAAGAATCGATCTTAACAAGTGGTAATCAGGTTGCGTCAAAACTTCCCATTCGAGTTGTAACAGCCGGGAGCTTTTCAATTAATGAGAGATATCCTTAGAGATATAATCGTATTTTGGAGCAAATCGGCAAATAGTTTGTGTTGTAACTGTTAATTTATTTCAACTTTTTGCTTGAAGAACTTCAATTTCATCTACAAATTAAATTGTATCGAATCCGAATAATCGAATTAAAATAAAATAAAGTCATAAACTAATCTAATTTAACAATTGTACTAAGGGTCTAATGGTCATTTTATGTCAATTGATAGAAGCGGCGTCCCTGAGATTCAAATCTCATCTCCTGTTGGCCTAATATTTTGTAGACCTCTTAAATTAAATATCAAACCAACTACGTCGCAACCTTTGTGCTTACACGCTTAATGTGAAACTCTCTTCTGTGTTTTTCGTTTTCCGTCTCGTTGATTTTGATTTTGGGTTTAAACTCTCAAACTTAGTTTAGAGCTTTGTGGGGCCGTAATTACAATCCTCTAAATGTTTTTCTCTTTTCAAACAATTTGCTCTTATAACCACTAAATTTATAAAAGCGATGACAAATGTAACTCACCATTCGTATGCGATAGCGACAGCGATTAAAAAAAGCAAAGGAAAGCAACGTTGCAAACTTTGTTTACGTTTTTACGGTGAAATGACTGTTTTAATTTTCCGTTTTTCACTTTTACACATGGATTTTATTAAAAAAGTGTAAGAGGATATTTTTTGATGACCAAAGAGTGAAAATATTATTGCAACGCTCTGAGAGAGTATTTAAAAGTATTTATTATTGCTTCTCAGAATTTCTGATGATTACTTCTATAATATAAAGAAAAGCCATGAATGTGTATAGAGAGATATGTATGTGGAACACATTATAAATAAAAATTATTTTTAAATATTTTCTTTTGTGCAATAACAACTACTTGTTTGGACGTGATTTCCAATTATATTAAAAACCATCGTAATGTGTGTTGTCAGGTGAGATTTTAATTTGTTTCAACCTACAATGCTTTCATGTAAATACGTGCACATATTTTGTAATGAAATACTCAAAGTTTGTGTTTAATTGAAATGGTTTTAAAATTCTCACTTCCTTTAAACGATTGTAAAACAAAACACAACGATATTCACTCGCCTTTAATGCAACAAAATTACAAAATGAATGCAGAAAAACAAAGTCGTTAACTGCATTCAACTTTACATTTTAGAACTAATCAACTGCAGGCCACCTATTATATTACAGTGTTGGGAAAAAAAGAAACAAAAAACTAATAAAACGGTTCGTTTATGGTCGAAGCATGTGTGTACATCCCTGATCTAAAATATACGTACATTTCTGCATATAAAACAAAAGTATTTTTGTTGTGTTGTGCACGATGTTAATGCAGGATTTTGCGATTAATTCAGACTCGAGAGCAAATTTTTGAATTATCGTTGCTGGTAGGGAGGTATTCGGATTTCCTCTTTCTTACCTATCCAGATAAGACATTTTATAAATTTGTATTATCACAAAAAAATTATGCTTCTAAATTTTCTTATGTCAACTTATTATTTTTTAAATTTTCATTTTTTTAAAATCGTTTTTTAGTCTTATATAGGGTTATCTATTTCGTGGTCCTGATATGGTAACCTCGTTTCAGGAACGTGTGTAAAATAAAATCACCATCCAGGACATCATGTGTTTAGTGTAATGTCCGCGATTTTATAATAATGACCGCTGAATGTGTTAAAAAAGTAAAAACTTATTGCAAAATGTCGATTCCGGAGTAGGTGAGCTTCGTGCGTTACGAGCGGATTATGGATGACAAAATTCTATATATATAGGAGTGAACCTTAGGCAAAACTGTAAAGAAGTGTGAAGGAATTAGATCTGTATCAGATTTGTTAAGACCCAGGCCTTATCGAAACGCATGCTTGACCGAAACGACGACACTGCGCTCATAGCATTTTGATCGCCACAGCCGCATGATTACCATTTTTTATTGGTGTGAAATTAATGGTATGGATGTTGAAGATATGTGGTTGAACAGAACCGTAATGTTTCAAGCACTACAACACGCTCCGTTTACATATTGATAAGCCAGTAATTTCCAGGGTTTATAATTTCATGTTTTCGCGATATGGATTGGCCAACAAGATCGTGTAGCTCCGCACCCCTGGATTTTTTTTTGTGGATTTACGCAAAGAATTAAGTTTATGCGAACAATCCGCAGATTCTTAAGGCTTTGAAAGTAAACATCCGTCAAGTTGTGGCCAAACTTTTGTCCCATATGTGTGTAGAGACTACCCACCGAAAATTACCTTAAAAAGAATGCTGTCTTCTAAGATGTCCGTTGGAGGAGACTTTTATGATGTTTTATTTCACAAATAAGGGCAAAGTCTAAACAGTAGCTTGAAAAAATATTTGATCAGAAGTTTGTTTCATTTATGTTTATTACAAAACTACCTCCTGCACCTACTATCAATGTTGCTAAGAGTGGGAATTTAGCTCTCATAGAAAAAGACAAGCCATCTAAAGAGGTGAGAAATTGGATTAAAT
Source organism: Glossina brevipalpis (assembly GCA_000671755.1). Lineage (NCBI taxonomy): Eukaryota > Metazoa > Arthropoda > Insecta > Diptera > Glossinidae > Glossina > Glossina brevipalpis. Next base: position 552,823 of record KK351139.1, read on the forward strand.
TAAAATAATTTGAAATTTCAAAAATGCGTTACTATTCATATGATGCAGTTAGTATAACACTCAATGTTTCGTAGAGGAAACATAAATGCTCCAAATATGCTAACAATCTAGACAATTAGCCCTACATAGTTGATGTTTGGCATCTAGCATTTAATGAGTTGGCTATAATACAAAGAACACATAAACAACAAGTTACAACAAACAGCTGCGATTATAAAAGCATAGAAAAGTTTATGATCTTGTGTATTTGCCTTTTCGCATTGGTGTTGCTGTTCAGAAACCAATGTCAAAACCAATGTTGGCGCTGTGGATTGCAATAAAAAGAAGTAGAAGCAAATGTATGTAAAAGCGGAAACTTAGATAAACAAAATATTTACGCTAATGGAAGTGAAAACTTTTTGGTTTCATGTTTAAGGTGCAGCCCGCCGATTTGCCTGGCGGTTAAGCAAAGATAGTGTAAGAAAACATGCCACCGAAGTGATTCTATAATATTTTCTGTTAACTTCTTTTTTGCATCTAACACAATTTTTCCGTTATACGACATATTGTGCATTGTAACGAGCATTGACGCTCAAGATTGAAGGCAACGAATTCTTCCAACTACTGCAAAAAAATCATTACCGTAAAGTCTAGCGTTTAGCACGTTCGGCAATAAGTTGAAATGTTTTATCTATGGTATGATAGACCGTAAATTGTACTTTACTAAATGTGTTACTAGAAGGTTCCCACACAACGATGAGTAGTAACATATGTTTAGATACCTTGCGCTTCTCTCGCTTTTTCCGTTTCAGAAATAGACAGTTATTAAGAAGCCTTAAAATCATAAATTCTAATAATAAAACTTTCACCTCTTGCTCTCTCTTGTCTCTTTCTTTCTTTACACTTTCTTGCTTCTGACCTATAGTCTCTTCCTTTCTTTACATTTTCTTGACTCTCACCTAAATTCTCCTCCTGTTTTACACTTTCTTGCCTCTCACCTATAGTCTCTTCCCTTCTTTACATTTTCTTGACTTTCATCTATAGTCACTTCCTCTTTTTTTACACTTTTTTGTCTAATCAATTTATGCCTAGAATTTCGATAGAATTGAATTCAACAGGTATAGTTTATAAAGCAACAAATTTCAATGTAGAGAATCACTTACCACGTTTTCGAAGGGAGAGAAGTGACTACACAACTGAGATAATTGAATCTTCTCTAGTGTCAATTATAGGCAGTTTAGTCTTAATGGTTATTCGAATTTGTTCACCTATCATTGTATGACGAAGTCTTTTCGCTTAAAATATCTAACGAGGTGCTTTGTAGACCTTTTGAAGGATACATATGATTTTGGATCCAAGCATACGATAGAGACAGTTGCAGTTTGACACTTGGTGCCCGAAAGTTTGAGAATGGATGTCATATTTTTTCAATAACTTTCGCAATAGTAAAAAAAATTATCTATAAAAACTTTTTAAAACTGAACTGTTAATGTTTCTACAACGTTTGTTGCTTAAGAGACTTGATCAAATTGACTTTAGATCACAACAACTTTTGCATTAAAGTCGTTGTCGAAATTCTGTATGTTTTTTGGAAAAAAATAAAATACCGCAAAGTGTTCGGGGCCTTAAGCATAAATTCTTATCCTTGCCATTCTCTCTATCGGTCGGATTGGTTATTGGCCAAAATTCGGCTCGTTTTCAATTTATATACTTCTTGCAATTTTCAATCATTTATATGTACGAAAAGGAAACAAATATAACGCTTTTATTGGCAACTTTTCAAAAAAGGCGCTGAAAATCGTTTACACAACGGCAACAACATAACATAATAACAGCAATGCAGCAAGGAACAAACATTAGCCGGCAAATTTATTGTTATTGTTATGTATCAGAATCATGTTTGGCTTTATATGTATGATTGGATTGAAAGTTTACAAGCGAAAAGGTTTAATATCCCCTTATGGAGGGAGAACATGTGTACAAAAAAAAAAAAAAAGAAAAGAGTAGCGACTATTTAATAAACATGTGAAAGCATATCCGTTGGCATACCAAACCAATCTTTTCTCATGCAACGAAAACAATAACTAGCAACGGAAGCGGAACTTACACTTGGTTTTAAACGAACGCGGAGTATGACGTTGATGATGATTATTATTGTAGTTTACCAAGTGAGACATTACTGGCAAATTGGAGTAAAAGTCAGACTAGAACATTTTGAGATACATTCTATAAAGCTCTAGCATTCTATTGTTGTTAGAGAATATTAGTGAAATGCAATCAACGTCCATTGTATGATAAACGATGTTGGACTGATGTTGTTGTTCATCTATTCAGAAATCTGAAAAGAATTTCTTCATTTCATTTTCTGCGTCATGTTTAATTGGCAAATATAGTTGCAATACGAATATGTTTTACTATGTATGTGTACCGTTAAGTAGGAGGATTTCCTATTTCGTAATGGTGGAAAAATTAATCAAATTTTTTTTTTTTGCTTTTCACGTATTTACCTCTTCTTGTTAATCCTATATTTGATGGAAAAAAATTGCTATTCGTCATGATTGCAGAAAACTTATTTGGGCTTCCTTTGCACTTTGTTACAATATTGCATTTACTGCACTAATTATGTTCCTATGGAAAAATGAACGGTCAATTATTGACGATCATCGTTTATTGTTCGCTATGAATGCTTTTGTATAAAGGGACCGGCATTCCCTTTAGGTATACAGGTAACATATGGAATGCTTTAGCCGTTTATTCGCCAATGTTGATTTATTCGTATCTACCTTTCCAACTTTTCACCTTTCCACGCTTCCGCTTGCAATTCATACAGTTAAGCTTACAAATCGCGAACATGATACGAACAAATTATATTTTCACACAAACTTTATGCAAATGAAGTAATGTTGTAGGTTTCATAAGAATATTTTATAATAACTTTTGTAGTTTAAGGGAATGGAAAAATGTCATTGAAATCCACCTCCTTCTGCTTGATGCTTACAAAGTTATTCATAATTGATATTTAAAAAAAAAAGATTGGTTTCAAAGCCATCCATTCATCCATCCTATGGAGGACGTTTAAGTGCAAATCAAAATAATGTTGTAGAACCTATTACAAAAATGCTTCAAGTAGTTGTTTTCAAACGATTTAAGGAAACAACCGGTCAACCTGATCCTCTGATTTTAATTATTCGCTTTCTATTTTTTATAGCTCATGGAAGCGAGCTTTCCCCAACTAATTTTAAGGATTATTATGTACTTTTGGAAAGACATCGACACTATATTCTGCGTCTTTAGTGCGCCCAGGTCAACTACTATCTCAAGCAGTCAGTGTACAGTTTTATTATGACCAAAAGTGTTAGCTGCTAAGTCATGCCGCAATTCCTGACGTTTATTGTTGGGACCATCTAGAGGTAGCATATTCGGCACATTTATGTTCGGCTTCCTCGGAGCAATTTTTACTCAAACGTTAACGGTGCCTGTACTTTTATTGAAGTCTTAGTGCCAGGACTAAGGTAGAATTTAGTTTATTCAACTAAATTCCTGCATACCAACCCCGAACTAGCGCTTTTCTTACCTTTTCATATTACCACGCCTTTTAGCCGATTCACTATTTATATGGTGAATAGATTTCCAGAGCAGTACAAACAGAGGGAAAAAAGGATGGCCTTTAAAAGAAAAGAAATCTTTCTACGATAGATCCCTTTGATTTTCAATTGGTAGTCAGTCCATCAGCCGATGTGTAATGTACTTTAGGAGAGATATGGAAAGTTTTCCCTTTTCTAAAATCGTGATGCAAATAATAACGATACATGTATGAGCTTACTTCCCAAACAGTCGCAAAACTTTTATCGATTGCAATACTTTTGTGTGGGCATGGCAAATGTCGAAAGTATTATTTTAGATCATTTTTAAGCAATCAGTATAATTACTTACCCGGTTTCATTGAGGTCATTATCTAAGCTTATCTGAAATAATGGCAAGTTAAGGTGAAGGAAAAGGAAGAAAGGTTTAATTATTTACTTTATCGATTTTGATTTCATTATATATTACAGAAAAAGAGAAAATACACGATTTATAAAAGCGAAAAAATAAAAAAAAAACGAATAAACATTTCCGAGCAATTTTTGTCAAAATTCTTTGGCTAACGAATTATTTATCCCTTGCATTCGCGATGTTTTTGCTCAGAAAGAAAAATACGAAATTTTCGTTTTCCGTATGAACGAAATTTTCCTTTTTTCTCAAGCAAAAGTATAGCAAATGGTCGGTTCTCTCTCGTTTTTAGCGTGTAGTTCTATTAAATTGTTCATAAAACTCCTTTGAGACTTGATTGATGTTCATCACGTTATTATTATGTTCTTTTTGAAGTTTTTGCTCTTTAGCCAACTCGGCATTAAATTCGATAACTCTCTCCAGTTCGGCTTGTCTTTTACGTTCCATATCCAAATGTTTTAACATTAGTTCACGATCTATAGTCAAAGCGTACTGTTCCCATTGTTTGTCCATCATTTGTTCGTCATTTTTTTGCTTCTCACGTGCAACCATTTGTTGATGTTGTTCTTTGCGGAAGTGAGCTAATTCTTCGGGTGTCATGCCACGGAACATGTAAGCGACTTTTTTTTTGGGATTAGTTTTCGATTGTGCTACATCGGGATTTTCGGTGAGCATATCACTGGTCAGCATATTGTAAATTTCAGCCATGTCATCCTCGTTAGTCTCCTTCTTCTTTCGGGCACGTTCTTCACTTTTCCGTTTTGCCATTTCACTATTGTAGTGACGTATAGAATCCACAATTTCGTTGCGTATACGACGTTCCGAATTGGCCATATCTTCAAGACGTTTATCGCGCGATTGTATAGATTCCTGTAGGATTTTGTCAGCCTTCAAGCGATTTTCTTCGGCTTGTTTTCTCTCTATAACTTGCTGATCCAACCAGGCTCTCTGCTGTTCACGTTGCCGTTGTTTCCGCTCTTTAAAACCCATATCTTCACCGGAAAATACTTGAGCACTTGAAATGCCTAAATTAAAGTCATCATCCGCTAAACGTACCGGTTGCGATTTCTTAATCCAATTAGGGTCATTCAAATCAAACTCTCGACGTTGTTCTTTGTTTTGATACCGGCAACGGTAGTAATTCAAATCACTCTCTATTGCATGCTTACGTTTCTCTAGTTCCAGCTCTTTAGCCTTTACAGCATTTTGCATCATTTGGGTTTGTTGTTCATAACGTTGCTCACATTCTACTTCTAATTGACGTTGTCTCGATTTTTGTGAAATTTGCTTCTCTAAAGCATCCAAATCAAGTCCGTAGAGTCTTTGTTTCGCATTGAAAATACGTTTTTTACGTTGTTCTTCAAATTGCTTACGCTTCTCCAATTTCATTGCTTCATTTAAATCGGCTTGTGTTAAAATGCCCAGATTCATAGCCATTATTTAGTTTCGCGCGTTTTCGTTCTATTTAAAAAATCTTTTTTCTTTTTTTTTACAGAAGAAAAAAAAATCCAACAATCAAAAATATAATGAATAGTAACGAATATCTGCTTTCAAAGAGAAAACGTAGGCAAGGGTACCTTAGAAACATAGGTTGCCATATCGTCCCGTTACTAAGACACATATGAAATTTTATTCACTCTACTGGATTTTTCAGTTCACTGAGACCGATGAATATTCTTTTTGCTGGAGCTGCTTGTCCTTTTCATCGTTGTGTTGAGGCCTCTTATATTTTGGTAGAGCAATGTAAACTCCGACCCTCAGCTCGCTTAGTGTTTTGAAGTATTAAGCTTTTTAATGTTGTGCTGGTTCAAATGTCTATTAAAGATAGGACTACAAAAGGGAAATTAGCAGAATGTTACTATTTTTGAAAATCGACGGTATACGTCTAATAAAATTAATAAACTGCAGTGCTCAGCATAAAAATAGCGAACACTTTTTGAATTGTCTAAATGTCAGGTCCGAAAGATATTTGAGTTGAAATTTCAAATTTCCCGTGTACACATTTAAGAAGAATCCCCATTGGCGTGTAAATTAGAGTTTCAAACTCCATCTAACAAAAGAAGTTGGTCCCAAATCGTTTACAACACTCCGTAGCAAGGTCTTGGGAAACGAGTCAATGTTGCCCTCGAATGTTTTACTCTGCAATCTAATAAAAATTATTAGTAGTTTTATAAAGTTATCGTGTACGCATTCATTTTTGCTCATATTGCGCCAAAAAAAAAGTATGAAAATATTGCGAGTAACTTTTCCCTGATTTGTAATATTTTTTTCAAAATTTTCTGTTTTATTACGATAAAAAAATGCTTTGATCTGCCTAACAGGGCGTGATAAATTTGCGATGTTGCTTTTAAGTCTTAAAATTTGTGAATAGACGTCATAATATGAGTTTGACATTTACTTACAATTCTCACAAGGCTTATGAAGCTTCTATTTTATCGCCCAGAACAAGTCTATTAGTATTTTTTTATTAGTATTTTAATGTCCGTAAAATTTAATTAATAATATTTTTTAGAATATTTAGTGTTAAAAGAACATCACGTTGACAAACGTTTGCCAACTGTTTCACTGATCCCTTCTACTTACTTCTAAGAATTTAGTGTTTTCCTTCTCGGGTTTGCTGAATTTCATTATTAATTAAAAAAAAAAACTTGCGATATAAATTTGTTTAGCTTTCATAAAGCTGGCAGTTAAGAAGTCTGACGTTCATAAACCATTAAAACTCATTTCATTCAAGAGCTTGCCTGCATTTGGTTAAATTCTACTAATTGAGTATAACCACTCGAAAGCTGCTTAATTTTACGATTTCCTTTGTTCCTCAGATATATTTCAAATGTAGTAATCGGTGTAATAAAGGAAATATATGTACGTATGTATGTATGTATTATAAGTCATTTGTCTCCATAAATATATTTTTCGGAGGGAATTAAAAAAAAACAAAAAACTTAAGTTAGACAAGAAGCACAATGACCGCAGCTAATCGTCTTGCATGTCAGTTTTAAAGTATTATTTTCAATTTCTACTCATTGTATTGAAAAACTAGGAAAACTGAGAAAGTTTCATTTTAAGTCGACTTGTGAATATCCATAAAACATGAACATGAACGTCTTGACAATTTCTATGAGCTCGTTTACTTTACTGGCTACGCTAAAGTGTTCAACTTACGCTTGGAAACTGACAAAAGACATTAGTAACCGCTCTTTGCCCTAATTAAAAAACGAAAAAGAATTTGTCGCTCATATATTATGCTACGCAATTTATATTCTCCTATATTCTGTGCTTATTTGAAAGTAAGGAATGAATTGAGAGCAGTGAATAAATAGGTGTTGGGTGTTCCAACAGTTACCCTAAAGTGAATGTAGATTTTTCATTCGTTTTTAACTTGATTCAACACAATGGCTAGCAATTGCATCAAGATGCGTAGTAATGAGAAATCTTTTCATAGGCATGTGGGCGACCAAAAGTAAACATAATACAAACTTGTGCTATAATAATTTAAACACATGTATAACGAACCTCCATACATACTGAAATAATGTATCATTATAGTTTCAATTTCTTGTTTTATTTTGCTTTCCTTCTTTCTGCTACATCATTATCAGATTTTCCCATTATTATGTAGTGTTAGGAATGGTAGATAACAAATGTGAAAAAAGTCAAGAAAAAAAAAAGAAAAACAAGTAAACACATTATAGCCCCGACTATTAAATATCCTACACCGCTTTGCCTGAAATCTTGATTTACTTTCGTGAGAAAACACCACAAATTGTAAATATATTAAGATGTTTCCCAAAAAATGAAGCTACGTGATGCAAATTTGGTACGGTTACAGTTTTTATGTCAAATTACTTATAGGGACTCATTTTTTCTTTATAAAAATTATTAAAAATCGAAACTTTTCGTCATATAAAGGCCTATATTTTTTGAAGAAAAAATCTAGTTGGCGGGATATCAAAAAATAGATCCACTTGATCCAAATTTGGTGCAGTTAATTATAATATCAAATTGCTAATATGGATCATCATAAATAATTAAAGTTTAGACTTTTTTTGCTATACTTTTCATTTACTTTACATGAGAAATCTTATACGGGATGGTTTTAAAAAATAGATCTATGTGGTTCAAATTCTAATTTCAAATTACTATTATTGATCAATTTTCATCATGAAATGTTAAAATCTAGAAATTTTTGTCAAACAAAGGCTTACTTTTAATGGGAATTTTTATATTGATACATTGATGGTTTTCAAAAAGTAGACTAACGTGGTTCAAATCTAGTACAGTTCCAAATTGTTCACATTTATTTTACAGGCCAAAATGATAATTTCTATCGATTTTTGTCAAAACATCTTCAAAATTGCGACTGGTAGGTTGAACATAAAAATACATAGGCAGACGTCAGTTAAACAAACAAACCGACCGATAGACAGACAAACGGACGGACAGACAAATGGATAGATAGACAGACAGACAGCCTAATGAGCAGAAAGACAGATGGATGCCTAGACAAATGAATAGAAGGACAGAAAGACAAAAAATAATTCTGACTCCATCAGTATAATAAAAGACCGATCTATTAAGCCCCATTAAGTGTTACATAGATGCGCACTAGCTTATAATACCAGTGGTCTAGGATGTAAAAAGACAGAAAAAATATATTTTATTTAAGGCGAATCATTTCCTTCTTGCGACGTAAAGAAAATATATCTCACTAAAAATTTTGGATGGCATAGTGACAAAAATGACTTATTATATATAAGCTTAGGTGTAATATGATGACATACGTAGAATGTATAGAAAAATGTGGCTCAATATACAAATATAATGTTCCGTAATAAACATCTTTAATCTAACCTAACAGCAATGCCCGTAAGAGAACATGACATAACATACTTCATATACGATCCTGAAATAAACTTCAGATATTGTTTCAAATGCACGTTATACTTCGAGATCAGGATCGATTTGTTAGTTTGGATTGATGTAGACAAGTTAGTTTCCTCCTCTATTAATTGTTGCAACGCGAGTGAAACTCAATGACTTCAAAATAAAAATATTCGAAAAATTTTAAAAAGCGTTAATCGCAATTAATTTCCTAAATGTCATAGTATATAACGATTTAAAATTCGGTATTTTTCAAGTATCAATACGATCACGAATGTTTTGAATTTCTCAACTGACTAAACAGACATCAACAAACAAAATAGTTTGGAATTTTTAGGTACTTCCTTAATACAAAATTAAAAATTCGTTGATTTCGTACTAAAATTTTTTAAATTTAATTTTGAACAAATAAAAAAAACAGTCCCACATACCCCTTTCTTTGAAACGACTTTTCTTCTCACATCCTTCAAGAAGGTGTGTGTATTGTGCATTACTCTATGATGTACTTTTCTCTACGTAATAAAGTTTCCGAAATTTTAATTTACTTTCTCAGCGTGAAAAAGAAAAATTAATAAAATAGTGCATAACACTATATATAGAGTTGTCGTATCAAATGAAAAAGTATGAAAAAGTAAATAATTATTTTCTTTTTTTATTTATTTTTTTTCTTCTTTACCAAGCATATATCTACTTCTGTTTTATATAAGTTTTAATTAATTTACATTTTATATTCCAACGGTAATATTCGCAAATGTTCACCTTTTTCACACACACTATCCCCAAACTCCTTAACTCCTACTTTTAAAGTTCTTCAGTTCCTAAAGTTTGCACTTTCCATTCCCTAACGATCTACGTTGAAGGTATTTATTGCATATGGGTGTAGCATGCAAGTCCCCATACTGACTTATGCGTTTATACTTAACAGCTCAACAAATAAGTTAATTGTTTAACTAGGTTAACATGTTGTACAAAATGAAGTTTGTGTGTGTGTGTGTGTGCTGTTTTTCATATTATTTTTGTTCCCTTACTTTCTCCCACAATGAAACTTTTATGCGTGCATGCCACATATATTTATATGAGCGTATGTGCATGGTATAGTAGGCATTTTTTCAGGTATGCACACAAACATACACACACACACATATATATATATATTTATATATATATATATATATATATATAAAGGTTGTTACCAATTAAAAGTATTCACACAATTTTACAAGTGATATGCTGCTGTTGTAGTGAAAGTTTAATTTGTTCATTTGATTGTGGTTTTACTTTTATTTCGTTTCATTAAAAAAAAAAAAAGAAAAAAGGAAAAATATGTAAAATTCATTTTATGTATTGTGTACTTTATTTATTATTTATTTTAAAGGCCCTCTTTTTCAACAAAGACTAAACTCTCTTTACTCTAAAAAGCATATTCGATTTATTATGATGGATAACTTTAGGATTGAAAATCGAAGCTAACAGATCAAGCTAAGTTGTAAGCGAAGGACGATCACTTCAAAAGAATTAATGAATATTTGATATTTTTAGAAATTCTTTAAAAAGCATCATTACAAAGGCCTCATTAAAGTTGATATTGTCGTATGCTGCAGTACATTACACTTTGCGACAAGACCAACACAAAGCTGTTGAACAAGATCCTGTACATTTTATGGCTCTCAAGAACAGCGCAGCTGGACAAGTAACTACCGTTGTGGATATTTACGTTTTCGGTATACGAGCTCTAGAGTGGAAATACAGAATATTTCGGGAGACACGACATCAAATACCAATGAAGAGACAATACTTAGAACCATTAATAGCTTGGAAAATGATTTGGAGAGAGATCCGATTTTTAAGTGTCTAAGAAGAAACCCATCCGAACTGTCAACTGTAAGTGATGTGCTATTTCATCGAGGAAGTCTTCTAATGTACTTCTACTTTTCGCTTTTCTCAGCTTTCAAAGTCAAGTATCTAAAAGAGCCCAAGTGAGCTCTGAATGCGTGCAAGATTTGGCCATATAGGAATAGAGATGAGGTAAGGCGTACAAATCCTACCAAATTTATATTTCATCTGAATAAAGACAGAAAATGAATTTTATGCTCTATATACACTCCGTCTCCAATCTGGGGTTAATAGATGAAGGAGCCGATAGCCAAAGTTGAAGAACATTTAAAGAAGAAGAAGAAGAAGAACGAAGGTAGACGATTTCACACACATTATGGTCACATGTTTGTGTAAGCGAATTCTAAGACACATTAACCGAATCCATAGTACGACTCTATACTTTTATTAGTTAGTTCCTTAGGAACATATATAAAGGATATAATAAAACCTGTTATTAAATTGAAAACTAAACTAGATCGGTCAGTCAGAATTTAGCAATCCGAATTCTAAATAATTAATTTTTCATCACAATGAGTGACTGAAGCAAATTTGAAGTTAACTTTTTTTAAGTGATTTGATTGCCGTGAACATGAAAAAAGTTAACCTTAAAAATATAAACAGAAAAATGTTCCCGAAATTTTCTGAAGACTTAATAAATTTTTACGTCATGAGCGATGGAATTAAAAGTTCGACCACAACGACTTTTGTTGTTCTCTTTCAAAGAGTTGTTATTTCAAAAACTGGCTTACACACAATTAAAATTGAAAACGGTTTTTAAAAATACACTGTTTGACATAGTTTTCTTTTGTTTCGCTTTGAAAGCCTCATATGTGTGCGATGAGTGTTCTTACATATGAAAAAAACATTTTTTCAATTGTTCAAGTGCAATTTTTTTTTGTTTTCAAAATTTACCTAACAATTCGAGCAATATATTTTTAAATGAATTTTTGTTCGGTCAATTGTTTAATACATTTTCGTTTGGTTAGACTTTACCGTTCGATGAATAAACGGTATTTATTTTGAAAGAAATTCAAAATATTTTGCAAATCATTTGAGTGACAAAGGAAGCAATAATCATTCCTTTACCCTTTAATTCAGATTCAAATTCAGCAATTCAGGCAAACTCATTCATTGAACCTAAATGCTTCACATTTTGATATTAAGAGAAAAAATTTCAAATTGATTTTATTTGAGTGGATCGATGCCCGGCATAGATCATTACCTATCTAACAGTTCTTGTCATATTCTTTCATTAATATTTTCTCTTAATATTTATTTGAACCTTTTTTCTAACAACCACTTATAGATTACGTTGTGAACTAATTCAATTTATTTTTCATTTATTTTACATGAAAATTGACGTTTTATGCCTGCACTAAAGAGTTTTATGTTTTTCTATATATTTTGTTCATAAAAACATAAATGAACCGCTTCCAGTTAGCTAGTAAATCTTATTATATATATATTAGAATGTTAATTATTATTAGAATATTAATATCTGTGTCGAAGATTTTGAAAAGACTAAAATCTAGCGAAATCAAAATTACTACTAAGTTAAATGCAATAAACAGTGTTGTTTACATTCTCTGCAATAGTTTATGTGACACGTCTGCTTGTATCTTATACAAATGTAAATAACATAACCTTTGAAGTGTTCGTTGTCCCTCCTGACCTACGTTAATAATGTAGTTGATTTAGGCATTTCTGCCGTTTGTTCTTTCGTTTATCTTTAGAAATAACGCGATTATTTTATTTACAAACCAATTTATTTACAGCTCTATTCTGGCATTTTCCATATGTGAGTGATCTGTTAATTTTGTGATTATACAGTTTGCCTTCGAACTCTCAAATTTGATATTCTAGCATAAGCGCCACGGTAAAGCTCTCAAATTTTAATGTTAAGTCAAATTTGTTTCATTTCACTCTTACGACCTTAAGGGTTAAATTGGTTTTAAAGTTTCAAAAAAGATCTGTTTGATATTTTTATGTAATAGCACAAAATATATTAAGAATGTTTTCTCAAAATTTGCGCCCATTCTATGTAAAACTTCAGAGAGGAGAGTAGTTGTATTATAATGAAAAAAAAATATTTTATTTAAAATTTTATATATCTATTGGGTCATATAAAATGTCGTCTCAGCTTACATTTCTTGTGAAGGTAGTTTTCTAATCTTTTGCTCGTATAAAAGGCTATATAGATTTGAAAATAAGTGAAATATTGTATATGTTTATATATGTATAGAATATAATTTCACTATAAAAAAGGAAAAAAAACTGTGAGGTGAGAACGCTGTGAGTGAACGAAGGACTAAAGTGGTTTGTTGATTTCATTCGATGAAATTTTGTAACTTGTGGAGCAGGACCAGTACGTAGGTTGTCAGAAAATAGCGGAGGCACTAAACATCAACCATTTGATAGTTTGGAATCGTTTGAAAAAAACAGACTACAAAAAGAAACTTAAAAATGTAACAAAAAACCGAGGAGACATAACATTTCATCTTATATATTCTAACAACTTTTCAAATAAAAAACTAATCGGAACATATGAAAGCACCTAATATAATGGGTTGGCAACTAAGTAACTGCCGATTTCACTTATAGATGTCTCTCACTCCCATTTTTATGATATCCTTATATGTTATGATCTTCTTCTTCTTATTTATGCCAGCTTTCGTCCTTATCTAGCTCTACAAGTTCATTGCGTAGATATTTTCTTGAAGTTTTTTTTTACCTCAACATTAATATGAAGTACAAGCGCGAACATTTCCGCCATATTTTGGTTTATTATTTTCGTAAAGGAAAGAACGTAGTGCACGCCGCGAAATAGTTACGTGATGTGTACGGTGATGAAGTGCTTAAAGAAAGGCAATGCTGAAATTGGCTCGAAAAATTCCGTTCTGGAGCTTTTTCTCTTCCAACGTTCAGATCGACCAGTTGAACTTAATGAGGATGAAATCAACACCATCATCGAAGTTGATCGTCGTGTAACTACACGGAAGATTGCGGGGAAGTAAAATTTTGCACATATAGCCATTGAAAAGCATTTAAAACGTGTCGGTCTCGTTAAGCAGCTAAATATTTGGGTTCCGCACGATATGAAAGAAAGCGCATTAGCGCTTGCGAATTATTGTTTAAACGCAATGAAATCGATCCGTTTTTAAAACAATTCATCATTGGAGACGAAAAGTGGATTGTGTACAACAATACCAATCGAAAACGATCGTGATGCATGTCTAATAAGTCAAGGCAAAGTACTTCAAAGGCACATGTCCAACAAAAGAAGATTTTGCTATCAATTTGATGGAATTGGACAGGTCCGGTGCACTTTGAGTTGCTTCCAAGGAACCAAACCATTAGTTCGGTGATCTGGAGCGACCAGAATTGGTTAATCGTAAAGGTGTCATTTTTGACCAGGACAATGCAAGGCCGCACACTTCTTTGGCCACTCGGCGAAAATTGATGGATCTTGGTTGGGAATTGATGGTACACCCATCATACAGTCTTGATCTTGCGCCATCGGTTTACCGCTTATTTCGATCCCTGACAACCCATTATATAAAAAAAAAATATTAGGAAAATGTTAAAAATTTTTAAAAAAATTACGCCTAAAATTTTTTAAACCAAATTTTTTAAACAAACAGGGTCACACCTAATCTGCAAATTGATTTTTTATTTAAGTCCTTTGGAGAGAAATCATAAAAAATTGCATACAACTCCCTAAAGTACTTCATCTTGTAACTATAACAAGTTGAAGTATTTATTATAGGCAATCTTTTTCTTTTTTTTTTTTTTGCAGTTATGTTAGTTACACTCTTAAGTAAGTGCTGTGAAATAAATCTCATGAAGCATTGAAAATTGTTAAAGCAAATACCGAACACGTGCCAACAGCTGCCAGAATTTCTAAGTGAGAAAAAAGAAGAAGAGAAAAAGAAAGAAAGAAAAAAGCAATGAAATCAAGTACAACGGTAACTAAACTCAAGCCACAAGTGAATAGATAGATAGTGTTGCACATAGAGTCATTGCGGTTATTTGCAGATACTTTTCATGTTGTGTCAGTTCTATGCTTTTTTGTATATTTTCTTATTTTTGTATTTGAGATTTTCCGAACGAACAAAAAAAAATGCATATATTGGAAGATTTGTTTCCTTCGTAAAGTATGAAATGCGAAAATTTCTGTTTGGAATTTGATATCGCTGTGTACCACCATTGTATGAGCGTATTTGCCGTTGGATTCTAAAGTTACTTTTCAGATTTCAATTTTCATTTGTCTTCATTCTGCACAATAGCAATGGTATTTATGGCTTCCCGACGGTTCGTGGTGTGTGCATGTGTGTATGTTCACTTGTTCTATGCTTTCGTTTTAATTGAAATTAATTTTAATCAAAGTGAAAAATTAATCGTTTTATTCTTCGACTTTGGTCAAAATAAATGCATTTTCATTACTTACAATAACAGCAGATTCATTAAACAAGTATGAAAAAGAAGTGAATTGAACTCGATTTTATATCATTTGCTAATATATTTAAATTCGAATAATTCTTACATTCGCTACAGATGATTAAAAGGGAATTTACATTCTACAGGTATAGGGTTCTAAGTAAATTCCAACCCAATAATTCGAAAACTTTACTCACATTGACTAAGTTTGACATCAGTCACGATCGTCTTTACAAAAGTACACTTCAAGTTGCGAAAATTTTTAAATATTTTCGCTTGTAATATACAGTCAAAAGCATATTTCGGTCATAATAAATAAAACACTTTGCCTTTGTTATACATTTACCTCAGGTAATAAATACTTAAGCCACCATGGCCAAATATATTTTTATACCCAACAACAAAGATGAGAGGTATAATAATTTTGTTATTTTGTTTGTAATGCCCAGAAGGAAACTTCAAAGTCCCCAAAAAGTGCACGCATTCTTGATCAACATCAAGTTTATAATCGATTTAAGAATGTCTATCTGTCTGCCTATAACCACGATAATGCGAAAATTCTCAGTACTAACGCCAATAATTATCTTTCCTCATAGGAACGTGACTGGTCTGAAACGACGCGACCAATAAGCAAATGTTGTGAAACTAAAGTTGTGATCCATCGAAAAATGCCATACAACCGAGTCGAAACTTGAAGTAAAGACCTTTAGGCAATAAAGCTTATTACTTATATTTTTTAGGGCAAGCTAATCGGTCAGTGTAAGGATATCTCAGATCGACCAGCAATGTAAAAACCCTTTGCAATTTTTATTAAATGCTTCGAAATGCTCGATTTTTTTAGGAATCCTGATTTCATTGAAGACGCTTGAGCTCATTATATTTTCTCATATTTTTTTTGCTAACTCTCTATAAACTTCTTATATTGTGTGTTGTGTGTGAGAGATTTAAGAGCAGTTTATACTGCGGCAAATGCTCATAAGAAGAAGATCATTGCGTCTGTCGTTTAATGTAAGTAACACTTTGTTTGATGCCAATATTATAGGCCTTTTATGTGCCAGAGTAGTAAAAATTTCATTATTATTATATTAATATTATCGCACCTTTATATTTTATTAATTTGATGGAAAACCAAAACATTACAAGACATTACTATGTTTTTATGACGATGAGAAATGTTATTAAAATTGAAATAAAAATGACTTTTATGACTTTTAGGAAAATACAATAAAGAATGTTTTACTATAAAATCCATAGTAAGACCTATGTATTTTTTCATTATATCGTATATATAGATAACAACAAACAACGGCAAACGATGATGTTAATGATGATGGTACTGTGCAACAATAAAATCAATTTATTTTCTTCACTTCGAAAGAGAATATATGCCAACAGAATTGTGAAAATTATAAAAAAAAGTCAAATTTAATTAACTGAGAATTACATATACAATGAAAACACATTACTTCAATACGTCTTTCTGAACAATTACTTAACTTATTAGGTGAGAAACAAATGGCGTAAGCGTGAAAAGAAAACAATAGCAGAATTTAACTACACTTAAGTAAATTAACACTTGTACTTGTACTTGTATTACAGAATGTAAATAAAAACTCAATATTTTTAGAAAAGTTAGAGTATAGATTAAGACCGATGAAAATGGCGCTTTATGAAGACCAAATTATGTATGTAATAGATTAGCTAAGAAATCGATAATTTTGCGGAAAATCAGAGAAAGCACAGGACTTAGCCAGAGAGAAAATTATACCGTTTGGGTTTGGTAAGATTGTCAAGTATAACGCGGGTCGTACCATTCGCGCGCGCGCTTTGTCCCACACCGGTCACATGCGTCCTTAGTTATAAGGTAGTGTTAACCTATATGCATACATTAGGTTGGGGAAAAGGTAATCCATCCAACCTTATAAGAATTTCAGGACTTTATTAAACATTTCGAATTGGAAAATAATGGATTACCTTTTCCCCAAACTAATATATGATTAACTTAGTGTTACGCATAATATGTATATGAAAATGGAATTTGGGAATATTCTTATTCGGACTAAACACAGTTGGTTTCGAATAAGAATTGCACCAGTTGGCAAAGCTACTGTGTGTTCGAAATTGAGTGTGGAGTAATAAGCAAAGTACTTTCTTTTTTTTCTCGACCGTGGCCTTGGAGATGACAAGATAGTCGGACACTTTTTATATGTCGTGATCTGAATTGGAGTTATCAAATAAGGAGCTGATAGGCAAGATTTAGTTTCAGGATCATTTAAAGGAGCTGACTGACGTAGGCGATTTAAGAAAATATCTTTTCTTTGGCGTTCCCAATAGGTTTCCGTCACATGTTGATGTGAGAAGGTAATAAATCGTTTTGACGAGCTTTGTAAATATTTATTCATTATTTATTTGTAAATATTTATTTAGAGTAGAATTGTATTTTTACCAAAAAGTAGCTTTTCATATTCTCTGCATTTGTCTTCTGTCCGTGAAATTTTTCGCCTACTTAGTAGGAATGCAAGTTAAGTCTCTCGTCCTGCAAATTCCTGTACAAAAAAGATTGAATTTATGTGGAAGCCCATAGATATCACTTAGATAATGGGTTTACATAGGGGTGAGCAAAACTTAGCTTAAGCCAGCAAACTATTTTCTACAGCTTCTTTTCTAGTCTTTTCTACAAACATATTAATCAGATTAATATAATCGGACCACAGAAGGCCTCCATTAGTCTCATTAGTCCTTGTAAATGCCTCCTTGAAAAATAGTTGCATATATATAAAAGTTAAGGAGTGAAAAAATTAATGAAATGATATTTTCCAACTTTCTACTGTAGGTAGCGAAAGGATGTTTTAGGTAGCCTTAGTTTTGAATTTTTTTTAGAATTTTGCTTTATCAGCTTACGGATCTATGCACTGAATCTACGTAGATAAAGAATTATGTAAAAATTTTAAATACTTCCTTACTGAGATCATGATTTTAATTAGCAGCTAAATATATTACATATTGGGTAAGTAAAAGATTTTGTGTATTTGAATAACATACAAGCGTGTTCATGTGAAAAGGCTTCTATTCCTTCTACTTTAAGCGGATTATGTACAAAAAGTTTGCTAAATTAATTTTACACAATTTATGGCGTATAAGGGGAAAAGTAAAACTTGTCCTCGACAACATTTATTATGCTCTTATATTAAGCTCTAATAAATTTAATGCCAATGAAATGGGCCATTACACTGATAACTAATTATTTACATGTGCTTATATATGTATATAGGGCACCAGCTACCCGGGTACGTTCTTGTAATTATACGTGCTTCTACATGCAAATGTTTATAAATATTTAACTTTGTACTATAAGATACAAAATACATATTGAATTGAAGATTTCCTATAGAGACATATATGACAGTATAACGAACCATCGAAAGGAGGAAAATTGTAGTCTCGTAAAAAAATGAAAAAAATAAAGGAATAGCAAAACCAACGAGTAAAATGAAAATAAGTATCTATACAGGAACGTTTCTATGTATTCGACTTAGTTTGTTCGACTGCATTTGTTTGGATTGAATACCAGAGTGAGTACTAAAGCATATGGTAATTGCCATCGATAACCGATTGACATATATTTTTGTGTTTGTGCATATGTGCAACTAAATTGCCAACCAAACAGGTAGGCAAACTACTAATGGAAAAACTTTAATAAAAATGCTATATATAGTCTATGAGACAATTTGCTGTGCATAGCTAAAGTATAATCTTGCTTTAATTGAAAGCATTAAATCTACTAATGGAAAAGGATAGAACGTGAAATTATTATTAATAAAATGTGTTGAATTGTTTGGTAAATAATAATAACTGAAGAATATAAAGTTAATTTATTCATTTAAACGACTTAGATATAATAACTGCGGAATAAAGAAAATTAATCGAGTTGCCGTCTCTTTCTCTCTCTCTGTCTATTACTGATTTTTTTTATTCGCAAATATGATACATATTGACACATATATGTAATACTTAAATGTTACGATGTTTATATATATTTCAGCTTCCTTTCTTTAAAAACTTTAGCAATTATGGTATACTTCATAAACTTTGTATTATATTATTATGTCCGAAATTATGATTTACATTTTTGAAGAAAATCTTTATTCACCAAAGATATTCTTAGCTTGCATTCCCTTTGGCTCCAAAGAGCCAAACAGATGACGCGTTAACCAATTTGCAAATCTCGTTCTCTAGATAAATCAAAGTAGCGAGTCCTAAGCAAGAATCTTCAGGTTGACTAAGCAAGTTATTTAGATTATCTTCACAATTTCTGGGATAGTCAGTCACCTTATTTGGTTTACGTTTACACACACACTAAGCAATATATAGATAATCGATGTTTCACTAAACGCAAAATTCATGTTAGTAAATTTTTTGACATTTTGACATGAATTGCAGAAGTGAGCAGCAAATATTTATATGTAAATGTATTCATTTACATTTTCGTGGTCTCAGTTTTAATATTGAAAATTGAAAATTGGCTGACTGAAGGACTGAGTTACTACAGAAAGAACAAAGTGTAAGGAAAAACGTTATAAAAATAGGAGAGATTGTATATCCGTCTTATATCGAAATGGTCATTACTCTATCTATTAATGCAATATAAGAGGTGCTTGCAAAAGTTATTATCATTTTTTGGATTTTTCTTAAAGATACTTATAAACAATACGTATAGTTTACGTTCGCTGTGAGCACACGAAAAACTTAATACTTCACCGATGACGAATGTAAAAAAAAAACAAACAAAAAATACTCAACAATGAAACTGACATGAACAAAAAACCAGATATGATTGACAAGATGTAAGATAATTGTAATAAAAAAAGAAGTAGAAAAAGGAAATGACAAAGAAGAGGAGAGACAAAGCCATGAGCAAAATGTGAATGATAGGTAACAAATAGCATGACATGCATAAATGATTGAGATTAACAATCTTAAGAATGTTATAAGAGAACATAACATGCAACATAAGCTCACAATTTGCGTGCATATTGAAATGATTTAAGAAAAAATTATATTAAGAAAAATAAAATTCGGGAATTTCTTATTTAATATGTCGTTGTAGACTTCAAGAGCCATAAAAGCAAAAGAAAAGAAATGTAACGTAGAAGTGACGTGTAATACTGAACAATCGAAAAATTACTTAAGTCCTCTTAGAAAAGGATTCAGAAATCAAGTAGTGAACAATCCATCCAGGAATGAATCTTGCTTATCCTGGCATTTTGCTAATTTTGTATGTTGTCGATTGCGAACGTATTGTCATCGCTTCTTTTGGAAGTCTAATAACGTCTTAGGAAGTTAGACAGAAATTTTTTAAAAATTTTCGATAACTATCGTATGATTGTAAGCTAAGAAGATATTTAGTAAATTTGGAAGGAAAGGTTCCTTATATAATACTTATTTAAAGGTGGGTAAATGATGCTGTGTGCGATCTATAAATCCGGTTCAGAAATGTGTCGAATCGTCACATCTGCGTGGTCCTACTAAGCAACGTGAATGTGGCTGGGATTTCACTGGCAGACGAGTTTATACTGGGTTATATCGTCATTGTGAGGCCTTAACGCTGAAAAGCGTTAAAGTTGATCTATCTGGTGGTGAGTT
The DNA here is from genome assembly GCA_000671755.1 of Glossina brevipalpis. NCBI lineage: Eukaryota > Metazoa > Arthropoda > Insecta > Diptera > Glossinidae > Glossina > Glossina brevipalpis. The sequence goes on from KK351139.1 coordinate 573,628, forward strand.
CTCGAAGGGAGAAAATCATCGGGAGAAGTGCCTTTTTGCAGGAAGCAGATAAATCTCTTCTTTAGGTTTTTCAGTTTTTCAGAAGGGACTATAATCTACTACATTGCGAATTTTATGGCCCGTCGAATCAGTATTGGACCTGGGAGCATGGCCAGTGTTGGGGATACATCGATAAATTTCCAAGCGCATAATAATCCAAAATATAGATAGTGGGATGGACTTTCCCCGATGTATAGCATGTTTAAAGATGCAAGTAATTCTGCAGAGATGAAAATGACGAAAGAAAGATTGCTTCTTCTTATTATTACCAACCAGTAAAATGCTTCTTTCTTGATCTCTCGGTACGGCCTCTTGTGGAGTATGGTAATGGTTGTTGAATCCTAGATAGGAAGATTCTCTAATTAGAGGGAAACTGTGGACTATATTCAGTGAATGTCTGTTCTAGAACCCTGAGAATATTTGGGATTATTCGACAGTTTGAGGGACTTCACTATCATTCGTTTGAAATAGTCCTGGGCTTAGGTGCACGATGGTGTGAGACGTCCGTAGAAAGCACCCACGAAAAACCAAAAGCTAGCAAGACGCTGCCTCTGGTATTAGCCAGCTGCTATGGCTTTGATAGCCAAAAGTCCGACATATAGGCAAGCCGATGACTGACCGCAGGTTTATCGCTTAAAAGCTAATGCTAAAATGTGAATGTTTTTCACCACTTTTTTTTTGATCCCTTAAATATTGAAGAATGATCTCCGGAAAAAATTACAGGATCCGAATTTTTTTCATGGCTCACTAGATGTTGAACCATATTTCCAGAATTTCCTTTCTTTCTTTTAGGTAGGAAATTCCGATTTGTAAGAACACGGCCAAGGACGTGCTATAAAAGAAATTTTTTTTTTTGAGAGAGATACTTTTGGCTTAAAAGAGTTATAAACCGATATTCTTAAGTCCCTCAACAAACGTACCAAGTAGTACTACTATCATACTGTAGCATTATTGTTAGTTATGGTCAAACCGGCTTAACTGATTCCTGATTATATAAAAATGAAAAAAAAAAAACGTTGAAAGGCACGGGCACGTGAACTCATAGAAGATGCATCTTTTTATAAAACTGTGAAAAAAGTTAGATAAATTCTATATATGAGCCCAACGATGTAAGGAAAAAATATTATTTCAGTTTTCATGGTGACAACTGAGAGAAAACCACTTTCGCTATGGGTTGCTTCCAAGTATTGCATCATATATAATACATATTGCCAAGTAACAAGTGATATTTATTTATTTGCTATAGATTGCCTAGCATATGTCGACAACAAACAACAACAAAATGTAGAATAGTAGTATAAAGCCAGCAACATGACAAACAAAAGTGTGTACTCACGCACACAAACAAAAGACACGTGTTACAAAATTTCACACAACACACTCATACAGGCAGACACAGACACACTTTCATGTCGAAAGCTGTTCTTCTTTACAAACAATTTATCAACCATATCCAAAGAAAAACAGATAACATAAGTGTGTATGTGTTAAGTGTGCTAAGCGAGTGTGTTTGTCATTTTTCTACACAGAAACCTAAACATTTATAATAGATTTATATGGAAATATAGAGAGACGGATAAATAAATAGATAGAGAGAGAGAGAGAAGGAAAGACATGTAGAGAAGGAGAGAGAATATTTTTCAAATTTTATTTCCTAGGTTTACTAGGTTTGTATGTTGCATTCTTCTGGGAAAATGTTGCTGAAAATGAATAAAATATGATTTTGTATGAAAAATTTGATGGAATGAAGCTCTTTTCCAGTAATACTTTTTATATACAATGTAGGTAAACGTATATCAATAGGAATATGAATGTATTGTGTGGCGCGGAAAAGTTTCTAGAAAGTCTCTAAGGATGAATTATGAAAATGAACACAGGAAGTAAGAGAAACAGTTGAATACGAGGCAAATGTTTTCTACGTCGATAGCTTTCTACAGATAGTTTAAGAAATTTTCTTTCAGGAAAACTTAAAAAAAAAAATTTAATCTTATAAAAATTTAATATTAAATTAAATTATAAACAGAAATCTAATTTCTATACCTACAACGCTTAGGTGGAGACATGTAAAATTTATCTCTGACTTTGTAAAGTTAATATTTTGTATAATTTGGGAATTTATTCTATACCAAAGGAAATCGTACCTCAGAAGTTTGTTGAAAGCCTATGTCGCAGTGATAAACAATTTGACTTACAACTTGAAATATTGAATGAGTAGTAAAAGAAAAGGAGAGACCTCAGAGACATTAACATATTCTTAATCAGCATCATCAAATTTGCCTTTCATTTAAGCATGTCCGTCTGTCGGGCGTTGATATTATATGATAGCATGGAATGATTTTTGTCTTGCTTTAAATCGCATTTGTTTTGTAAGAAACCCCTACAACTAACCGTGAATGTCACTTTTCATAGGAATAGTTTATTAAAAATTCATTCCTTAAATACATTTATCGCTTTATATTTGCCATAAATATAAAATGAAACTTATGAATAATTTTCTCACTCCCAAAGTAGATTTTCTTTTATGAAACTTGCCTTACACACTAGAGTTAAATACATACATACAAACAAAAATGTTTATAACTAGGGTTTGAAATGATTTTGCTTGGTTTTTTTTCCTTTTTTTTTGTATCGGAAAAGTATGATATTTTGTTCAGATTCATTTACATCATATACATATATATTTCAAGCAAAAATTCAACTGCATGTGAATAAATTGTTATAACATATGTTCCGGAAATTTTTACCATAATCATCGTTGTGATTGCATAGTTTTCACATCTAAAATTAAGCCAACAAAACTATTGAATAATAGGGTATATAGGTGTATTTATGCATATGAAATGCATTACAATGAAGTGCAATACAATATACACGTTCAATACTTTATGGGAATATTGTCACATTTAAAAAATAACTAAAAAAATTAAGTTCGTCTATGACGAGTCTTTTATACCCATCACCTCTATCCCGAAAAAAAGTTTAAAGGTATAATGATAAGTAGGCTTGGCAAGTTTTATTCCATTTTTATTTGGCAATTTTTATCCCGATATCTGAATATTCGCCTATTTGTTACACACATAAGCAGACGGACAGAGAGACAAATGACGGACGGAAATTTCTAGATGGATTTCGTATTTGATACTAATCAAAAATATATACACATATGCACTGTGGGGCGAATCTGACGAGCGTTCAGCTAATTTGATACCGTGGGCGTGGCCCATTTTCAATAGCAAAGAAAGAATTTTCAATGTAACTGCCAAATTTGAAAACGATATCTTAATTTTTGCGGTCAGAAGAATGTTTATACAGACATTACACAGAAGGGCACACGAACAAACGGACAGACGGACATGCTTAAATCGATTCTAAATTCGATGTTTATTAAGGATATATATGTACTTTGTAGGGTCTCTGAACCTTTCCTTTGGGTGTTGCAAACAAATGACAAAATGAAAATAAAACCATTCTTCGATGGTGGAGATAAATAGAGTCTGCGTAAATGTGCATATCACTGTATCTATTCATTTTTGTTATTTTTGTACGATTGTATGATAATTTTCATTTTCCAATAATCACAAAACTGATCGTCATAAGCATATCAATATTAAATTTTTCATGTGTCCCGTTTAAAGTGTGAAGAGAACTTGCGAGGAACTCCACAAATGTTTTGTATTTATCCTTGAAGTTAGCATTTAATCATTATCATATGTTATGCAAACAGTTTTATTGTCCTTTTTGTTGAATTTTGAAAGTTGGAGATTAGCTTAGGTAAGAAATGCTTGCATTGCGAGGCTATGATATATGACGTATGTACTACCCATCATTGAGTGCCTCCTTAATTTTTGGCTTTTTCATTCCTCACAATCGATTAAAATTTATCTTGAGTCCACACCAAATATAAGGAAAATAGGGCATTTTGTTTAAACGCTTAAGATATGGCTTTTAGGTTCCGAGCGTCTTTCTAATCCAAAATTGATTTAGAACATATGTTGTTCATGATATGGTCTTCAGTGAAATTCTGTGTATGTCTTCTTAAACGCCTCCTTCAAAGAACGAATTATTAGCTTGTGTAAAGCGGAACATGTTATGAGTACTGTGCTTGGGATATTAGATGAGCACTGCGCTTGATTGAATTTTTGCCGATGCAAAGAATTTGCAAATACCTCACCTCTAGAGCCAATCTCTTAAAACGTCAACACAATGATGTGTTGAATTTTGTTACCGTTGGTCCTTGAATACGCAAAGCAACGACCAGTTCACTGCATTTCTCGAATGTTTTCTAATCTTTTACACGCCTATGTATTGTTCCATTGAGCAAACCGCTATTGCGTTTGTGGAAACTGTCCTGTAAATTGCGATTTTAAAATGTCCCTGATATTGTGTTTGCAATGACTTTGTGTGCGATAAGCTGTCATTAGAAAGTCACTTCAGCATTCAATTTAGCCGGTTTTAAAAGTTTTCAATTAAGATTCAAATTACGCAACTTTTGCTATCCTGTACACCGCTTTATCATCCGGTCGCTTTCCTATTAATAAAATTCCTTTCAAGTATCAAGTTTGCTTAAATGAAATCATAGTTAGATTTTACTATAGTTTGAATGGTACTCAAAAGTATTGCAAGCAATTTTTTAAGTTTCTTGTGTGTTGTCATGAAACTTTAATTTAATTTTTTTTTTTTTTTTGCTTAAATGTTAATAATATGATGGTAATAAGTATGACGTTATTTTCTACTATCATTTGTTTATTTTTTATTGTAACTGAGCTGAGAGAGAAGTTTGATTAAAAACTACCATTAGAGGAAAAACAACTCAAATCATTAATATTTTCTGCTTTTTCTTCTTTTTGGCGATAAGTCAGTGTAGTATACAATTGTGTGGCTTAAATTACAATGGGAGAGTACATGCATTCTCTTTTTTATAATATTTTTTTTGTATAAAAAAAAACTCTATTCACAAAATGTGATTTATGACTAGATAGCGTGACCTCTATGAGTAGCTTTTCATAAATACATTCGCTTTATAACTATGTTTTGAAATATGGAAAAATATTTCAATAAATTACCTCCATATATACACGTAACTTCTAATTAATGCTTAGTAAATTACATGCCAGACAGGGAAAGCTTTAATTAAGCAAAGAATTGCAAATGAAAAGGTAACAGAAAATTGTTATTATAAAGAACTTTTTTCTTTTGCTTCTCGTTTACAGTATTTATATAATAAAAACAATTTAAACGCGAAAAAGAACTTATATTCAGTTTACGATCGAAAGCTTATCTTATTTGTTTGTTTTTATTGGTTTTAGTAAATAAACTTTCAAAACAAAAAGAAGTAATGTAAGGCTAACTTGCAAATGCAAATGTACGATAATTACAGAATAATTATTACACGATTTATGTGACAAATATGTCGCTATATGTAGATGTTTAATGTTAGGCAATATATCTCAACCATTGCGTGCATTTAGCTACTTACTATGACATGTGATAGAATGTGATAGAATTATGTATTAAATAGTAATGTGCTAGCCTGTAAGATTTATATATACTATTTTTATAGCCTGTTTGGTAGAAATCTATCCAAAAGGTGAAAATTTTTTAAATAAAATAGTCGGTATTTTGATACTCTACACCCTACCACAAGCGTTACATAAGTTTGTGCGGATGCGCGTAATACTCAGAGGGACTTTCGAAAGACCCACCTTTTATTATACCGATCGATTCAAAACTATATTCTGAATCGGTTTAAGCTTGTTTCTCTGTCTGTCCACGTATTTTTATGGTCCACATACAGGTCGCAAGTTTTGAGATATTATAATAAAATTTGGTATAATGACATGTTTTGGCCTAAGAATGAGTGTTATCGAAGATGGATTGGATCGGACGGTTTTTACAACCGACTCGCCACATAATGGCGTATTTGAAAAAAAACTAACACTTCATATGTTTCTCGAGAAAATTCGATAAAAATAAATGTGAAAAATTTGGATCAGATGGGACCATTTTTTTTTATCGGTCTCCCGTCTAACTGTTTCTATCAGAGGTAAGCGTTTTGGTAGTAAAAAGGTCTAATTTTTACTATTTTCTGATGGCAATAAGTTCTTAATAGTATTTTAACATAAAAATTATTGAGCCAAGAAGATCTGTCTATTGTTCGGACCTCACTGCATATAAGGATTCTCATGAAAAGTAAATCTTTGTATGATAACAAAACTTAGAAGGGTTGTCATGCAGACAAAGTTTTTATATAACAACAACGTTCAGTTTTTAGGACTTTATGACAGAAATGGTTGAGTAATAACATTAAATTTGCTAAATTTGGATCATGCCAGCTCACGCCTTAGGTCCGTTGCTTTTTAAGGGTTTTGACACGGGAGTAAATGAAGAATTGCATTCGATAGAAAGGATGTAGGGTACTTAATGGTCGACTTTGCCCGACTGTAATGTTTTTACTTGTTTTTTCTTGTTTGTGTTTTTGAAGAATGTTGTAATGAATCTATAGCGCGTAGATAGTAACGTCCAAACACGTGTTACAAAAACAAAAAAATATTTCGGGGGTTACAGCGCCACCACTTTGTTTTTAAGGAATTGTTAAAAATATTTTTTTGTACCTAAACGAATGTATAATCACGCATAAAAACTGTGTTTGAATAAATTGATTCATCTTTCGTAACGGCATCATTACTCTTTAGAACATAAGTAAAGAACAGAAATGATATCATAAAAAAAAAGTTTGCTTAACAGATCTTACTAGTTTTCATATTTTTGTCAATCGTAGATGGATTTATGAACCAATTTGGCCTTTACTAAGAAACACGTAAAGACATGTGCTCTTCTAGAAACATTTCAGCAAACACACAGATAGACATGACTTGATGCACGCCTGGATAATTTGAATAACAAGTAAGTGTCGCGGGACTAAATGGGTTTAGAAGACCCTTTGCTCATTTTGTCGTTTGTAATTTGACGCCCAAGCATTCAATTTAAAGTTTCTGCATAAAAACACAAATAAGATAACGCAACTATTCATTGCTTAGCTCAACTTTCTTTCGCTAAGAGCTTTGCATAGTTAATAACGTCTCCGACAGATAATTCCAAGCTCTTGCCGCATCTTATACATATACATCAGTATATACATCTGTTATTAATATATGCATACACGTACATATGTACGTATGTTATTAAGTATATACTATGCTTACGGTGCATGCATTTCTAAATCGCTCATTATATGTGCAGCTTACAAATGTCATACAATTTCTCTCTTAGTGAAAATCAATTTCAATTTCCTTCCACTTTCCTTCGTAATCCTATACTCATCTTGGCTGTCAAACTCTTAAGTTAATGCCTGCTATTGTATTGATTAAAATAATGTATGAGTGTAAGTAAAAAAAAAAAAAGACTCATTGATGCTCTGTGTTGCTTTCAATAGAAAAATGTTTTAGAGAAATGAGTTTTCCATCTAATATACTTTAAAAGCTTAGTTTTCTTTGCCACCACAGTTGTTCTATTTCTGTATGCGCTCTATTTTCTTATTTCATATAGAGAACAAGTGCGTTTGTATTTATTGAAAATTACAAATTTTAACATGTAAAGAAAGTTCTAATCCAATATAATTTCGTTAATTTGTGCCAAAAAATAAAAGGAAAGAGATCGAAATTTATTGGCATGACATACAAGTTATGTTGTCGCCTAGGGATGACTAATGATATGTGAATCATATGCTTCGATTGTTGGGCATGAGGTAAATAAATATGGGCTTTCGTTTCATAGCTCTTAAGTTTCACGGGATTGCATTTCAATCATCCTGACAAGTGCATGTTGATTTGTCTCATCCTAAAATACATTGAAACAAAATGCGAAAAAGTATTAAAGAGAATGTTATAAAATCCTTGTATATAGAAATTTTAGAAAGTTGGTCCTTAGATTCGCTAATAACATCTTTATGGATAAATTGATCATAACGGTAACGAACCATCGCACAAAGATGCTAATGCTATATTATACTCAAACAAAAGTAAAGTTAAAGTTTTACAATCAAAGAAAATTGATCGTTACAATTTCCAACCGATACTGTTTCATTTAATTACTTCCAATCAGCGGAAATAACATCTGCTTCGAAAAACTTTTGGGATGCTCATCCATTCATTACGAATTTTTCTGTAAAATGTGGGTTTCTAAAGATCATTTGCGAAATGTTGGCCTCTAGAGATCACTTGTGAAAAGTGGACCACCACCAAGTGATCTTCACTTGCACCCCTACTTCTTAAATATATCACTCAACGTCAAAATGGAATTGATGATAACTGCAACGATTATGATGGTCAGTACCAAAAAATGCTGCAATATTAAATTCATTCTTGCGTTTGCTAAACCTAGAAATATTTAGTAGAGACCTCACCGATTGTACGTTTTCTTTATTCGGCATAAATTTTCAGATGATGTAGCCATGTCTATTCTTCTGTTTTTCTTAGCAATGAGAAAATTGCTGCTGCTTGTGAAACACCTACGATCAACTTATATAACTTGATCAAAAACTAAAGAGAATTTTTTCGTTTCTTCCTTTCAAAATATTTTGATGTCTCATTACATTTATTTCAAGAAGAATCTTAAAGAATCTCTCTTACTTTAGTCCGATATAGTGCAGATTACATGGAGTACGTATGTTTGATGGTTCGTGAAAATAATGTCGAATATCGACGCAGTTTGCAAATTCATAAGCGCATTGGTGAGCATGCTACAGCAGTAAAGTCGAAATATAGGAAACATCACATCATCAATATGAAACATCATTCGTGCCATGGGATGGGATGAATAGGCAGTCTAAACAATATTGCGACCGCCGATCTCAAATATCAAATCAAACAAACGGGATGAACACACAAGAAATTTAATTTTCTAAATATACATTATACGTTTTCACAAACGTCTATGGAATTTCTTAAGAGAAAGAACAAAGTTATTATTCGCCGACAAATAACGCACATGTAAGGCATAAATATAATAATATGTGAATACTCTTCGCGCCTATAAATTTAGAATTAAATTGGCCTTTTTTCCTCTACACTTCACAAAACAGATTGTGTGCCGTTTTTGTTAAATCATTTGTCAAAAAAATTCATCTAATTTTCCTACGCTAACATAAGAGATTCGATTTTATATGAACATAAATCTTTTACTGATATCTGCAAGTTATTCAAGTTCATTTGTCATTATATCAAAAGCAATAACAAAATAATAACAAGAAATAAAAACAAAATACTCATCCTGGATACACAGCCTTATAATTTTTTTTTTTTTGATATACACCCTTGTAAAGAGTCTATGGAGATATAGTGGCTGATATCGCATTGCTACACGTCCACGTAAGGCATTGTTAATCAACCACACACATATATATATATATTCAAAAGTACATGTAATCGAAAATGTTTACTTACACCGTAATATTACGGAATAAACGGGATATTTGATGATCACTTTGTATTGAACATTGTGCTCGTCGCCAAGATAGTGAAGACCCAAACTTATAGGGTTGCGATCAGTCTTTTAATATTATATTTTAAGCAAATTAAAGTGTTGTGACATCTCTGGTGACAGAGGACGCATGGATGTAATAAATGGATGTAGGACTAAAAATCTTAATTCACCATACATTCCTATACAAACGTCTTTTTCTGGAAAGAAGTGGGAAGAAAACGTGGTTGTGGAAAGAAGGGGATCCCGCTGAGGAAATCTATCTAAAAATATTATATGTGAACAGATTTTAAAGGTATGAACGACAAATCCTGCTTACGTATCAGTATATGGAAATTGTAGTTTTCGAAGATTTCTAGCTTCATCTCGTTTATCTCGCGTTTAATGGGGAAATGTGAACTTTGTGTCTGATATATTGAAAAATAACGTAACGAAATTTTAACTGAATGTCGTTGTTGCTATTCTAGAAGAGATTGAAACTAATCTGACAGCTGTAACTTGAACCTTAAAACCTTTGCCTTGAAAAATTGATTTTAAAATTTTAATTTAGGGTCACAAAAGCGTTTTGAAAAAATAAACAGGCACTCGCATGTGGTACATAAAACTTTATCAAAATTAATATTTCATTCTATTAAGGTCTCTTAGGTTACTCCTTAAAATAGTAGTAGTAAATTAAGAGTGGAGCTGTCAAGAAAACAAAAAAAAAATTTCTCAATAATGGCGATGAACGTAAATAAATTTTATAAACTGTATATCAAAAATAGCGTGTGATTGATGACTCTAGCACTGTGTCGTGCCCTGTCGTACTACGTAAGAATCAAATTTCAACGCAGCAACATGTTGCGGTAACAGCACTAATAAAAAATATCTAAAAAAAAGAAAAAGCAAAGGAAATTGTAAAAGTAAATTGTCAAAAAATATTGCTAAATAAAAAAAAAAACAAAAATTGTAAATAAAAAATTGCTGTGTCTACCGCACACAATAATATAATAGAAAGCTTTAATGTCACTCTAAATGGAAAACAATTTATTTTTCCTTTAGAGCGCAAGTGTTTTTCTGTTTTTTGTGTTTTTTTTTATTTTCCTTCATTTTTAATGCTTTTATTAAATTTTTTTTGTTGGCCTTGTTGCAATTGTTTTAATGTGTTGTACACTCGCTTGTTAAATATATTTTTGTTAGCAGTGATGACTGTTGTATATGGATGTATTGGTGTGCTTTTGTTTTCGTCAAGTGCAATTGATTTGTTTTTAATTTTAAGTGTTGTTGTGTTTTACAGGCTACACAACAGCTTTGAAGTGGTCGACTAAGTAACGACAACAAAAGAACTTTCTTTTTGTTTATTCAATCAAAATAGAACATAAAAACGAAGAAAATTCCAGACTTGTATCTGTATCCTTAGTGAAAGAAGTTGATTCGAATTTTAAATTTAAAAGAAATCTTTAAATTTTATTTATTTCATGATAAACTTTCAATATTGCTGTAGATGATTTCGTTGCAGACAATTTTGCTGGAGACAATGTGGATGTAGACAATTTCGTTACAGATGATTTCGCTGCAGACAGTTTCGCCGCTGCAGACAATGTGGATGTAGAGAATCTCGCTGTATACAATTTTGCTGCAGACAATGTGGATGTAGAGAATCTCGCTGTAGACATTGTAGCTGTAGACAATGAGGCTGTAGACAATTTCGCTGCAGACAACGTAGATGTACACAATTTCGCTGTAGACGATATTTCTGCAGATTTAAAGTTGAACTATAGTTACATGGCCCATAAGCAATTATAATATCGTATGTTTACAGACTTGAAATAGTGGGCTTAGGTCTGTTGGTTAAGTTATTGTTTGCTTTCTACTTCACCCATAAAGTTACAAATCGAATGCACTAAAAGTTAATTTCGAGAGTTTTGAAAACGCTTACATCGCTTTGATCATTTAAGTTTGTTGCTGTACGCGGTCGAGTGGTTCCAAACAAGGTTTAGAAGTCCCGGCCCTCGGGATTGTCGTCTAATTTTGACCGGATATAGGCGATGTAATTGGTATGGATATTGGCTGCAATGAAGTATTTTTTACGCCGCTTTAAAGATCCCAGGCTCTTGACAGCATCTTTTGACACTTTGAATACACATCATGTCCAACGAACATTATTTTGTATTCTTAGGCCCAGAATATCATTAAGAGTGTCAATACGCTACCGGAGGAGAGAAATCGTTTATCACTTCTCCTGTGCGTTAAGAGGCAGCATTGAGTTTTATTGTCTTGAAACTATAATCCTTACGCCATTCAGATATTTTTATGAGGTTTCTCTTAAGATAGCATCTCATCGTGCATCGTTTATACTCTAAGTTGGCGCTGCCGGGTCTCCTGTTAAAGAAGAATTAGTAATGCAGGATGCTGCCACCTGTAAATGTGTATTTGTGGCCTTTCGTCAGGGACAAAAGATCGTTAATAAACCCCACAAAGAGAGAAGATGGATCAGGCGAGTCATTGATAGTTAATTTCTGACTTTTGTGAAAAAAAAGGAAAAAACGTTTTAATCAACAACTTAATAAAGAAATATTCTGTATCGGTTTGCCTAATACCATTCTTCGGCTATTTTCGTCATGAAGTTTCAAAAATTATATCTTATTGATAAGTGATGGATTGATTTTAATAAGAACTCATAAATAAGCCAAGGGGGACGAAAATAGATCTATGCGGTCAAACCTTATGAGAATGCAAATATCTTGCATAAAGTTCCGCAAATTAGAACTTGTTGCATGTTAGTGGCTTAAGAACGCTTCTTCAAGCTCTTAAGTTACAGCCTAATTAAGTTACTTTTAAAACGATTATAAAGTGACATAATTTGATGGAAAACCTTAATTTCTCTTAGCTTGAATAAAGGTTAACCTGCTTGACGAAATTACAAAAATTTAAAATTAAATCTTTGTTGCTTCTGTGTGTGTAATAAGTTTTCTTTAATATAATCTGGGAAAAGATATTACTTCAGCTGACTTGAATTTTCTTATTTCATATAAAAACATATATAATTTTAACACTTTTGCACTTAAAACGAGGGAATACTATGCACTCAACTAAATCAAACGTTATAAAAGAAGAAAACAGGAAAAGCAAGGATGATGGTGACGGAGTATTTACACATAGACGCATATACTATGAAATACTTTGTTTATACTGTGAACGGTAGTAAGCCAGGAACCAGCGCATATTCATGCTCACAAGCATATAAGCATTAATACATAAATGCACACACACACCCACACACACACATATCCATGCATAAAGATATGAATGAAGTGCCTTAATATAACCAGCATAAATTTAAAATGGTAGAGTGTGACACATTTTCTTTTGTATACGCTTTTATATATAAAATAAAACAAAATGAGCGAAAAAGAGAAGAGATAGAAAAAGAAAAAAAGAAAAAGGAGAATATATATATATATATATCTATATAGATATATATGTATGTATTGTATGCTTTTTCTATAAGACCAATGAACTCCGTCATGCTATCGTATAAATAATTTTAATTAAATTTGAAAAAAAAACTACCGACAACAACAACAGCTATATATGTATGTTTCTTATGAAACACAAAAGTAAAAAAAGACTTATGAAGTTTTTGTAATATTCGATGAGAGCTTGTGTAGTGTTGTGTACGTAATTTTAGAAATTTCCGTTGATTACATAATTTCAAGAGAGCTAGAATTATGTGTAAATATGAATTTTAATCTGATTCTCAGGCCAAATTTTAGCATCAAATTATTTTATTGTAACGTCACTAAGAGAACCGCATCCTTTAATTAAAATACAATTTTAGCGTTTAATATGCATAAAGGCCGGACATGGTCGGTCATACTACTTGTATGAATTCAAATGTAAATATGCAAATATATACACACATATATATATATATATATATATATATATATATATATAAATGTTTAGACACACATACATATGGATTACAGGGAATTTTTGGCAAAAAAAAAAAACTAAAAATTTTCTATCCCTTGTAAATATCCGGCATAATATTTGTAATTCCTTGGGTCCATTTGGTGATGTGTGTTTGCAAAACTATGTAAATGTTATTCATTCGTTCACTCATTCATTCATTCATTTCTGTATTTACATTTCGCTAAGCATGTATCTACGTATGTGAAGTTATATTTGCATATATAGATATGTGTGTGGAATTTAGGGATTTTTCGTATAGAATTACTTGTTTACGGTCATTAAAATTACCGCATAACTATGGCTTTATGATACTTACGTATCTAAAAGGGGCAGTTAATGCACACCTATATACATAGAGAGAGAGAGAGAGAATTCTAACTAATTGCGAAACTAATAAAAAGAAAAAAAAATATTCAAACTACCATTCTTTAAAAAAAAATAAAGTTGCACATATACTGTTGAGACACTAAAAACATCCGGTTTGACGCAGGCAAGCGAAGGAAATAAGAGAACAAGAGATAGACAAGGGATGCGAGTTGCATATAAAGTAGTTTTTGAAGAGGAAAATTGCTACACTTTATTACTTTTGCATATGAATAAAAAGAAGTGTACAGCATTAATAAAATAAAAAAAAAAGGAAAATTAAAAAACTAAATTCAATTACATTTCTCAAAAACGAATTGTAGATACCCACCACTTTAATAAGTCTAATCTTTTCTTTATGTACATGTAATACAACGGAATTTGTAGATGGTGGTACAAAATATTAGTTTGGGGAAAAAGAAATCCATCCAATCTTATATGAACTTCAGGACTTTATTTATCGAATTGGAAATTCGTACTTGGTTTAAATTGCAAACTGTTCACAATATTTCAAAATTTTCATATTTAGTCTCTATAAGTAACAGCGGACTGTATTCTAATTGGATTGTACTAGAACAAGTTTGTTTGCTTTGCTCTTTTCTCTTTGACTTTATTGAAGCAAATAGTACCAAAAGACATCATTGGATAAAATAAAAAATATTAGTTTGGGGAAAAAGAAATCCATCCAATCTTATAAGAACTTCAGGACTTTATTTAACATTTCGAATTGGAAAATAATGGACTTCTTTTTCTCCAACCTAATATTTATATTCTAAGAATGCAAGAAAGCAAATGCGTGCTTTGACAATAACAATTCTAGTTCATTGGTTCAATGACTTAGCTCGAGGTAAAATATAATAAGTAAAAAAATCATGTCGTCAACAAACAAACGGCGAATTTTTTTTTTGCTTAAAAATGGACTTAGAATGTTATATCTACACCAAATTTTTACATCGTTGTACTAAATAATTGTACTAAATTTCAAATAAACGTCTGCTCTCTTTGAAAGTTTGTTATTATGTGTTTATTTGAGGCTTGCAACCAGGTAGCAATTCACGGAGACGAAATCCGTAGAATACATTTTGACTTGAGAAATGGTGCATAGTCTAGTTAAAAATCACTTTTTCTTCGCATTTTGAGGCCGTCTGTCGATAATTCCCTCATTCAATCGGAACAAAAGAACATTAGATTTTCTTATCGAAAAGCAATGCTTAATCAGCTCCGGAGATACGTATTTTTCCATTATTTTGAATATAATATAATCAGTGTCAAGAAAAACTATATTTCGAAAGCAAATTTTTGTTATAAACGGCACTCTGTCTCAGCTCCCTAATCGATGTATTATACAATAATATAAACTGAGAACACATGTGTGAATTTTCAAGTATTAAGATCTATATGTTTGTATATAATATAAATTTTATATATATGTATAATATATATTTTATATATTTGTAATAATATATTTTATAATGGTATACTTAATATTTTATTATATATTATATTACAATAGTACAGTTTGTACGTTTTCTCCTGAATTAATAAAAATAAATAATATATCAAATATCATAACAGTAGGTTAAGAACAGAACAGATTTATGCAGCTTCAAGTGCTATGATCTATACGTTTGTATACAATATATATGTATATATTTATAATATATATTTTATGTATATATTTATAATATATATTTTATATATATATATAATAATATGTATTATAATAGTATAGACAATATTATATTATATATTATATTACAACAGTACAGTTTGTACATATTCTCCTGAATTAATAAAAATAGATAACATTTCAAATATCGTAACAGAATGTTAATAGCAGACTGAAAGTAATAGTGAAAGACAATAAATGGATTCAACATCGAACATTGCGATGAGTTAGAAAATATACTCATTTCACATTTGAGGTGTAACTAACTTAACTTTCTACAATGATTGTAGTGGCTACAAAAAAGAAAAAAGGGCTAAACACATACAAGATTTTCTTACAGGTATGACATGTGCGAAATATATGTTTAGTTAATTATAAAAGAAACATCAACTGAAAGACAGACAGGCAGATAGACCAATTTGACGATTTCATGTGTCATAATGTGAATACGTGTGCAGTCGTCTTGTTTAGGAGTGTTTGTCAATGCACAATGAATGCTTGGAGTTTCCATAACAGTTGTGATGAGATGAACGAGCACAACATATGCTTTTTCCCTTTTTTTTCGATTCTTTTCTAAACTAAGTTTTGCATAAAGACTCTGTGGTGATAAAACAAATCAAAAAAAAAAAAAATTAGTAGTGAAAAATATGAAATAAAAAAGTGTAGGGTATAAACGAAACTTGAATACTTTTCAATGGCAAGTTGATAAAATATTTATAATCACACAAAGTACGTGATAAACAAAATTGGATAGCGAAGCATTTGATTGACGTCAAGATTGATTAATCTACAGTTCAATAATTAGTTTCTAAAATTAATTTAAAAAAAACAATTTTCTATGTTTGATACAATATAGGTGATAATAGAATAGGAGTTAACCATTCCACCAAACATAGTATAGTTGCAGACATTCATTTATTCTTTTAAATACAAATGTTTGAAGTCATTTTTATATAAATCTGCGAATTTATGATGAATTTTTGCTTGTAATTAAATGATTTTATGCAACTTTGAATGTACTCTGTACATATATCAGTTTACGTTGAAAATGTAAAATACATTAAATTTAAATTAAAAGTTTTAATAATAAACTCCGGTTTATTGGCTAAAAAGGAGTTTTGAGGAAAGAATGAAGGGGAGAAGAGAAGTATTTGATTGATTTTATTTATTGAGACGATCGACATATTGGAAATCCACATCGGTGAACGATAGATAACTTCAATAAACAGCCATAAGGACGAACTAACGATAATGTTTCATTTTATTTTATTATACTTTATTTATTTACTTTGACTACTAGCAGTCAACGATACGTACAATTCATTAGTAGATTTAGTTAAGAAAAAGTCATTTCGAAAGATCTGAAAAGCAAAAGGAAAAGCTGAGTATAAATCTCAAGCTAGCAGCGAAGAAAATTTAGAATAAGATAGAACTGAAGGCCTAGTCTAGCAACAGGGAATAATTAAAAAATTTAAATAATTCTCAATTTTGTTAACAATAATAAAAAGCTGTAAACTTACAGTTGCATATTGTACGGTCATATCTAATCCACATCCTGCACACACATATGTCATCAGGAGAAGAGTTAATTTTACAGTTATGACGAGTGCATTATTATTGTTTTGATACGTATCAGATAAGGAGAATAAGTGATAATTGTTATTAGTGTATTTACGTATCGCGTAAAAGGGATCAAAATGCTTATAATTTGAGCGATAGAACGGGAAGGTAGTTGGGGTAAAGTATCTTGCCGCGCGTTGTGGAATATTAAGATTAGATACCGAGTTAGAGAAAGAAAGAAAACTAACTTTTAATGGATGG
This sequence comes from Glossina brevipalpis, assembly GCA_000671755.1. Taxonomy (NCBI): domain Eukaryota; kingdom Metazoa; phylum Arthropoda; class Insecta; order Diptera; family Glossinidae; genus Glossina; species Glossina brevipalpis. Next base: position 590,954 of record KK351139.1, read on the forward strand.
GCATTGCAGATGTTTTTTATATTTTTTTGGAATACTGTGAAAATTTTTATTTTGCGTTTCATGAGCACTGCGCATAAGAGCTATAAAGTAGATGTGTTTGCAGTGTATTATATACTATAGGCGTGGCCTGTGATCGATTTGGCCTATTTTCAATAGCCGCATACGTGAAAGAACTTTCTGCCAAAATCTGCCGATATCTTCATATTTGCCACCCGAAGAATGTTTACCACAGATATTATACAGACCCACATAGGGGGACATACTTAAATCGATTTTAAATTTGATGTTGATCGAGAATTACAAACAAAGTGATAACATCAACACACTCTCACTTCCGGTGGTGGGTATAAAAAAACAGGGAAACAGATAAATTAAAAAAAGTAAATGCATTAAATATGCAAAATTTTTTAATTGAATAACAATTTTGAATAATTATTGAAAAATTAAAAAAAGAACCCAAAAATCTTTTCTCTTAAATATAATTACCTATGCATTCCTCTTCACTATATATGCTTTACTGTTATTATCATCATCATTATTATGATTGTTGTGTAGAAAAATTTTCAATTAAATTTATCCATAATTGATAAGTGGATGTTGTTCAATTTGTTTGTAACACATATTTTAAATTTTTAATGAAAACAACAAATACAACAAATTGAACATTTACAATAGAAAAATGCCTACACAATAATATGCATGAGTACATATATACACTGACATAAACATAAGCATAAGCATTACAAGCAGACATCAGTTAGCATATGTACGAAACTCTTTATTATTTACATACATAAACACTTATTGATTTGATGCCTATAGATCCGTTCATATAGATATATGGACAGGCTTATATATGTAAATACGCACACAAACACACACACACACACGCTGGCATGTATTATATGTGCATAGCACGAAGGTATCAATTAAAATTTTACAGTCATTAAAATTGACATGTGGCGGCTTTAACTATAAACACGCCATCCGCCATCCACTGTGCTTCAGCCATATCAACAGCATTTATTTTACGTATTTTGTGCAAAAGCTTTATAAACAAATTTTAATTAGACCACCAATGTAGTCGAACAATAAATACAGTAAAAAGTGCCAAGACGAGAGTACTGAGATAACATGGACATTCAATAGCTACTCTTTCTTTTCATATTACGCTCAGGGTAAAATGTTGAACAGAGAGAAATGTTCATGCGTGTATGTGTTTTCGATGTGTGCGTTAAAGAGTGTTTTAATTTAACAAAGATTACTCCGTAAATCATTTAGAATACATTCATACATAAATAGGTACGCAAGCGTGGATTTTAATTCTACTGCAATATAAAACAGGTGTTTGCGGTCAATTTTCGGTTTTAAGTGGACTACAGACGCAACAACAACAGTAAAACAACTGCAATCATTTTCATGTCTGGATAATTTTCAACTCTTTATTTCCCTTCTCTATCTGCTTGTTCGATTGGCAGTCTGTGTTCGTATAAAACTATTAATGAAAATATAATTAAGTGTATGTGTGAAATGTTAATATACAAGTGAGATCAGGATTAAAAATGCATATATATGTTATGCACTTATAAGTACAAGTACATATTTCATGGTCGATCTTATAAGTTCGATAAGTTTGTTGTGACAATCATTTAACAAAATTTATCTAATAATACGACTCCACAATTAGTTATAAGCATCATTGGCGATTTGTTTATTAGAAGAGCTTTTGCTAAATTGTCTATTTTCTTTGTTTAGTGTTTATTTCAACTTGTGATACTTTATATTATTCCGGCAACTGTATGCTTAACTTTAACGGATCCGTGTGGATAATGCAGTGAAGATCGTCTGTCCTCGATAACGGCAGCATCAACAACAGAGATCGAATGCATTTATCACTTCATTCCAATCTGTGGATGTATGTAATTGTAATAAATCGCATTCGAAGTCAGCTTGTTGAATAATGAAACAGAGAGGATTATTATGAGTAAACTTTAGACTGAATTCTAACTAACGTATAATAACCTATACTTAACCTATAATGTCTACCTATGTAAGGTCTACCTAAAATCTCTACCTAACTAATGTCTACTTTAAATGTCTACCTACTTAAGGTATTAAAATGTTGCTTAACTGCCGCAATTTAATTTAAATTTAAGTCCCTTCTAAAGCAAATGAACGCAAAGATTATCTAACGTATGCGCGCATATGTTGTAGATAATAACAAACCCTTACGCACCTTCTTTAAACGAAATGTAAAAATCAACAAACGTTTGTTATGCATATGAAGATGCCTTTTAAATATATTTCTAAGATCAAAGCGAGACACGGATTTCTTCGCCACTCTCAAGCATTCATATTATTTACATGCAACTTATTTATATATATCTTTACATTAGTTTTTTTTACTGTTCTCTCTGTTTGTAAATATGAGTGCTTTAAGAAAAAAAAAATGGGTAAAAAATAAATATAAAAAGAAATTACACATCTTGTTAGTTAGTCTCAGCAATGGATTCTTTTGGTTTTTTTCATTTGTTTTTTACGGCTTTTTGGTAATCGTTAGTTTCATATCATGTACAATATTTTTCGACTGTGCGTAAGCGCCTTCCGAATTAATAACTCTTAGTAATTTTTAATGGTTCTAGATGGTTCTATGGTCGTATCAATTGGGAATTTTCATCATTTAAATGGCTTGGGGATAAAACTTTTCATCCATCGTAAGCAAGTTTGCTGATCGGTAGACATTCGCTTCAAGTTTTAGGTTAATCTCACGTCAATTATACTCGCTTTCAAATTTAATCTGTGGTCATCAGCTAAAGCTATGCCACTCTTCAGCTTTCTTCCTAAATTTGTAAGGCTAAGAATTCTCCAGCAATAAATAAACGACAATCAAACGGATGGACAAAGACAGAAATTTTATTCCGATTGCCTAAATATATAGTACGATATCTTTAAACTTTACTTTTTGATATTGTAAACGAAACAAAAAAAAAAACTAATTTATCCCCATTTTTCAGTGGTAGGAATAAAAGAAATTTAAAAAATAAAAAAAAATAAAAAATTTCACGCCTACTGTGAAGCTTAATCTCACGGTGTACTCAAACACGGGACTAATTTTAGAAAACGATAGTCTGCGTGCATGGGCTTTAGAGTAACCCCAATGGGCCTTCGCAATTCCCAAAGTACCACGATCAACGCTCACTGAGTACAGTCCAGAGCTTCCCTGTGGTTAGAGTGTTATTAATCTACCTCATTTTCCAACAACGACTGTCGATGCTATCGAATGGCCACACCAAGTTAACGTAAATATGCAGAAATAAACCAGAAAATATTGCAAGCTCGTACAGACTAATTAATTTATTGTTAACATTTTCTAAAATATTTCAGAGAATATATGTACAGTTCTAGAACAGAAACTTATTATCCATGACCACCAGATCGGCTTCAGGAAAAAAGATTGTATCATTAATTAATCCCATCGCGTCGTCTCATATTTTAGAGAAGCCTTTGAAAATATAACATGGATAAATAACAAAAAAGCAAAACGCCAGCAACTTCATTTAAAAAAAAAAAGAAGAAAAATAAATATTTTTACTTAACAGTAGTGTTTTAAGCAAGTTTTTTAATAACAAAGAATTTTGGTTCCTGGATGACCAAACATTTCGCATATGAATGCCGGTAACAAACCTTGTCTTTATTGCTGGATGATCTAGGAACGACATTGATGTTATTAGAAACAAGATTTGAGTTCAAAAATTGTCAAAAGCCAAAGTTACATGGACTTGTAATAAGTGCACGTTGATTTCCATACTTTTATATAATTATATAATAATTATATGATCTTGATGTTGTAATAATTTAAAACAAAATAATAATAATAAAAAACATTCATCTAATTGCCAAGTACTTATGGTAATGAATTTATATTTGCAATAATATTTTTTTATACTCTAATTAAGCTGAAAAGGTAGTATAGTATGAATGCAGAAAAAAAAGAAAAATTATGAAAAATGCAATTGATGTAAATGACACACTTTAGCTAACAATTCTTTATTTAAGTTCACAATGCTGGACATGCTAAATTCATACAAATGATTGTGTGAACTACCTCTATAGAAATAGGGGAAATTTATCATTATAATTATAAAACGTATGAAAGAGAATATAATGATAAAATTATATAATTTAAGTTGATTTGTGAAAATTTTTTGATTAGGATGAATTAATTAAAGATTATTTATGAATTTAATAAAAATACACAAAGTGACATATTAAATATATCTAACGCTGATTTGTGTATGAAAGGTTTCGTAAAGTGCCTGCTTTGACATGAACCGTCGTATTATTTCATCTGCTAATGGCTTATACTTAAAGAGCATTCGAACGTGTGATACTGAGGAAGAAATACTCTGACTGAGTTAAGGGATTTTGAGGGTTAACGTAATGAAAGGATAAAGCAGAAATTCAATATTTGACCTGGCATTCTAAGAAAAGTTTTACGATTGTACCAGTAATTTCACCTGTCGGACTGACCGACGGAAACCTATTTTTTTTCTTTTTTTATACCACAAATGTCTGACCAATTTAGTGTAAAGCGTCCAAATTCAACAGTTCTTACAGTAAGTACTTACTTACGGCAAGTACTTGTCTACATTATGGCTTTTCTCTACAATAAAAAAAAAATTGTTTAAATTGTAGTTACGTTTCTTTTTTTTTTTTTAAGGAGCAGCAGATATTTTTGAACGATTTTCATCCAAAGTATATATCGTTTGTTGACCATAAGTGCAAAATGTACGAACCCTTAAAATTTCTCTTTGAATATTGCGTTTCTGTATATAAATAATGCGTTCAATACAAAGTCAATATATATAAAAATTGGATACAAAAATCAGTAAAGTATCACTTACCAAATGCTTTTGTATTTAAATTCTTTTATGTTTTTTTTTTAATTTCAGCAAAGATGTAAAAATTGTAAAGAAACTTTTTTATATTTATAAAGTTTTCTCAGTATCATTTTGCCAATAGTACATGTAATCAAAAATTTAATGAAAGGTACACAATCAATTCACCAAACAATTGTTTTTATTAATAATCAATTGAAAGGGATATGTAGAATTTCATAGTAAAAAATAAAAAAATTAAATATATTTCATCCGCTTCTCGTATTACCAACTTTATCAATAAAGGGCTTAAAAAAAGTATATAAAGTTTTTTCAATTGACTCGTATGATGCAAATGTTCATATTGCTTATTATAAAGCGTACGAATGCATTTGTAAACTTTTAACACTATTCTTATCACATGATATAAGGATTTCATCATGAACTAGAAATTTCTTCACATCACAAGTAATTTTGTTTTTTACCGACAAACTACGATTGTGTATTATCTGATTTAACACTTTATTTCCGGTCACTTTGCAAAAAAGAGCTACTTGTGATTAATTTTCTAATATTCGTTGCATAAAGATCGCACATATAATTCTGTTAAAACTTCGTCAAGTCTAATCAAGAAGTAAAATGCTGTTGAATTCTCGTTCGATTTTTATAGCGAAGTGAAGAAAATAAAGAGAAAACAATGATGTCAATTTATTTTTTTTCTATGAATATAAGTGCGAAGAAAATTAATGAACAAAAACTTTTTTCCGTTTCCTTTTGCATTTAACATAAATAAGCCACAATAATATAATGAACTTCTAAATATATTTTATTATCATACTCTCTTTCTATACATTTTATTGTGATGAGTTTAGTTATAAAAGAAAAAAAAAATTTAAAGAATGCACATATGTTTACAAAGCCATAAATAGAGGGAATCAAATGTTTTTCACCGTTTCATTCACCGCACTAAGAACGTATTAATATTCGTAGAAAAAAAAAAAGTTCTCTCTGTTTCCCATATTGATCCCTTTGAATTCTTATTGTTTTTGCAACCTTAATGCGATGAGAGTTAAAAGATTTTTTATTCTCTGAATAGATTAAAATTGACGAAATTTTAACGACAAGAAGTGTGACAAAGCCGGTATTAATTAGTTCTTATATGTGAAATCATTGAAGAAGACGTGTGCGAGGATTGCGGGGGTTATGGTTTCTTTTTTTTTTCTATTTTAATAATCAATAATACAATTTTTTTTAACTCGAGTTTGCGAAAGTAAACTGAAAAATTTGTGAAAAAGTGAGGGAAATGAGTGGGTTGTAAAAAAATGACACATATCGGCATTTCGCAAATGTACTAAGTTTTTGTGAAAAAACTGGTAAATTAATTGATTAGGTCTTGTTCTCATTTGAGAGGTAGACATTTCTTTAGGTAAAATATATGCGCTGAAATATGATGTGAAAGAAAAGACATAGTAGTTAACATTAAACTTTGTAGGAGGTATGTTTACAATGATTTCTGATATGTTGTACATCAGCGCGTTTAACAGCTAAAAATAAAACGTTTTTTCATTATTATTTTCATTTAAACGTAACTTATACATTATTTTCACGCGTATTTTGTTACAAATATAAATTAACGATTTTCATATAATATGTCAGTGCATGCAATAGAAATAAAATGTTTTGTGAGGGAAGAGTGTGGTGGCCTTGAATTTCGCAAATATTCGTATTGAGGACGTAGAAACTTTCTGTTTTATGACAGACAAACTTTATTTTGAGCAGACGAAGAGTGAGGTGAGAAAAATAAATAAGTACGTAGTACGTATAATAGAGTGGAGCGGTGTTTACAGCGTCTCAGATGACAGAACAATTTCATTATTATAAGAATGAGTTTTTTGCTTTTGTTTGCATATGTAAACTGCATTCGTTATTGATGTAAATAATAATGTGCGATTAATATTTCTATCGGTGTAAAGGCTTGTATTCGTTTACCTCCTGAATTTTGATTAAATATTTTCATTATTTTTCAATATTGTTTTATGTTAAAAGCATATTTCCTAGGTTTAATTAATAGTTTAGAAGAAACAAATTTAATGGAAAAGGCGTTGAGCTTTCTTTGATTTTATGAAAAACGCTAATAGCAGATAAGTTAATCCCAACATTAAGATTAGACTCTAAGTCTTTTTCTAATAATATTTCATTTAATAGAAGAATTCCATTGTCTTCCATACATTCTTTCCAAGGCGAATGCAATTTTGTTGGAATTTTGCTTATTTCCTTCGTTAAAGTAATGCAAAATTCTTATACCAATTTTTTTTCAGATGTCGTGTGACCCTCAACTGTTATGTGACTCTGATCCATTACGTCTTTTTGAAAGAATCAAAATTTTTTACATTCTTGAAATCATATACAATTTAGTTTTGTTTGCAATTTTAAAATTGGATGGACTAAAGAGTGCTCAGTTTAAAACATGCATACATAAATATAAAATCTTAAACATAAGTATCATTCATTAGCTATTAATTCTGTTAGCTCCCCATTTGATACATTGTTGAGAAAATGTTGCTACTGAAATGCTTGTTTTTTGACTATATCGATGTTTTTGTTTTTTGTTATAATATAGGAGTACCAATAAGAGTATCGCTAAGAGCATATATTCTCTCTACCCCCTTAATATTCTCTTTCATAGAAAGCATTACCATTTGTGTGTTGCAAGGTAATCATATATGTTCCACTATCCACCTGCTACAAAATCCATTTAAACATATTCACATACACATACGAAGGAATTTTGTTTATTGTCGGCTTTTTGTTTTGTTCGTTTGTTTACCAATGTTTGTAAATTTTCGACCACATTTTGTTTTGGTTTTTATGCGCTTTCAGTCGTAGTTTATCGGTAGAAAAACGAAAATGTTTTCTTTTTTGATGCGTACATTTTTTGTTTACTTATTTTTTTTTTTTACTTCTTTCAATTGGTTTGTTAGGCGGTTGTTTGTAGTTTGTTTGGTGCGTGCTGAGTGATATATGTTGCCATTGTCGAATAAAAATTTGCGTGCATTCGTAGTATTATATGTTTTATTGTTATTGTTATAACATGTAACTGAAGCATTTATGCTCTCTCTTTGTAAAGGCGGTATAGTCTTCTACGAAATAACACCAAAAATTTCCTATTGACAGATTGACAGATGTAACTAATATAACGTTTATATAAATTTTCATTTTACAAATTATAATAATTTTATCATTCTGCTTGCAACAGTGAAAAATATACATTTTAGAGATGTCATAAAAGTCATATCGAGTATTGTTAGTAAAGAAGAACGTATTTAACTTCTTTTTGAAATTTTGAAAAGTTGCATTATAACTCAATACTTTTATTCTCCCAATTAATTTTTTCTGTCTCTTAACAGTATTTCAGCATATATTTGGTTATCAAGCATGGTCCTCCATATTTCATTCCAAAGATTTTCTAAAATTTTTAATTTTTATTTAATTTAATTGTAATTTGATAGTATCCTTGGACCCAACTGAATGATTTCTAATTTTAACACTCATAGCTTAAACAAACTTAGCCAATAACGCACATCAGAAATCCCATGAATTTAATGCTCACAATCAGTATAACATTCGGAGATGATTTGGTGGTATCTAATCGTTGATTATTGGAGGTTGAGATAGAAATCTGTTACGCCTGGATATTTCGTCTAACAATTTGAACGCCATTTGTAGGTATTTTCTTCTTAATTAATTTTTTCTCGTAAAAAGGACAACTTATATTCGCAATTGTTTTCGAGATTAGTTTTAGAAAAATTCTGAATTAATAGCAAATTTTTAACTTTTTTTTTTTGCATGTTTGGAAATATTTTTCCTATTAGATGTATCTGGTATAAAACGAATTGCACGAAAGATTTAACTTTTCAATTATTTTAACCCTTAGATGCATACTGTTCGCAATAGTCTACATACCGGTACTGCTCATTCTGCACAAAAACATGAGTCTGAAAAAACAACATATGAAAAACACATATTGAAATTTATTTTGTGTTCAGTTAATCACGACACACTAAATTTGGCATAAAAAAAATTTGAATAATTTTTGTAATTTTCTCTAAGAAATCCATGTAATTTAATTTTTATTCCAGATCTGCTCCTTAGACTGTTTTAAAAAATTTGCATAATCTCAGTTATTATTAGACTCAAAACTGAGATGTACGTCCCTCTGTCAATCCGGCCGTTATGCTTCTAAATACTCAAAATGTAATGATGCATACTAGAAATACTACTAAGTGCAGTGATTCTTCATTGGTTCAAAATTTCGACTCGATTTGTTCATCCGCGTCTGTCCTTTACGTTTCTGTAATTTTTCTCTGAAAAGACAGACTTCCAGGTGTAATCATAAATATTTGAATTTTGAGCGCATTTCTTAAAATTAAATTAAATGTAGAAAGACTACGATAGTTGTTCACAAGCAGGTCCACAATAGTAGAATATTGTACGCTAATTCGAAAAATAAGGTGCAAATATGTCATGCGCTTTACTTCTCCATTGTATTCTTTAGATTTTATAGTGGAAATTTCAAAAATCTAAAAAATTAGAAAAAATAAAACATTAAAGTGAGAAAAGTAAAGAAAAAAGATCAAAATTTCGTATATCGTTAGCGGCTTGTTCAATGAATGTTGCTCTCCACGTCACCTGCTCTCTAGGATACTTTGGCAATATTTTCTTTATTTCATGCGATCCTTGGTCTTAGTGGCGTAGGAAGGTCCTAAAGAGTTATGTGGTGACTTGAACACATCAAAAAATTCGCTTAACAGAACAGTATCTGAATTTTCCCCAACCAAATGGAAACTTTGGTCACAAGTTTTTATCAATTTCCGACGATGTAGAGCCGCAATAATGACAAAATTTACACCAATCAAATTGGAACTTTGATCATAAATTTCGATCACTTCGAGATGATGTGGAAACATAAATGTATCGTGAAATTTAATTACTTGGAGTTTTAAAAGAAATAAAATCAAATCTTGTGACATATTTCCAAAATACGTAGACGAACATGCGAAGTTATATAAGGTGACCTTACATCTCTAACATCCTGGTTACACCAAATTTGCTTTACGAGGAATATAATTTACTTATTGTGTCGCGTTTAGAATAATTACATCCTACACTACTTGTATTGCTTCAAATACTTGATTTTCTTTAAAACACAATAAGTTGATAAAGTTAAAGATGCTTAAAGATTAGTTTACTGTGCAGTAAATGTTGATTAACATCATTAAAGGCGTTATCTTCCAATAAGTACACGTACTCATATTAATTTTGTATATCTTTACATGGCTTGGTTTGAATGCAAAAGAAAAGAGAATAGAAAAAGAAAAGAAGGACACACAAGCGCATACAAACATACATACGCATGTTTCTAAATAATTAATATAATAAACACTTGAGAAAAACTGCTTCGAGATAACAAAATAAACAAGAAGCCTGTAGTTAAACCATCTCTTCAAACAAAGAAAGGAACAAAAAAATGCCACCACATACACAAAGCCCTGGTGAATAGATTGCATAAAAAGCAAGTAATCTTCTAAACAATTTCTTTTCATATATGTTACAAAAGTACTATAAAAGCTTATATAAGCGTTCACTAGAAGTGAGAGTATGCTTGTGTTTTGGGGATGTGACTCTCTTAACCCACAAAAAAAAAATTCCAGAGAAGAAAGAAAACTACCAAAAAAACAAAAATGTACCCCAAAAATATTGAAATTCTTTTCATCAACTAGTTAAACAGCTACAAAGTAAGCAAAAAAGAAGAGTTTTGTTTCGAACCAGTAAGATCCTTTAAGAAAAATGTCTACATTGGGAACTATATAGCTGTATAAGCTCTCCTCTCTATCTCTCTCTCTCTCTCTCTCTCTGTCTCTTAAGTTTGCCTGCATATGCAAGATTTTCTCTACTTGACCAACAATACGCACTTAAGCTTAACATTATGTATCTTTATAAGCAAAGTAGCTCACTTTCGAGGACTGGCTTGGTGTAGATTTTTGAAAAGACAAAAAAAATTTATAAAATATTTTCTTAAAACCAAGTGGAGTATATAGAAACGAGTGTATAGCATGCAAAATGGTTCTAGGTTGAGTCAGATGGGAGAGTAATTTAAGTTTTCGTTTCTTAAAGGCATTAAAAATAACTCTTATTTTTTTTTGAAATTTTTATATAGTTTAATATCATCATTATTTCGACAGCTAATAAATTATATAGTTACTGTTGCTGCTGCTTGCTTGTTGTCGTATTGCACGAACATAATCACTATAAATATTTTATATAAAAATATCAAGAAATTCGCCAGGAACTTTAATCAGTTTGTCGCGTAGCTCAGACAACACTTAGCCTGAGTTCTACTCTTTCTTTTGTCAATTTTTTCCGTTTTTTTTTTTTTTCATAAAATATAATGCACAGTGTAGCCCGTAAATATATGTTCATCAGATTTGTTGATGTTGTTGTAACTGCGTTGCAAAAACGCTAAGGAAGACGTACGCAATGTTTCAGTTTATCTCCAATGTTGTTTATTTGTATTTTTTCTTTCTTTCTTTCGTTTGCCATTTAATTGGCCTTTGTTTTTTATTCGTTTTTGTTTTGCTAAATATCCTCGACTACGAAATGCATTAACTATAGTTTTAGCCCATAACCAGAACGCAATCAAAACACAGTACACCAGCAAACACATATCGCTTAACTCTCACAGTAGTCTTCGTCATCATTTTTCTTAAAGGGACGAAAGAGAATAAAATTCTTTTTTTTTTTCATCTGTTTTTTGTTTGCTGTTGCCCATAGCACTATGATGACAGACCATAAAAAATGATGAATGTAAGGGCAATTATTAGTACCAGGAAAAATTTTCAACTGAACACCATTTAAAGAAAATAGATTTTTAATTATCTAAGACTCTTTATATATATAAGTACATATACATATATAAATTAAAAAAAATACAAAGAAAAACAAATAAAAGTTTCAAGAAGAAATTAGTGAAAATTTTTGACCTCTTGGGTATTTGAGAGAAACAGCTGAGAAAGTTTTTTGTGGATTTTTGGGACCAACTGTCTTAAACTCATATTTAAAATTTTGTATAGAATTTTGTAAATTGAGCGCATTTTAGTAGATGGATCAAATTAATTTTTAAATCGAACTTTTAATTATTCTGAGGTTTATAGATCATATTGGGGACAAATCAAAACATGTTTCCTTTTCTCATTGTTTAATAGATACAACTCTAAAGAAAATACTTTAAAATCAATATTTTCTTACAACTCTATCTTTTTGTCCTTTCCCTTCAGACAAAGTCTGTATCGCGAGATCGTTTAAATGCTTCTTAAAATTATTTAAAGGAACTTATTTTTTTAAGGCTTGTTTGCTTCAAATATTACTATTCAACTCTCAACCTACAACTAACTTATATCTTAAGCCTGCTTATAGACATCACAAAGATCACAAATACTGCGTCTCATTCTGCTGTGGTTGCTAATCCTTTTTTTTTTTTTGATGTCCCGGCGTAGTTTCGTTAAATTTCGCAAGATTTCTCGCCAATCTTTGCTTTCGTCAATAGTTTGCAAATGCGTCTTTTTATGATCTCGGCACGTAATGCATAAGAAGAAATTTGCTCTGTGGTAGAATTCAGCAAGTTTGCTGCAGACGCATTTTGCTAGTTTATGATTTTCGTAACAATATGTAATAGTACTGCAAAAATTACATGCTATGCAAGCATAAGCCTTTTTTCTTCTATAACGTAATACATAGAGCAAGTGCTACCTTCGGCAAGTCCGCTTAACACAAGAAAGACTAAGAATAAAAAGTCCTATCCAGCGCAAGGTAACATGTAATCTATTTGAAGCAAACATGACATAAATCACTCAAATACTGAACGGAACCTATTAAAATATTTGATAATTGTAGATGAACGAGAGTAGAAAGAGAACTTAGTATTAGTTTAAGTTAATTTTGGAAGCTGTAGCTATAAATACAGAGCGAGCAGTGTGCCAGCTACAACTGAACGCGCATACACTTCGTGAGATACACGGTCCAAATTCTTTATTAACAGTCAGACTTAATACACTACGATGATCAAAAAGTAGCGAGACCGAGTTGAGTATAATTGTTTAATCTATAAGTAAAATTTCTTTAAGTAACAGTAATCTTGGTAAAATGAAATAAAGTCAAGGAAATCTTGCAAATATAAAAAAGGGATAATCTAATAGAAATGGCGTTCCTGAGTCTCCATTTTTCATGTATATCAACACGAATTATAGCTATATAAGGAATACATTTGATAGTTTAATTATAGAGACCATATTTTATTTTTCCGCCAGTCACTTAAAGGACGTTTCTTATGCTTGTACAAACATGGTTGTGCTCAGGGAGGACGTGAAGAAAGAGTAGTAGGACATAGCTGCGGCTTGGTATGTGCTTGATCACTAAGGATTCTAACTTTACTGTAGAGAAATAGAGAAAATAAACAAATGTATCTGCTTAACTACTAAAGCTTTTGGATTGAAATCCGAGGTAAAATTATTCGTTTCAGAACTTTACAGCCGTCTCTTCACAATATTCTGCCCATAGGATATTACAAAGGGGACATATATGGATAGATAGGCAGAAAGAATCTGGTTACCGATGCACTTTTCCTTGCTATCGCGTTTGATAGGTTAAAAATATGCTTAGCGGTCATTATAGTTAGCAACTTAGGAGACACAATAATGCTTGGTATAGACCAAACGTTACTTCTTCTCTTGTGCGGTTAAGCGTAGCAATAGTCACTTTGAATGTAACGTACGAACGTAAAATACAGAAGGGCTACCGCTTAACCAAGTAGTTAAGAAGCGCGACTATCAAATCGACATATCCGGCTTCAATCGCCGCGCGGCAGACTCTGCTTTCATTACGATTGGAGTGTGCTCGAAGCTATAGTAAGCGCTTGTTCGGTAAAGATGTGACAATAATCACTCAGGTGTATACCTCAGTGATTGCAGTTATTTTCCTCTCACCATAGTTCTATTTGACAATCGCCTCGTTACACGTCTAGGCGAAATCTCTTTAGTGAATGTTTCTCAAAAAGAAAAAAGAAAAAAAAAAGGAAGAAGAAATATTCTCAACTTATCAAACATACGAACAATTTAATTGCTTGCAAAACTTGAAGGAAAAAGCTTCGCACATACGTTCTTGGTCGCTGGTGAATATCCAAAATTTACCTCAAATAACGAAAAAGCTTACCCAAAACTAATTAAATAACTGTAAAAGCTATGGGAAGTTAATGATAAATGACAAATTGTTGAAAATCAAATCAATTATTTTCATATTGAATAAATTAATAGTTAACCCGTAATAATTACATAGAACATAGAACATAGAATTTTGGTACAAAGTGGGGCAATGAAATCATAATAAAAAAATCTCAATTATTACGGCGTGTAAACGTTAATAACTAAAACGTACTCACCACATATTAAATCGGGATATATAAATTCATAATTCATGGATATATCGAAACGATCTCAAATGTTTTACAAAATTTAGTTAATTTGTACAATTAAAACAATTTCCAAATGAGATCATAGTTCTAATCTCTGTAATCGAAATAATTAAAGCAAGCGGAACAAGCGGAAGCGTAATAAAAAAGTTTGGCAAGCAGAAATCCATTGTAACAGAAGAATTTTTCAACATAATTTACCGATAAACTATTAAGACTTTTTCAATTCACTTATACCTTATCTGAGATGGTTGTAGTTGACTCGTACTTGCGGTAGACTATGATTCCTTTCTCATGTTGTTTTGATAATCTTTTTGTATATATCGAAAGCTTTCATGGTTTTATGCATAATTTATTGAAGATACCGAGAAGTTTTTGAAGTATCGCGTTTCAATTTTTGAAATTTTTTTTTCTGTATACTGATGTGAATTTCTTCATTAGGTTATACCTTTTTTTAGTTTAAAGGTTTGCACAGTACTGTCGCATTTCATCGCAAATAAATTGAAGTTCGATCCTTCTGAATTCTTAATTTTAAACACATATCAAGGAAATATAATTTCAAGTTATAAAATAAAAGATGAAATAATGAAAATATCAAAAGTTTTTGAAGTGTGTCAAGTGTATATATAAAAAGTATATAAAAAAATAAATAAATAAATAAAGATAACAAGCTCCGTCCATAGTGTGAACCTCGCATTGCAATTACATTGAAATGGAGTAAGATTTTTTCTAGAAATGAAAATAGAAGACTAGAGTCAATATAACAGCGGATATGATATCAATGGAAATAAATTAAAGAAAGAAATTAAAGAATTATGTATAATTATATAAAATTATAAATATAAAAAAACTATATTTTTTTTGAATTCGTACATCATTGAAAAGTTTTATGGATCTGAATCCGATATGAAGGTTTAGCTCTCAAACACTAAAAATTTTCAAAAATTTTTACATAATATTGCTTTTATAGCCGATTTTTTAAATATCTTTCGATTATCTTATAAAGCATGATATTTATTTATCTTCGTGACACGTGCCGAATTCATTGCGTTACAATTGCGTTGTTGGATGCTTAAGTGTTCTATAAAAAACTCTTTTAGTTCTTTATAGAAATGAATTTGTATCGAAGTTTTTGTATACAACTCAACAAAGACAACACTATTGTTATTACTATCTATCGAGCTTTGCTTCATCATAAAGCTTATTTTGCAATGAGTTGATTGCATAAACATTAAAATATAAAAACTATAAAGATATGATAAAACTCTATATAACCTACAATGTATTTAGACCACTACTGCTGATATAATTTTTGGTTTTATTTAAGGAAACATAGTTTTCTTTGGTGTTACATATTTTCTTCGAAATTTAAAACCGACATCTTCTTTTTTGCGGCCAGGAGAATGTTTAGCACAGACATCACGCAAACGGACCTGCTTAAATTGATTTTAAATTTGCTGTTGATCAAGCATATACACACTTTTATGGGGTCTCCGATTTTTCTTTCTGGGAGTTACAAACCATATGACAACATGAATATACTCTTCACCTTCGGTGGTGAGTATAAAAAGGAAGTCAATTTTTCAAAAAAACAGAACGAACGTTTTTGGTACATAAAATTCTTTTTCTTACACGACGTTTATATGCGAAACATTGGTGAGACTGCCTAGATGATCGCTTCATTTTGCTTATTTGATATCAAATTTTTAAGTGACATCACATAGCGGTACGTGATGGCCTTGTGGGTTAAATGCTTCAAAGCATTTGAGCCGATCTCAACGTTCGGTATTTTGGATGTGTGCGCACGCACCAGATTAAAAATCCCACGATTTCAATCGGAAAAAACATTAAAAAAATTATAGTCAGGCAAGGCCGTCCATTAAATAACTCAATCCAAAATTAAACTCAATCTCTATCGGAAGATATACTTTTAATCCTCCCTCGATTGTTCACGCATGGATTAATGTGTTCCAAATTTAACAAATTTAAATTAGGCCTTGTTTCCATGTAAAAAAATAGATTAATGTGATTCAAATTCAATGCAGTAAATTTTTGTTCCAAATCACAAACTATTAAAAGCTGTGTTTCAAAAATTGACTTATGTGGTCCAAATTTAGCCCGGATAGTTTTCATATGAAATCATTATTATAATTTTCGTTGCACAATTCCTAAAAAGGTAGAATCTTTTGTCATCTAAAGGCTTACTATCCGAATGAAGCTTTTCATGGTGGGGTGTTCAGAAATTGCCGCATCCGATCCAAATTTTGATACCCATCTAATATGCTGAAATATCACTATATTCGGCTATCTTTGTGAAGAAAATTCAACAATTGCAATATTTGTACTCTGCACAGCTTGCGGTGTAGGGTATATTAACTTTGCCTGGATATATGTAACGTCTGAAAAGATTTACGCTTCGATTCGACTCATCTTTAATTATACACGTCTGTCTGCATTATGTTCAACCCGCAGGTGCCAATGTTCGGCATTGTCCGAGCTCTATCAACGAGCATGTTTTTAAAATGACAATCCATCCCTTTTTGAATATTCAGAGGATTTGATTTTACGGTGTCTGGAAGTGCAATATTTGAAACTTAAAAGGACATTCGAAAGTATCCGAAATATAAGACAACATTCGCACCATATAACTCAGGACAACAAATTTGACGAGAGCATTCAGTATTAAAGAAGATGAACAAGATGAGTGGAGATCGTTCATGAAGGGCACCTAAAAGACTATCTTGCGATACTCTACACCTTACAGCGATATATCTTGGAATATTGTATTTGGGGACGTTGTCCAAAGAACACGGGGAACATTCTCAAAAGATTTTAAACGAAAGGCTTGTGTTACATCATGAAATTTTGTAATGATTTAAAAGTAAAACGCACACAAACAAAACTTTTTTGTATAAGAAGCGATTCAAGCTGAAAAGTTCAAGATTCATGTTACGAATATGATCGATTCGTTTTGCAAAAAATCCGCATCGATCGGTCGGTTGATAACTTTACTATGCTTGTTGTGAAAAGAAGCGATTATTTATGGAACGAATGGTATGAAAAATTGATTTCAGTGTAAAAAGTGTGTTGATTAGCGAGGAGAATATTATGAAAACTTATCAATAGTTCGTCAAGCAGTCCATACAAACTGTATCGAATGTTTGCAATGCACAGAGTCAGGTATCGATAAATGTACAAGTTTCTGACGATGGATGAAGGAGAGGGAGAGAAAGAGAGGACGTAAGAATATCAATAACAATATTTGCAATTGGTTCAGCACATGTAGTATGTATGGGTTGAACTAAAAGAAAGGTAGGGCTTCTCGAAAAACAAGTGCCGATGGCCAATTACGACCAAACTTTATTAGATGGAAAAATTTTTCTTGAAATACAACTTTAATTAAAACACAACTTTAGCTTAATTTCTCCATTCTTCACCTTCTCCTATATTTAGATGAAACGTGCACGTATCATGATTATATCTTAATGATAGGACCGTCACGAGTACCTCTTGAACTTCGATTAAGGAACGGATGACACATTTGGTTAACTGCACCGCATT
>KK351140.1:45602-57285 GCA_000671755.1 Glossina brevipalpis
CCCATCCAATCCAAATTTTGCATATTTATTTCCTATATGAATATATTACTTTCTATCGGTTTTTGCTAGATAAAGACTTTTCAAATGTGGACTTTTTTTATATGAGAAAGATTGGTCGCAAAATTGGTTCAATCAACTTTATTTTCAATAGCATTTGTTCTTAGAGTCAGTCACGTCGGTAGAACAAATTTCTTCAAAGTATATCAAAATTTGCGACTTCTAAGTTAAGTACAAGAATACATGAACAGGCGGCACCAGACGGGGAGACAGGCGGGCAGACTGATATATAAACAGACAGATAGGCTTCAAACGATTCAGAAAATTATACTGAACCAGTAGATCGATATAATAGAAGGTGGTTCTTTCCATCTTAAACTCTTCTGGATGTTATATAAAGCCGCACAAGCTTATAATATCTTGTGCCACAACTGGTTTGGGATAAGATAAAGAGATGGTGGGTATTAAAGATTCGACACAGCCTAACATAATTTTCTTACTGGTGAAAATTAAATTAACATCACTAAATAACTTCTATGTTGATTTGTGACTTCTATGTTGATTTAAAAGCTACAATAAAACCATACGAACAAATTCCCTTAATATTTGAAGCGCATTAAAGACAACTGCACCTTTAAATTCAATAGCCTGATGGACGACGAACGCTTCTATTGACGATTTCCATTTATTTTACTCGAAGTGCTAGAAAATCTAGCAACATTATCCTGAAACTCTGTTACTGTTTAGCGATAGTGACTCATTAAGTCTGCTACTCTTCTTTTTCCATGAAACCCATGCCATAAGCTTCCGCATTGCAAGTAAACAATTTAATCAATATTTTCTAGTATATTCTCGTTTCGAACCAGCTACTTATCACCCATTATACCTATATTAAATGCTCATCATTCTCAATCATTTCAAAAACGACGTAAGTCAACTATGCTTCAATATTCATAATTTCAGTTACGAACTTTTTCATATTGTCTTTATTGGTTTTTGAGACCTTCCGATCTAACGAATATCAGATTAGATATAAAGTTAAGAAATAACGCGTTTCAGAAACAATCGTGTGACCATACTCAAGATTTGATGTCTAAAAATTTGCAAACTCGGAAATTTATCTTAAACAACCTTTCACCACGAAATAGTTGCTGAACTTTTTAAGTTCAGAGATTAATACAACATAAGAAACCTGACATCTATTACATCCGAAAACGAATCAGTAATAGGTTAACAGGAAGAAATTAAAAAACGCGATGACAAACAAATAAATGAATTTAAATGCATAATCACATACATCAGAATATAACGAATATTTCACGTATTATATGCATAGAAAACAAGCGAAAACTAAAGCGAACAATAAATACGCATTAAAAAAAAAAAGCTTTATATACATAATTTACAACAATTTACAGTCTACACGCAAGGTACATGTAAAGTAAAATCCTACGTCAGTTTACATGTTCTCATATATCGTATTTTCCTTTTTTTCTTGGTATCGAAATTGTACCACTTTTAACTTTTTTTTTTCTCAGCTAACAAAATGTATTATTAAGTAGTAAGCTTGCATGACAATTTGCGTAGCAATTTAAAGAAAAGTTGCTATAAACGTTTGGCCAATTATTTCGACACACACACACACACACACACACACACAACAAAATAATTTATATAATTTATATTTATATAATTTATACTGTTATTATTTGTAAGGCGCATCAAAGTAATTTTCAAATATTCTCTTAAAGGTAGACTTGACGTAGTATAAGACGAGGTGAAACTATTTCTTTTGGTAAGATTTTGTATAGCGGCCCAAATTTAACCCTTTCAAGATTCATTCTTTTTTTTTAGTACAAAACAAATTTTTTTATTGCTCTAAATAAATTATAGTAAAAATAATAATAGGAATAATTATAATAATAATAATAATAATAACAACGATAATAATAATAACAAACATATACCAGTTGGACTGAAAAGTTCGTAGGCTAACGTAGAAAAATTTTTTTTTTTTTTGATAGAATTTGATTTTATTTTTCAATATAGTTGCTTTCGAGAGCGATACAACGATTATAGCGGTCATACAATTTTTTCAATATCATTTCTATAGTATGATTTGTTTTTAGCCTCAAAATAGGCTAAAAAGTCCACTCGGTTGACTGTCGATTGGACTCCGGTATGACATGTCCTTTGTCATATATCGACGCAAACATTCGGGTTTATTACGATTGTGAACAGCTCCAAACACTGCTTAGAATTGTCAATTCGTTGTGGTTTTTGGTCGATTGCGAGCTCGCGCGGCACTTACTTTGAACAGATCCAAATATTCATTCACGATATGTCCACCACGTTCCTTTGATATCTTTAGGGTCTCAGCTATATCAATCAACTTCACTTTACGGTTATCCGAAATTATTTTGTGGACTTTTTTGATGTTTTCGTCGGTAACAGCCTCTTTGGGGCGTCCACTGCGTTTATCGTAATTGGTGCTCATTTCGCCTCGTTTAAATTTAGCAAACTACTCCTTTACTGTTGATTTTCTTGGTGCAGAGTCCGAATAATGTTTATCAAGCCAAGTCTTGACTTCAATAATATTTTTGTTCTTATTTTTTTATCAACTCACGAGTTTACTTTTTATCCATTTTTTCAAACTAACAAAAGTTGCTTCACTAAAAATGCTATAACTCACATACTAACAGCTTTCAAATTTATACACGTGTCCTTTGAAGGTTAAGGCTAAGTAAAACTCATATGGATTTAATATTAGTAGCGCCATCTATGTGTCAGCCTACGAGCTTTTCAGCCCACCTATTATTAAGAACATTGATTAGTTATGGAAGAGCTTAAAAAAATGCCGAGAAATTATTTTCTCTATAACAAAAATCTGATTATAAGCTAATTTTCTTAAAATGCTAAGACTAGTAACGCGATATTTTAATTAAATAAAACAAACTTGGTGAGTAGTAGCAAAAACACGATCCAATTCGAACACTATTTCATAGTAAATTGGATTGATTGCTCATTTCTAATAAAATAATAAAATCGGAATGATTTCCTTTTTATTAAAATTTCATTCATTTGTTTAGAAGGACATTCTCCATTTTAGTTTCAGTGATACGGTAGCTGAATATATTCTTAGATCATATAATTAACGCTAAATATCTAAAACTTCTTTTGTTTAGTTTCGATTTTGTTTTATAAATAATCCATAAGAAAAATATTTTAGTTGCGATATAAATTGCAATAGTATCCTTTAACAATCATCTTTAACTCAAGAAGACAAAAAAAAAAAAAGAAATGAAGGAATATGAAAAGCGCATAAAAAATAACAGAAAACAAAAAAAAATTAAGAATGCATTCATTAAGCGCTAAGCTATTTCAGTTGCCTTTGCAACTTTTTAATTAAAAAATAACTTAAACTATTTGAAAAAAAAAAGTTCAACAGAGCTTCTGCACTTTAATTTTACTTTTCAACTAATAAGCTCTTTGTTTAACATACATTTTGAAAACGTCAGTCAGTATTCGATTTAATATTTTGTATATAATTTTGTAGTTCATACATTTGCAGTCCACATATATGCGGGAGGAGGATATAAAAACACGTGTCTATATATATGTGTGTAGAACAATTTATTGCGAATCTAAATTTCTTATTATCCATTTGTACAAACTCGACAGATATCATCCGAGAAAAATTTGCATTTTTAAGTTCTTAAGAAAATTTAATAATTTACTTGAAAGTGCATACTCGTAATCCAATAACTTACAGTAGTTCACAAAGGATATTAGTTGAACTGCTTCATTGGAAGTTCATAGTGTTTGCATAAACTAACCTGAATGATTTATGACTCGTATACATATACTGCTTAAGTTGTAAATGATGATGTTGGTAACTAGGTGCTATAATGGTAATCAAATGTATGCAGAGATGTTGTTGATTCTGAACTCTATTGTAATCTTTTAAGCTTTAGTGATAATTGAATCTAAGCAGAAATATTGCTGAATCAAAAGTTCTGTATACCTCAGACATATAATTGAACTTATAGAAGTAGTGATGAATTTAGAAATGAGAATATGAATGGCAAGCGTTAAATTACAATTGGAAGTTTTCTACTAAGCCGTGTTAATATCTAACCACAGGCAGATGCATTATTATACAAAAACAGTTAGAAACATTATAGTCGGCCGAGTCTGTCCATTAAATACTCTACATCACTTTGCCTAATGTTCGCTCGAAATATCATAAATATTTCATGATGTTGTGTATAAAATAGATCTATGTGGTCCAAATTTGGGGTAGTTTATTTCTATGTCAAATTTCTATTAAGCACTCACTTTCATTGTAAGATATTAAAAATTGGATCGTTTTACCACAAGGAAGATTAATTTTCATGAGCACACTTATATGAAGTGGTTTCCAAAAAATAGATCTACGTGATCGAAATTTGGAGAAGTTAATTTTTTATGTTAAATTTCTATTAAAGATCCATTTTCATCATAAAATAATAGAAATTAGATCGTTTTACCACAAAAAGAGTTACTTTTCATGAGAACACTTATATGAAGTGCTTTCTGAAAATTGGACCTGTTTTGTCCAAAGTGAGTCTAATCAACTTTTATGTTAAATTACTACATTGTGGACCAAGTTTTGTCACAAAGTATTAAAATCAAAGCCTTTTATCATAGAAACATTTATTTTTCATAAGAACTCTTATATGGGCAAAGGTAAGAAATATAGACCTAAGAGGTCCAAATCTAGTACGGTTAATTTTAATATCAAATTACTTTTAATATAATTTGCATCATAATATATTAAAAATTAGATCTTCTTACCATACAAGGGCTTAGTTTTCATAAAAAAGTTTATATGAGAAGTGATTCAAGAACCAGGCCCATCCGATCCAAATATTTCACATTTATTTTCTATTCCAAAATATGAATTTCTACGTAATTTTGTTATATAAAGAGATTTTTTTAAAATGGGCATTATATGGGGAGTGATCGTAAAAATTTCATCCGATCGAATGCATTTTCAATAGCATTTGTTTTTGGGCCAAGACATGTTAATAGATGAAATTTCATCGAAATATCTCAAAAATTGCGACCTGTAGGTTGAACATAAAAATACATGGACAGATTTCAGGAAGACAGACAGACTGAAAGGCTGACAAATTAACCGACAGAGAGACAGATAAGTTTAAATCGATTCAAAAACTACTTCTGAATAGATCGGTGTAATAAAAGGTAGGTTTATCTCAAGGGCAAACTTATAATACTCTGGCGTAGGGTATAATAACAGCCGTAGAGTTTTACGTAACAGGCCTAAAGTACGGTGTAAAAAAAATAAACAACAAAAAATTTGTACCAACAAGTTATTTAATAAATAAATAGAAAAAATAATAATACAAAAAAAATAATAAAAAATAAATAATAAAAAAACAATCAAAATTAATAAAAATCTATAAATTAAATAAAACATAAATTATAAAAAGAATTTTAAGTAAAATTTACAAGTTAAGAATTTTATAAATCAAAATTTATAAATTTTCACTTTACCCCAACGAGATTTTTCCTTGTAGTCTTCTACAAAGATGCATTGGCGCGTAGTGTGGGCAATAGGTTTCGCACCCATCAAATCCTAAACGATGGCATTTTGAGTGATTTAATTGAAAAAAAAAAATCGCTAGATATTTAAGTGTAAATTTATATTGAAAATACTTTAGAAACGAAAAAAAAAAAAACAAATCATTAACTTTTATAATTTATTTGTGCACTATCTATTACAAGGTATTGTAATTTTCAGTTTCATCTGTTACTCACAGAGCCACTGACACTTTACAAAATATTTGACGAGATTGAACCATTCAATCGCCTGTGACTTTCCCTCATATTGAAGGGAACACGTATAAAAGAGTTAAATGTTCTAGATACTTTTCCGAAGATTTAGCCAAACAAATGGAAATAATTCCAACCATAGATCGTTTTCGAAATATTTTTCGTGTAGTGCCTATAAATTATTTTCGAAATCTATGTAAAATTTTCGCACAAACACTGGACTGGACTGTTTAAAACAAAGAACCAAAAAAAAAATAAAAATAAAAAATTAATTATATTATATCGGGCTATTCGAAAAGTACTTATTCGACTCTAAGCATATTTTTGAAAAGTACGAGATTTTGAATACATTAAAATATGTTGACACCTTCTCTTACTTTAAAGCCTGATTTTTATATGTTCTTGATTCCATTTTACATGTCAGACATATCTTTTCACCTACAAAACTGTCCATTATAGCTGGAAAATCGAAATTGAAATCAGCGGAAAAAGTTATGAAAATGAAAGAGATAGAATTTCAAAAACATATAGTTTTGAAGTGTAATAAATTTGTCTACGTTTGGAAATCTCTTTCAATCGAACCGCTTGAATGACTATTGTAATAAAGACTAGTAAAATGTTTATAAATTAAATTTAACTTTATAATAGGAAATAGGAGAAATTCGTTGTCAGCTGAATATGATTTTCTTATTTATACCCACTACCGAAGGTGAAGGGTATATTTCATTTTGTCATATGGTTTGTAACTACCAAACGGAAACTTCGGAGATCCCAGAACGTATATATATTCTAGTATACATATTCTAGATCAGCATCAAGTTTGGAAACGATTTAAGCATGTCGGTCTATTCATCGGTCCCTCTGTCTGTATAATATCTGAGATAAACATTCTCCTAGCCGCAAAAATGAAAATATCTTCTGCAAATTTGACAGAAACATGGGAAGTTCTCGCACGCAGGTTAGTATTGACACTAGACCAAATCGGTCAAAGGACACGCCCACAGTACGATGTAGCTTAACGACACCTCTGCTTTTGGAAGCAAAAAAAATAAAAAATTCCATATTTGCTCATTACTCGTACACCGTAGCAGCTAGAATTTTAGAAATTTCCAAAAAAAATTGTGCTAGCTATCCCGCAGCAAAAATGGAAAGGATCGACCACGCTCGTTCGATATAATAGAATATTAAACTTTAATTTTTTTTTTGCAAAATTGTTTGTAGAATTAAGAAAGGTGCTTCTGGAACTACATAAAATATATGTATCCACGATCTGTATGAAAATCGGAATCCATCTAGACGTATAAGTCGGTACGCCTGTCCATCTGTCTGGCTGCTTAATTATCTAATGTCTGTGGTAAACATTCTCCAAGCCGCAAAAAAGGAAGATATCAGCTTTAAATCTGACAGATACATTGGAAATTCTTTCATTGCCACGCCCCTCTTATTACAAATTAGTTTTTCTCACTTTTTTAAAACAAGAGTGGTGGGTGTAAAAGATTCGGCATAGCCGAATATAACTTCCTTACTTGTTTTTCCTTTCAAATTCTTTGTTTTTTTTTTCATTGCGACACGTATTTTTCCATTTCTAAGCCACAAAAGATTGAAAATAAATCGAATAAAAACGCAAGCACTGACTTCATACATAATATATATAAAAAAAAAAAAGAAAAACGCAGTAAAAGCGAACTATAAATTTATGGAAGTTTCACACAAAATGTTGCTTTCGAAATTCATTGCTGGAAAGGAATTTTTAATCCAAGCTAAGGTATATCTAACATTTTTTTTTTTTTTTTTTTTTTTTTAAAAACGCGTGTCCATTACCAATTAAATATTTTAAAGATTGATATAGAATTATAATTGGATTGAAACCTTGTTTCTATGTAAATATTAAGAGTTTCACTAAAAAGTACACTTTAATACTTTTTCTTATCGCTTCTCTGTTGAATATTATTTTAGCGAATAATACAAAAAATATAGAAAATTGATTTCTTTTCATAATAGAGAAAAGCACCACTTAAAGTTAGAAAGACTGAAGTAAGGCACAATATTGTATAAATCGTTACATATATTTGAAATATATTTGAAATTTTATATAAATAACTTTTTAGCTCAAATCAATATCAGTTGTTATTTGTTGTTGCTGTATGTGAGTTAGAAAGAAATGAAAAAAAAAATGTTCTGATAACTTATAAACTTCAATATTATATACGTTGTTAACGTATCGAACGCGCACACACACCCACACACACGCACACATACACACACATACATTTTCGCGTGCTTTCTTCTAGTTCAGCAAAATTGCTCATAAATTACTCTAAATTCTTGCAATTACCTTTTAGCTTTTATTCTACCATCCATGAAAAACTTTACGCAATTTTTAATGAGAAAAATAAGAAAAATGGTGTAAAATATTTTAAAAACTTACATCTGTACCTCGAGAAAAGGTACGAAGAACAAGTTATTTAAAATCGTTTATTATTATTGCGTATTATTTTCATTTTCCACTAAACAGTAAAGCTTGTGAGGGTAATAGTTATGCCATTCTGTTATAGTACTTAGTTTCAATATTTATTGGAGCTCGCATTAGGTTCATATGTATATATGTAACACGAAACTCCTTTAATATTCAATTCATTAAATCATTAAGTTTCTTCAAAATATTTTGAAAAAAATTTAAAACTTCATTCACACAACATTAACTCCGCCGATGATCAAATTTAAAATCCCATCTGATTACCTCAAATCAATGCGAGTTTAAAAGCTAAAAAGCATAAGAATTTTTAATTGATCTACCTTCTAAAGGATTTAAAAATTACCAAAAAAATTTCCTTATGTAGTGAAAAGTTCATACCTGTCAAAATCAGGATTAATAATGCAACAAGCAAAAAGTTCGTGGCTTTTTCCATAAAAATTTAAATATAATTTTTCTTATATTTTATAAACGAGTTCTTTATTAAAGCACTATTTAAATTTTGTATCATTTTTTTTTTCATGCAAATGGCAATACGGAAATTTGACAGCTGTCATCTATGACTGCATCGATTATTAAAAATGGAGCACAATAATACAAAAGAAGAACGCGTTATAATTGGAAAAACCTTTTACGCTGAGACCGCATGTAAACTTTCCAGAAATTTCGGTCAAGAAATGGTTCGAGGATGTGTCGAAAATTGGAAAAGTGATTATAAAATTTAGAGGGACCAGCTAGGTTATAGATATTAAGTCTCTTCTGCGTTCTTTGCGTAAACATTACTGCCGTGAACGAGAGTGTCGCTTAAAAACCCCAAAAATATCAATTCTTAACAACTTGAAATTTTACGAAGTACTGCGCATTGGATTTGAACGAAAGACCTTTAATCTTTACCCGTACAAGATTCAGTTTACTCAGGAGCTTAAACCCACACAGCAAGAAATTGTAAAAGTTGCAATATAATGCACTATTATTACGATACATTTTATATTGATCTATGAAAGGCTTCTTATACAACATTTGATTAATTAATTAAATGAATAAATAAATGAATCGAGTGATTAAATAGAAATTGAAATAGAAAAAAAAATTTTATTTTATTAAGAAATTTCTCAATCAAAATTTAATTTAAATTTTCATTTAGATCTATTTTATGGCATCAAGAAATTCTACTTTTCGCTTATGCGATCAATTAATTTCTACGAAATCTTTCAAGATCAACAAGTAAGTACACATTAAATTATAGAGAAACTATACTAATTTATTTATATTTATATTTATTTCTGGTTAAAGAATCTTTCGTAATAATAATAGCAACAATAAAGACAACATTTACAAATAATTCAGATATGAAAAGTAAACTTCATTAACGTATAGGGTGCTTCAAAACGAAAGTGGCTAAATTCGAGTTAAAATCTTTTTTATTAGATAAAATTAATTTATATTATACGTAAGCTGGACTATTAATATTAATTCAAATATGAAAACTTCGAATTAAATAAATTTGATAATGATTCAACTGACTGTTAATGATTCTTTTTACTGAAGCTTACTGATTATGGTTCTCGTTACTGATGATGGTTCTTCTTACTGAAGCTTACTAATAATGATTCTCCTCAATGAAGTTTAGTGATGATGATTCTCCTTACTGATAATGATTCTGCTTACTGAAGCTTATTTCCTTTAAGTATAAGTTCTTTCTTTCACTTTAAAGAGCTTTATTGAAACCAAATGTGGGATACATCGGAGTTCTCCTAGTAGTCACACAAGAAAATAGTTGCAAAAATGCTTAATTCTTGAAAACAGTACTGAATTGATAAATTCAGGTCATCAAGAAAAGTAACGACCACAACACTCAATTCAGGTCATCAAGAAAAGTAACGACCACAACACTCAATTCAGGTCATCAAGGAAAGTAACGACCACAAGACTCAAAAATGTTTTCAATTTTGGAGATCCACATATAATCGGCAAAACTTAATTCAGGGCGCCAAGCAAGGAACTTTGTTCCCAGTGAATGAATTCTTTGACGGCTGTGACATTGACGAAAGCAAATATATTTTTCAATATAAGGGTATACAGCGAGACCGTCTGATTACAGAGATAATGACCTGATGAATCTGATTACAGGGATAATGACCCGATGAATCTAATTACAGGGGGTAATGACCTGATGAATCTGATTACAGGAGATAATGACCTGATGAATCTGATTACAAGGGCAATGACCTCACTAATAAAATTCGCTCTTTGAGCAAAAATTTTTAAACATAACCTTTAAAATTTTCTTCGCATCTTTTTATATCTGCTTATTATTGTTCGCACATCAGTTTACTACGACCATAGCTTTATAGCTGCTCTTAAAGCCTAATTTTTCCGAGAAAAATTTTATGAAATTTAGTTCTTCTTCTCTGACCAAGCGTGAAACTTTTCATTTTCGAAAATTGTATTAATGAAAATAATTACAAAAACTCTTCACACAATTAGGCACGAAAGAGACAAACACAAATAAGCGAGCCACTCTTATGTGAAAAATCTAACTTTATCAATCATTAAATTATAATAAATAAGTGTTTTATTAAGAAATTATAAAATGACAACCTCCTGTAGGGCAATTAACACATATAAAGAAAAAACAGATATATTTATTTAAACGTAATATATGCGCATAATTTGTGCAAATATGCATATGAATGCATAAATTTAAACCGGTAAACAACATAAATATACGATAAGGACACATTTTACAGTTTATCAAATTTCAAATCGAGACACAATGTGTTTTTGGTCTTGAGGCACAAAACAAACATATATAACGTAACATAAATAATACCTTTGAGTAGCAAAGTAATATCATCTTATAATCATTTAATGGAAAAATCAAAAAAAAAAATAAACAAGGAAAAGTAAAGTCTAACTTTAACTCCCTAATCTGGTTTTTTTCTCTCTTTTTTTTTTCTAATAAGTTTTGTGAGATTTATATGGAAAGAAAGAATATCCTTAAAGCTTACAGGAAAACATATTTATTTCGTTTGAAATAAAAAACAAGTAAGAAAATCATATTCGGCTGTGCCAAATCTTTTATACCCATCAACTTTGTTTTAAAAAAAGGAGTGGGAAACTAAATTGTAATAGGTGGGAGTGGCAATGAAAGAACTTCCAATGATTGAACCCGATATCTTGATTTTTGCGGCTAAGAGAATGTTTAACACAGACATTACATACTTAAGCAGTCAGACAGAAGGACAAACGTACCGACGGATACATCTAGGGAGACCTCGAATTTCATACTGATCAAGAATATATATACATTTTGTATGGTTCCAGAAGCATCTTTCTTAATGTTACAAATATTTTCCTAAAAAAAAATTAAAG
>KK351140.1:60418-71692 GCA_000671755.1 Glossina brevipalpis
GCATTCTACAAAAAAAAAAGAAAAGAAAAACACAAAAATTGTCCCAAAAAGCTTTAAGTGTCACTTTTTCAATGTGAAACGTCTTGTTTTTTTTTACGCATTTAAATCCTTACCATACTGTGATATGCAAAATAACATTTTCAAGTTAAGGATAACACCTATAATTGGATAAATGCTTATGGATTTTGTATAGAAGAAGCTTTGAAAAGAGCGAAGACCAAAAAAAAAAGAGAGAATTTTTGTCATGCGCCTTGCAAGTAAGGAGAGTAATAAAACTCATTTCATTGCTTTGCTTGATATTTGTTTTGTGCCAGGGCAACCCACTTGACATAACTTAACCTACACACATGAAAAATTGCAACAGCAACAGGCGAATGCAAATATTTTTGCTTGGCCTATACAAACGCACTTCAGTTACTTTTACCCGTATTTCTCTATAGAGATTCAAAGTTTTCTATCTTCAAAACTCATACTTAATTTCTTCTTGTTGGTTATTTTCCGTTAGAATATATTATAAAGATTTTTACTTCCGTATACTCTACGCATACATATAAATATATACATGTTCGTAGTAATTTTGAAAAGTAATACACAACCTTAGCAGTTATATAAACCTTTTTTTTTTTTTTTTTTTAAATCTAACAATGAAAGTTAAACTAAGTTTGTTATATAAAATATAAAATATAAATAAGATATTAAATTATTTTTATTATTCGTGTAGTATCATGTCATTCAATCTAGTACGTGTTTGCATACGAATACAATTTGAGTTAATAGTAGATCTAAAAAAAAGATTTCAAATAATATTCCTAAGTAAACTGAAATTTTACTCCCTCTCTCTATAGATTTATATACATTTTGAATTCTTTTTTCTTTTTGTTTTTTGTTAATCCATCTTACGTCTGTCTTCAATTAAGTGTTCGGCATTGGAAAGTAAACGTATTCAGTCCCTTGATAAAAAAAAACCTTGATCAATAAACATACTTCCATGGAAAGGGAAATGTTTCGACATTTTTTTTTTTTTTTCAATTGAATCATTACTACTTACTAATAGGGTCAAAAAATTCGACTAAACTGTTTCTTTGTTTGTTTTTTTTTATGTTCGTTTTCATGTATGATATTTGTTATTATTATTTAAGATACACATAGATTGTGCACATACGTCTACATACCATATGTATGAAGGACTCTCTGTATTGCTATCGTATCTTCCTGGTCTTTTCAAATGAAAACGAAACAGGAAATAAGGATGTACGCATAATAAAATTTCATTTTATCTCCTTTGAAAAAGCATTCTTTTCATGTCTATACAAATAATAGTAAAAAGTAAGCGGAACTTAGTTCTTGTTAACATATTTAAGCAGTTTTCTTTTTGTTCAATTTATTATATTATTATGTATGTATGGACATTGAAGTCTGATATATAATTTTACATGAAGAAGTCTATCAGAAAAAAAAAAATAAATACAAATTTGCAATTGTACCCGTTTGAGTACCTTAAATTTCTGAAGTGTCTGATACTTATTGTATATGAGTTAGAGAGGGGCTTTCATTCTTACAACAATACCGAACAAGTGATTGTTTTCGTGTATAAACTCAAAAAGTCAATTACCTACCTTTCCCTTAGGACATTAATATTTTACTTAAAGTTTGAAAGAAGTAGCAGCTAGTGTAGTATAAAATTTAGAACAAAATTCTTTAACAATAATTTCCTAATTTTAATACTCATTCACATTTTCGCATTTTCGAATTGAATCTGATAAAAATTCGATCATTTTCTGAACTCTTTCCCTTGTAAAGTTTCTTACGAAAAGTAAGCAAAGGTACGGTAATGAAGTTTACTTTTTTATTGCTACTTGATATATAAATTTACTCTGATAAACTTAGAACTTTTAAGTGCATATTTCTTAACCCAAACCCATATGGGGACTCTCATGAAAAGTAACTATTTATTTGTCTATAAAGTGTTTTATAACAAAAATTAGTAAAGAACGCTATTAGACGATGTAATATAAGACATTTAACAGTCAGTCAATCGTCCATTTCTAGAACGGTTTTACTAATTTTTCAAGTAACTCGATCTTTCCTTACGCTTACGCTTATTGTGGCAATTAACTTTAAAAATTACTTAGAATTCATGCCATGTATGCAAAAAAAAAAAAAAAAAAAAAATCTAATTTAAATTTTATATTTTTCTCGATCTATTAATTCTGCCTGTCATTTTAGTGGAAAACGACTTTAAGTGAATAATCCATAATTCATACTCCAGTTACAGCCGCAACGCAATAACATTAAATAAAAAGGAAAACTGCACTCTTTCAAGTATTTTTCCTTTTCTTCTTTCGAAGGAAGAAGGAAAAAGGCCGAACAAACATAACGCATTTGTATAAGAAAACAAGTCAAACACGAATTTCTAACCAACGAAGTGAAACCATCATAAACAGCTGAAGAAGACAAATGATATGCTAAATTTAATGGAACAGTATTTTAAATGATGAGCTAACAACGGCAATATGTTTTAATGTGAAATTTCTGCAATGAACAACAAGACATTATTGTTTTTCATATGTACATGAATACACCGCGTTCTTAGTTTACGCCACAGTTTATGTCTGGGAATAAAATGCTAGAAAAATACAAATTCGAGAAGAAGAAGAAAAAAAGAACAAGAGAAGAGAAAAGAATAAAAAAGAAGCAGAGGAAGAAAGCAGAAGAACAAGGGAAGGAAGCAAAAAGAAGAACAGGGGAAGGAAGGAAAAAGAAGCAGAAAAAAAAGAATAACGAAAGAAAGAAGAAGAAAAAGAAGAAGGAGAACTAAAGAAAAAAGTAAAGAAAGAAGAAGACAAATTAAAGGAAAAGGAAAAAGGAGAAGAAGAACTAAAGAAAGAAGGAAACGAAGAAGAAGAACAGGAAAAAGACGAAAAAAGAAAAACGAAAAGAATAGGAAAAAGGATGAAGAACTAAGAAAAAGAAAGAAAAGAACCAAAAGATGAAGAAGAATAACTAAAGAAAGAAGAAGAACGAAATGGAGTAAAGCTAAAGAAAGACAAAATAAGAACTAAAGAAAGAAGGCGAAGAAGTAAAGAAACAAGATGAAATAAAGAACGAAGAAGGACTAAAGAAAGAAGAAAAAGGGAACGGAAAAGATTAACAAAAAAGAAGAAAAACAAGAAAAACCAGAAGAAGAAGAACTAAAGAAAGAAGAAGAACGAAATAAAGAAAAGTTAAGAAACACAGAAGAAGAGCTAAAGAAAGACAGAAGAATAACTAAAGAAAGAAGGCGAAGAACTAAAGGTTAATAAAAAATAATAACAATAAGAAAAAGGAATAAGGGAAAGGAGCCAGACGAAGAAGAACTAAAGAAAAAAGAAGGTGAAGAACTAAACAAAAAAGAAGAACTAAAGGAATTAAAAGAAGAAGAAAAAGAAGAACTAAATTAAGAATAAAAAAAAGAAGAAGAGCTAAAGAAAGAAGAAAAGGAAAAAGAAGAAGAAAAAGAAATCCACCCAAATAATACAACAGATAACCAAGGAAATAAAAAGTTTCTGTTGGGAAAGGGAACATTTTGTACATAAGCAATCACTGATGACAGAGTCGAAAAGAATTTATGAACATTTCATGGGTTTTATATGGATTGCATAACCTAGACTCTATTTAAATTAATCAGAAAATTTAAGAGGCTAAAGAAAAAAGAACAATAGAATCATAGCTACTTATGGTAGATAAGAAACAGGTCTTTTAGAAATTGGTATATACTTATGGATCAACTATTGAAACTTATTTTAATGGTAAGAAACGGCTCTCGGAATATTATGGAAACCGATAATTGAAATAATACCAACTAAACTTGACATGTATGTATTTTGTGAATTATTCCTGAATCCAGTTAACGTAAAACAAGTGTTAGGTGTAGGTTAGGCGGACGTTATATTGCTATTGTAAATTGCTTGTTTCTTTTATAGTTTTAGCGCAAGAAATAAAATGACAAACATCATCCTCACATTGTCGTTATTGTCGTCGTGACAAAGCTAACGCTAACTTGGTCGCAAGGAAATTCCTCAATGTTCGTTGTTTGTAATTATTTCAATGCAAATGTGAACCATTCATTACATTAATCAAAATTTCGCAATTTGATCATAACAGAAGCGCAGCCAACCAAACTTATGTCAATCACTATTTAACAATTGTGCGCAGCTTGTCCATCAATGACGCTAATGCTTCATAGGGTTAATTTTTGCCTAAATATCATAACAAGCCATGTTCTCCGCCATTGATATGGTTTTGTTTTTTAAACCAAACATTAGTTCTTAACTCAAATAGTATTTGATCAATCAATCAACCAATCAATATTCAATGTTTGTGTAATTGTTGCTTTAGCAGCGGTATAGACCTCTAACACTCTACCAGTATTGTGATTGATAATATTGTAGATGGATTTACGTCATATATTGTCTGTATGTATGTGTGTGTGTATGTGTACATTATTTTTTTCTGTAAAATTATATCGTTTCCTCAAAGCGATATAAAAAATCAGTTTTATATTCGCCAGATTGTATTTCTACGTATACTTAATTAAAGGACTACATGAACTTCAGACTTTTTTTTTGCGTTAAATGATTCCTTAAATATTTAAGATATAAGAAGATCAATATGTAAGAGGAAGAGCGATGAAATTTTATATGATCTGTAAAGTGATTAAAGCAAAGCGAAAAGATGTATTACAGACACTTTAAATGCCCTGAATAACTTGGCAAACACAACAAGTAAGAAAATTATATTCGGATGTGCTGAATGTGTCCGTTCCACTAACCACCTTTATCTTAAAAAAAAGGGAAAAAAATTAAGTTTTAATAGGTGGGTGTGGTAGATCATTTCTAATTTTACGGAATATCGTATAGAAGTTTTTATTTTGTATTCTATGAGAACTGAGCAAAAGAGTCAGAAGACAAATGTGTTTTCAGCTTATTTCATACTGTAGGCGTGTCCGCTGACCGATTTGGTTTATTTTCAATATGAATTTGCATAGGAGAACTCCCAATATTCGAAGCCAATATCTTAATTTTGGCCGCCAGGAGTATGTTTACCACAGACACTACACGAATGGACGAACGGACAGACTAATATCCATTCTAAATTTGATTTTGATCAAGAAAACATGTATACTTTGTGGGGTCCTTCAAGTTCCCTTCTAGGCGTTACAAACAAAATGACAAAATGAATACACTCTTCACCATCCCGATGATGGATATAAAAAATAATTAATAATGAGAAGAGAGCTCTTAGAAGTATCCAAAGCCATTAAATCAACAGTATCCTATCATAGAGTAGATAAGTAGTAGATAAGCAATAAAACAAATCTGTTTTCAAAATTGAAACTTTATACGGCTCTTTCTCGAAACCATACATTTCGTGCTTAATGTACCGCTTCATTCGATTCCTTTGAAATTTAAACAGCAGCTTCAAAATAAAGTTTGATAATAGCAACCAATTATTTTAAATTTTTCGTTTTTCGATCAATTTTTTTCCAGAAAAAATTCTCTTTGAATTCACAGTCTTATACCCAGTAGATTTTGAAACATAATTTTAGAAAATTTTTAAATTGTTCTTCGTGGTGGAAAATTGTGCCACTTAACCAAAATCGGAATTTTGGAAAAATTTTAAAAAGGTAAAAAAACAAAAGGAAAAAAAAATATTGCCTTTCCAGGGCTACCATGTTTCTATTTTGTAACCACAAGATATTTAACAAGATACTTTCATAGGAATCTTAGAACTTTTACTTTCATATGTAGAAACGTGTCTCTTCACAAATCTTTTCATTTTTTCAATATAAGTTTTAAAAAATTATCCCATTATTTATAAACACGAGGTTATCCTTTAATACATTTTTTCTGTAATTATTTCAATCCTTATATTTGAGTTTTTACAATTTTTTTAGTAGGAGCGTTATTTTACAATCCCCTCTTTAGTGTTAATTGTGCTTCAACTGGAATATTCCGAAAAAAAGAGTAGCGCGTACCAAAAGCGTAACCAGGAATTTTGCTTTTCTAAATATTTTATTATATAGGGTCATCCATTTCTTGGTCCGAATTTTGCGACTTTTTCTCAATAACATTTACAACACAGAACTCTTATCTAGGGCATCATTCGTTTAGGGTAATGTTTGCCATTTTACAATATGGATCGTTTAACAACTACTGAGACAGTACGAATAGTAAAATACTTAGAATAGTAAAAACTTACTAGAAAATACCTGATTCTGTAGTGGGTAAGTTTCTTGACCAAATTATAATCGACATAAACGTCCATGTGAACGCACTATAAGCAGAACAGTGAAGAAGTTTGAAGCAATTGGATCTGTAACATATTTTTTAAATCTCGTACGTCACCGAAACGCAAGCTCGACCGAAAATATTGATGATGTTAGTGAAAGTATCGAACAAAATGCAAATTCGCCCATTACACGGAACGCCCAGCAATCTGATCCCTACAGTCAAAATTACCAATTTTTTTTCCCATGAAATTGAAGACATGAATGTTGAAGAGATGTGGTTTCAACAAAACTTTGCCGCAATCCGCACAACAAGGTCCGTTTTGGCATTGTTGCACGGAAAATTTCCTGGACATGTAATCTCACGCTTTGATGATACGAATTGGCGATCAAGATCGTGCGATTTCTCATTGTTGACACTGCTTTTGTGGGGTTACCCAAAGGAACCAATTTATGCAAAAAAGCTCTTGATACTTTGAAAATGAGCATTCGTCAAGTTATGGCCAAATTATTACCTGCTACGTACGGAGAAGGCATCGAAAATTACCCCAAAAAGATCTAGTCTCATAAGATGTGCCTTGGAGGACTTTTGAATGATGTTGCATTTCATTGGCAAGGTCCTAGCAGAATTTTGGAAAAAATTTTCTTTTTTTTTTATAGTTACTACAAAGCTACAAAATAGATGTCCCCTACCTGTATAGCATTAAAAACTACCTGTGGCTTTTATCTCCCTTTCAGCCTTTCTTTTCTACTTATGACGTACATCTTCAAGGTCTAATCAGTTCGAGCTCCATTACTAGTTTGCTTTCTAGATCCATCGAATTCGATTTTTATAAATATCTCTGCATAAAAGCATCTGTACCTCATATGTTTTCCTTTTTTCCTTTAAGTTATAAGGACAGCAGCAACATATATTTTTATGATTGACAAGATATCTTTTCGCTTCATCGCAATTATGTTACGCATTATTTATTTAAATTTGGTTTATTATTATGATGTGTAAGTATGTCGCTAACGATAAATGTATACACGTATGAAATGTTTTATTCATGCACATCCTTTTTCTGTTTCTCACCTATTATCCAGAAATTCATTCTTTTGACTTTTATTATAGACACCATCCAGAGTTAGGAGGTATAAACGCTTCTTCGAAACACTTGCTTAGACAGTAACAGAAGGAAACTTCATAGATGCTGTAGAATATTAATACATCAAGGATTAGTATCATATTCTGAACTAATCTATGCATGTCTGTCCGTCTGTCAGGTGGTAAATATGTAATTGAAAAAATTAATTTATCGGTTTTAAATTTAATAAAACATTGAAATTTCTTGTAAGAAGTTTGGATTTGAAAGTAGATAAAAAAGGCATTTTTTTTTTTGTCGTAGCATTCTCAGAGAAAAATTGTTTGCGAAAAAAAAAATGAGATCCTTGCTTTGCTTATTGTGCATCAAATCACAGCAGATAAAGTGATAAAAACTTCCGCATCTACTTCTTATGTTTACGAAGATGGAGAAGATCGTTCACGCCCATCTAATATTATAGGGCATCGAAGTAAAATTTTCATTTTTTTTTTTAAATTTTTTTTTAGTTTTTTTTTTATTTTTCCTTTCTTTTTTTTTAAAAAAAGAATTTCTTTGACGATGGTTATAAAAGATTCGGCCGCATCCGAATATTATTTTCTTATTTGTTTTTACATTTATTTGGTTGAGAGATGAAAAGGTGAGTTGTTTATAAACGTTTTGTGTACATACGTGTCTTTTTCCAAAAAACTCATATATATGCATGAATTTATTACTTATTTAAGCGTGCATGCACATTGTTATTGTGCGCACGAGACAATCATTTTCCATATTTATCAAAAGCGGAAATGTTTATTTTGTTATTTTTTAACCCCAACACTTTCCTCACACACAAAGCTGGGCAGATGTGTCGTCATTTATAATTTAAAAAGAAAAAAAAAAAAAAAACAGATTAAATCAACTAGAAACTTCATCTGTGATTTTACTTTTAATTTATTCGTATCCACGTATGCGATAAATTCTATCGTTTTTATTCTCTAATACACGTAACTTAGGATTATAAACCATAAGTAGTGATAATATGACGTTTAAATTGCATATCATTCATTTATAATTCAATAGAAATTAACTTCTTTGATCTTAATTCAATATTTTGTTTAAATAGCAGAGCTTTATGAAATTCAAGGAAATAGATAAAATTAGAATATAACAGGTGAGCTGAAAAGTTCGTAGGCTGACACATAAATGGCGCTACTAGTATCAAATTCATATGATTTTTAATTAGTCCTAACCTTCAAAGGACTCGTGTATAAATTTGACAGCTGATGCACTATTAGTATGTGAGTTATAGCATCGTTAGTGAAGCAACTTTTGTTAGTTTGAAAAAATGGATAAAAAGTAATCTCGTGTGTTAATAAAAAAATACGAACAAAAATATTATTGATGTCAAGACTTGGCTTCATAAACATTATTTGGAGTTTGCACCAGGAAAATCAACCGTAGAGAAATAGTTTGCTAAATTTAAATGAGGCGAAATAAGCACCGAAGACGATGCACGCATTGGACGCCCCAAAGAGGCTGTTACCGACTAAAACATCAAAAAAGTCCACAAAATAATTTCGGATAACCGTAAAGTGAAGTTGATTGATATAGCTGAGACCCTAAATATATCAAAGGGACGTGTTGGACATATTGTGAATGAATATTTGGATATGCGAAAGCTCTGTTCAAAGTGAGTGCGCGCGAGCTCACAATCGACCAAGAACCACAACGAATTGATAATTCTAAGCAGTGTTTGGAGCTGTTCAATCGTAATAAAACCAAATGTTTGCGTCGATATGTGACAATGGATGAAACATATTTTATACCGGAGTCCAATCGACAGTCAGCCGAGTGGACTGCAAGCCTATTTTGAAGCTCAAGACAAATCGTACTATAAAATTGTACGACCGCTATAATCGTTATATCGCCCTCGAAGACCACTATATTGAATAATAATATCGAATTCTATCACAAAAAAGAATTTTTCTTTCTTAGCCTAAGAACTTTTTAGCTCATCTGGTATTCTCTTTGAGGCGAATCGTAACTTCTTATAGTTTTGTATGCTTTTTTTTATTAAATGGAAAGATCTCGCCAAGCTGGACCGTTTAAAACATTGAATTTAAAAGGCTTGACAGCACTCCCATCTCATACCGGCCTTAGAAATTCGATGAGTGTTATAGTAAAGTATAATTTAAAAGATGAGAATCTTGACGAACTAACAAAGGATCCTGTAAATCTATTTGCTTTTAACCAAGGACATTTAAGCAACAATTTTTGAATTTAAATCTGTATTAATATATAGAAAATAACAAAGAGACGAAACACATAAAAGAAGTACAATATTGATTTTGATCAAGAAGAAAAGACTTCCAAAAGACCAGTCTCTTAACAACTGTGAGCGGCATTCACGGTAAAAAGTGTTTCAATAAGCGTGCTTTGCTTCATTTAAAAATAAAAACATGTATTTTTTGAGTAAGTTGCGATATTTTTATCGCATTCTAAAGTAAACAAATGGCCCCGGCGATCTTTTTTCTCGCGACTCTATTCATCATTATTACTATTACTCTTTTCACGAAAATTTCGAGGACTTTTTGACAAAGATTTATGGGCCTCTCAACGATGACACAGATATCAGAGACTCGTGAGATGATTTGGTTTGCTGCAATAAATCGGCTGTGTCATACGCGGTTTGGGAAATCGCCCCGCCTGACTACTAAAACTGCATATCGTCCAGATTTTGTGCCGTCCAGCTGATGCAGCAAGAATTCTAATATCACATTCTTCTAAAGAATGCCGCTCACAGTCACTGTAACTCTGACATTATTTTTATAAAAGTAATGCCCAATCCCGACGCCTGACCAAAATTTGTACGAGAGAGTTGCTCATTGTGGCTGCATTTGTTTCATTATGGATCGCGTGCGGAATTTCTGAGCCCTACATTTGTTTATTTACGAAGCTATTCAGATGGAAATATCGACATTTATTTCACTTTACTCACTTTACTTTACACCTAGCGAGCGAATTGCCGGCGCTCTGTATGGTCCATATTTCATAGGCAAAATAATCAGAGATGGCATGTTTCTGTAACGAAAGCCATTCACAGTCACTGCAATCTTGGCTTTATTTTCAAAAAAGTAAGATCTAATCACGCCCCCAGACCAAACTCCGCACCAAAAATTTCTTCGGTTTGAATGCATTTATTTCTCATGAATCACGCATGAAGATTTTCTAAGTCCTAAATTGGACAGTTTTGTTTATTTACGAAGGCAATCAAATGAAAAAGCGCTTCATCAGTGAAGATGAGTTTTTTCGAAGAAATTGCGTAATGGATTCTCCCAATTATAACAATTAAATATCAGAGTTGCCGTTTGTATAAAAAAAAAAATTGGACAAAATTTAAATAGTGCTATCTTATTGAGACAACCTTTAGAACAATACGTACTCAATAAGAAGAAAAACCTATCGAAAATTGGCTGAATGATCCCGATGATTACGATCACATTTGACGCTTATTGTCGAACCTTACGCGCCACGTACTATACGACAAATATTTGAAAATAGATCTAGTGAAAAGTAAATGTCGAAATATATTAGCCGAGATTTCAGGGATTCTTATAAGGTTGCGATAGGTGCGGCCAATATATCAAAAATTCGACCTTAACAATCTTTAACCAGTACTACGAACTTTTACGTAACAGTAGTAACGTTATATTACGAGTTACTTCTTTCATTGGTAATTAAAATTTAACGAAACATTTTCTTGTAGTAAGTTTTAATTACCTGTTTATGTCAGCAATAAGCAAAAGTTCAAAAAGCTTTTTTTTTGAGAATTTTTTTTTTTTAAATAAAATTTTTATTACAGAATACTTATAAATAACATGTTTTACGTATACATACATACATATATATATATATATAAGAGATATACATATATATATATAT
>KK351140.1:126897-138014 GCA_000671755.1 Glossina brevipalpis
TTTGAAGGCCGCTTAAGGGGGGAAAAGTTATTCTAAGATTTTCAGAAAACATTTTTTTTTTTAAGAACCAAGTTTGATACCGCTACTCTCCTTAAATCAAACAGGACTCGCGCGAATGACTTAATTTTCTGAATAGTGTTAAAAAATAATTTTCTTTTTTTATAACTAATTAAAGGGTGTCCCAATAAGAGTGCACTCTTTCATTTCAAAATAAAAACATGCATTTTTTGAGTGAGGTGTGATATTTTTAGTGCGTTGTAAAATGGACATGTTCCTATTAAGTATGGAGTAAAATATCCAGCAAATGACCTCCGCGGCCCGCAGCTGATAACAGAGACCATTACTCTTTTCATGAAATTTTTGATGACTCTTTCAAAAAGATGTGACTGTGTTTCACCGATGACGCGTTAAATCCTTGGGCTTAGAAATTGTTTCTGGTTTACTCACATAAGACCAAAATTTCCGAAAACCATCAAGAAAGAAATCAGAAGACGTCAATTCGCATGATTTTGATGGCCAGTTGACATCAGAATTTCATTAGATGATTTGGTTTGGAAGTCGTTGCTGCAAATAAATGGACTCTATCAAGCTCGGTATGGCAGGTGGCGCCGTCCTGATGAAACTATATGTCGTCCAGGTTCATACGATCCTGTTAAGGCTGCAAGAATTCCGTCATCATATTCCTGTAACGAATGCCGCTCACAGTCCCTGTTAATTCGGGCATTATTTTGAAAAAAGTAAAACCCAATCATGCCGCCAGACCAATATTCGTATCAGACAGTTGCTCGTTGTGGTTGCATTTGTTTCCTATGAATCGTGGGCCCCACCATTAAAGCCATTCAAAAGGAAGTATCGGCATTGAATTCAACTCCATTACCTAGTGAACGAATTGCCGGCTCTCTGTATGGTCCATTTTTAATAGGCAAAATAATCTTAGATGACATCCGTCGAGAATTAAAGAGTTGCCACATGCATAAAAACAAATGACACAATATTTAAATAGTGTACCCTTATTGAGACCGTTTTATGTGTTTAATAACTTCCCGCGCTGTTATTATTCTAAAACTTTTTCTTCCATCCCGTTATAAAAGTTGCCCAAAAAACTTTTATTTTTTTTTATCATGCGATAGTGTAACTTCACCCCTTAATGCTCTATTCGATTCATTTGCAATTTGAATGAATATTTTTAATAGTTTTTCGATTATGTATAATTTCGCTACAAAATCATTTAATTCAATATTCGAATATTCGAAAAAAAAACGAAAAAAAAAATTACCTGCTTTTTGTGCGGGCTTATGTTGCTCTTCCATTGCAGATTCGAAAAATCGTTTTTTATCAGATACTGATTTCGGTAATTTTGTTCTGGTCATTGTTACTGTTTCCATATCCGATGGTGACATCTATAAAAGTATTAAAAATTTATTATTTGCTCAAAATGTAACATTCATTCAATAGATTGTCAATTGACAATTCACAAGGTTATTTCATTATAAAATTAAACATGATTATTAGAAAACTTGATTATAAACTATAAGAATACAAAAGATACTCATAGTATCTGCATAGTAATTATATCGTGGGAGTTTATAATAAATGCAAATACAAATTGATTCAACCACTCTAGCTGCGTAATATAATAGAAAAATGTTATAATAAGCAATATATATATATATATATATATATATATATATATATATATATATATACTACTACTACTACTACTGGAACTAAGAGAGAGCATAGACTACTATAATGTTATGAACAATTCACAACTAGATGGTAGCACACAATCGAAAGAAAATTCATGATAATCATTGTTTATATATATATAATGTATATATATATATATAATGTATATATATATATAATGTATATATATACATAATATACATATATATTGTTTATATATATATATGTATATTTGATATCAGTTAACCTACTTCTGCTATCATTTCTTATTTTATTAACGATAGTATACACTCACCTCAGTGTTTCTTATTATATTTCTGTTAAATGGTTTTCATTATCTTTATAGCAAGTGCGCACTTTTATTATATCTTATCTTTTACTATTGCTGTTCGTACTTAAAAAAATAAAAAAAAAAATCTGCTGCTGCAAATGAATTAAAGGCATTGCCTAACAGTCACTTGAAAACTTCTATAACAATCACTTCTTTATTTCAGAAATTTATTTTTCTCTCCCGCAAAAAAAAGAAAAAAGAAAAAAACAATATCCGGTAAAACTTCATACTGTTTGGGAACTTGGATAAATAATACAATTTCGGAAAAAAAAACCTTTTTTTGGAAACTTTGCTCTTGAAGTAATTTTCATTTAATTGCATCATTTTTTCATTTAATTACATCATTAATGATTTACCTCTCGAAAAAAACCAGCACTTGCTTTAGCTTAAGTTTAAAAACTTCATTTGAAAAATAATTTTTTATTTTTTTATATCAAAAAAATTTCAGAAATTCTTGTCGATAACTAAAGTGCAGTGCAATAGCCACAACCAAAAATCCAGATTTCTATAAGCATTTCTTTAAGCAATATCGCTATAATAAGGGAAGCTTTGGATAGCCAGAGAGGATTTCACCTAAACTAAGATATTTTTGTGTAAAATAAAATACATTTTATAGTATAAAATCTTCACAAGAGTTACGTAGAGGTGATGATAGAAGAGGCTGTCTTTGTCTTCTAGAAATAATTAAGAAATAAGACTTTTTATCGGATAATTTTAAGTTGAAGTTAAATTAGAAGGTTAAGTTTAAGTTCTTCCAAATTTATTGCAATAAACACCAAATACTTGGCCTAAATAAATCAGCAAAGTTTTCGTAAAAATTTCTTGTCAAAAAAAAAAAAACAAAAAATCATTTCGGCCTTTTAAACTCTACTTGCAAATTTTCATTTGAGTGAATCTTCCGAAGCTCAAATAATTAGAACTGAATACTGAGAATATAAATTACGATAAACAAATTAATGTATTCGAAATTTATTATATAAATTTATTATAGATTTAAAGAAACAATTGAGTTTTTGAAACCTAACTTAACTACAACTTGTTAAGATCATATGTAATAATTATTCAATTTAATTGTGAAATATCATTAGTTAAGCATAATTGGCTAACTAGCTTGAACTAAGTTAAGTTACGGGATGTGAACTTAGCAATAGGCATACATATAAAATTAATAAATTAATCGAAATCTATAAAAACTAAAGTTTGGTAGAATTAGTTGAAGCCTGACTTAACAATTAAAACGTAGTTAACACCTGACTTGGTTTCGGTCAATTTAGCTAATTTTCTTTTGACTGCAAATAATTGAAATTAAACTTAACTGCAATTAATTGAAAATCAATTATTAATTGTAATAATATTACAGTTAACTAAAATGACATCTAACCTGACTACATACATTTCAATCCAAAAAAAAAAAAATTTACTTAATTGTTTTTAGTCGAAATCAAATATAATTGAGATTTAATTAGACTTAAATTCTTTCAGTTAAAAAATTGATCTTAACCGCAGTTAATTGAGATCAAACTTTAGTGTTTAAGTTGCTAAAAATCTGAACAATTCAGTTAACTAATATCGAACTTTTATGGTTAAGCCAGTACAGCTCTTCACAGTTCAGTTAACTGAAAGTTAACTTTTATTATGAAGCTAGTAAAATAGGTCAGTTAACTGAAATTTAACTTTTATTGTAAAACTACTAAAGCATAGGACAGCTTACTTAACTGAAATCTAGCTTTTATGGTGAA
The DNA here is from genome assembly GCA_000671755.1 of Glossina brevipalpis. NCBI lineage: Eukaryota > Metazoa > Arthropoda > Insecta > Diptera > Glossinidae > Glossina > Glossina brevipalpis. Next base: position 130,657 of record KK351140.1, read on the forward strand.
GCCAGAAAAACTTTTTACAGTTTAGTTAAATAAAATCTAACTTTTATGGTTAAGCTAGTAAAACTCTTCACAGTTCAGTTAACTAATAGTTAATTTCTATTGTTGAGTTAGTAAAGCTCATGACAGCTCAAGTAACATAAATCCAACTTTTAGAATTAAGCCAGTAAAACTCTTCACAGTTCGCTTAAGTGAAACCGGACTTTTATAGTCAAGCCAGAAAAACTCTTCACAGTTCAGTTAACTGATATCTAACTTTTATTGTTAAGCTAGTAAAGCATGTGACAGCTTACTTAACTGAAATCTAACTTTTATGGTCAAAGCAGAAAAACTCCTCACAGTTCACTTAACTGAAATCTATCGTTTATGGTCAAGCCAGAAAAACCTTTCACAATTTAATTCAATGAAATCTAACTTTTATGCTTAAGCCAGTAAAACTCTTCACAGTTCAGTTAAATGAATTCTAACTTTTATGCTTAAGCCAGTAAAACTCTTCACAGTTGAGTTAATTGAATTCTAATTTTTATTGTTGAACTAGTAAAAATCCTAACAGTTCAGTTAAATGAAAATTCTAACTTAAGATTTAATAAATTACCTATAGCCTAACTTGTGAAAATTAATTTAATTAGAATCTGACTAAAATTGAGTTCAATCAATCTAAACCTAATGAATTAAATCCAAATAAATAAATAAAATCCGATTCAACTGTTAAGCTAGCTAGATCTCAAGTTAGCTGAACTCCAGATCAATTATGTATTTCCCTCTACTATAAAGAATGAGTTTTTCTTTCTTTTTTTATAATTCATAACTGATTAAGTAATCCAAGATAATCCAATGACTAAAATATTTGGTTTTTCAACTTCAAACTAAAAACTTGAAAACTTTGTAATATATTTGAAACTTAAATTTTTTGATTACAACTTCACTACTCTTTTCAAATCTTATAAATGGACAATAATTTAATTAATTGTCTTCTTGATATGTAATTAACGACATACGGAGAGGTAAAAGAAAATGGGAGAAAACAACGATTGATATAAAGAATTTTTTATTTATGTGAGATGTTGCTTCGCAACCAATTCATATGAAAACCTTTAGAATAATTTATAAACGAGTGAGCAGGACAGAAAATTTTTGTAATTTTTTCTTTCCTATTAGAGAAGATCATTGTAAAAGTATAATACAAACAGCAATCAAAACAACAAAAGCGCTTACATTTCTCTTTTTATTTAATAACACAACTCATGATTTTACATTTATTGTAGAAAAAATATTTAAATATGTTTTTAAAAAAAAAAAAAAAAACAAGAATAAATATTAAAAGAAAGGTAATCAAAGAACGCACACAGCAGAGACACTTGCTTCGTATCTTTTATTAAATTTCCTGGTGAATGCTCGCATTTACATTGGAACCCAGCATTCATTACCTCTCATGAGTGATACAAACACACACACAATCGCAAAACATACTATATGTATATATTTCTGCTGTACGCGTGTAAGCAATAAAATGAAGCTGAATACGTTATTCATATATATTCTTAAAGTATAAAAAGAATAAAACTAAATATTTATTTTTTTTTTTTAACTTAAAGTAAATTTTAAAAAATATTAAAACCTTTACGCGAAGCATATAGAAAAATATGAAATTATATTACTGAAGACTGACTAAAAAAAAAAAAAAAAAAAAAAAAAAAAAAAATTAAAAAGCTATAGTCACACTTCGGGACTTGTAACCTGAAATTGAGGTAAAAACGAAATTTATGTTCGAAAAGGCCAACATTATCTGGAAATCTGGAAATTTGTTTAATGTAAATAAATTTTTTTTTTAAATATTTGTCTGATATTTAAAAAAGCAAAGCTCACAAATGTGTTTCAAAAACCAAAACATACGCTCAAGAATAGGGCGAAAATCTGTTTTCGCGCGTTCGCAAACTTATGATAGAGACGATAAAGAATTTATTGATTTTTCTTGGATTCGTACTTAAGTTGAAAACTTCGATTGGAAAATTGTAAAGAAATATCAGTTTTCAGTGGGATCAGCAAATTATCTTCTTCTTATATTTGAAAAAAAATTTTTTTTAACCAAAAATATATTCTTCTCGTTGCACCGTACAAAAAATCGCTTCCCTACTTAGAATTCTCTAAACCGTCGTTTCTTTACCGCTAGGTATAAGAGCCAAAGTTTGTATTTCTTTCCTATCTAATGAACTTAATTGTGGTTGGGACCGTGAGAGTAATTTTGACGTTTCTACCTTTTGAGGTGAATACATTGATTTCGTTAATTTTTGTGTCTGAAACGGAGATTTAGGTGGCAGTGGTGGTGGCAAAGGTGAGACAACGGTACGACAATTCAAAGAGGTATCACTACTATGTTTAGAATCAAAAAAAGATAAATTACTATAAAAAGCTTCTTCATCGATGGTTGAATAAATTTCTTCAGCAGTTTCGTAATAAGTAGCGGCATTAAAGGTAGGCACTAATTGATTTGATTTTGTTGATGAACTATTTGCGGGAAGAGAGCAGGAAGTGGCCAACATAGCATTCTTAGAATTATTGAGATTAATATAACAAGGCATGATAATATGATCACTAGACTTATCATTTGTATTGCTAGTCACGGCTGGTGTTTTAACAGCAACTGGTGAATGTTGTTGATTAAATAAATGTGAACTCACATTGGATTCACTCACCACTATATGTTGCTGCCATTTAGGCGTTTGATGTTGTTCATTATACCCCAGTTCCGTTCCGGCAATGGCTGTTCCAGAGAGAACGGCCTGAGGTAGCAACACATAACCCTCTTCCGTATTAGAGGAAGGATAAGCGGTTATTGGATGTTGAGGTTTAGGAAGATGAGCATATTGCACAGGTAAAATTTTAGCTGTGGGAAATATCTGAGTGGGTGAAAAAAGTTTTTGAACTGGGGTTATGGTTGTTGCTGCCGAAGGCAAGGATAAATCCAAACGCGTCTGGTCAGCATGAGAAGAGATAGAATCTTGGTTAGTTGAAGAACATGAACGTACAAGATTACTATCACAAATAGAATGATTTTCACATTTTAGAGATTTTAATGAGGAAAAGGAGGATTGGACTTTTGGATTTAGTGCAGGCGGCAACGGTAAATTTACACCATCTCTTAAATATATCAAGGAATTTACCGAATCTTTCACGCTTTTGCCTGGTATCGGTGGTGCCGGCTCTTTTGGTGCTCCCATTTCTGATGTAAGTTGCGTGTAGGTTGATTTACTGCTCGGTTTACGTAATTGATTTCGCAATTGATTCTCCTTAAGTAAAATATTTCGGTGTTCGTCTTCACTTACTAAAATATTATCCGGTGAATTTTCATGAATGAAATCGGATCGCCTTCGTTGAGATGGAGGAATCTCTTCTACTGTATGAGTTGTACGCAGAGATGGAGTTGCAGGCAATGGTGGAAGCACTTCTAAATATTCAGGCCCTTCCTGTAATCCGCTAATTGAAGTCGTGGGCAACGCTTTGGGCATCGTAGCATAATTAATTGGTGGTGGTGGCGGACTTTCTCGCGGTCTAACTGGACTTCGTGGCATTTTAACGCGGACAGGCAACTTTGGACTTACAGTGGCAGTTGAGCTTGATGTATTTTGTTTCGAAATTTCATGTATGGTATTTGTATTTGGATCGTGTTCGAAAACGGCAAAATCACCATGACCTACATCGGTATTTTGGAATGAATCCAAAGCAAAATTACGCATTAGATCGGCTGTTTTAACTTTTGGTTTTGGTAAAATGGGCGGTGGTACTTTCGGCTTTTTCGACGCAGTCAAAAGATTTTCTGTTGATTGTGATTGTTGATTCATAACTGTTCTCGGACTGTCACGATCACTAGCACGGTCGGACGATAAAAGATCTTCATTTGATTTCCAACTTGATTTCGAATTGTTATTAAATTTCCTTAATTTTGAAATGGCTTTGGCTATTTCGGTATATTCATCGTCATTTTGACTTTTATCCAAAAATGCCCGACGGAATGGATTTTCCCTTTCAATCTCGTTAGAAACGAAAATTTTTTCAGGTTCCGGAGGCGGACTACGATAACCGCCGCTACTGGCACTTGATGAGGTTGACCGTGAGGTGGTATATTGTATAGGAGGAGAATCAATTTCCCGTATCCTCGCTACTGTAGGCACTATAGGAGGTAATTTGTCAGGACGTATTTTTTCCAAAGTAGCATTATTGCTTGGAGATGGACTTGATGAACGTAAAATACCCTTTCGAGGCAAACGGTTACGTGATTTCGTTTGATATTCGTGCTCAGAATCATAATAACGTGTAGAATATTCGTAATCGGATTTCGAACGTTCGTCACCGCTTAAATCGAAACTAACAGACTTGCGATGTTGGCCTCCATAGGAAGAAATATCTGGCGTACTAAATCCTGAGGCCGTTTGTACTTTAGCTTTGCTTGATTCGCTTTCTGTGTCGCTGCCGTAATGAGGCCTCGAAGAATGTAATTTATTTAAATGCTCAGAATCGGTATCAGCAGCTCGAAGCGTTTCGTGTGAAAAATTATCTTGATTGTCGTTTATTTCTTTGTAATGATCATTATCATGATCATGATCATCACCATTACTATCATCATCATCATCATCATCATCATCATCATATTGATCATCAATTATATAAACCGGCTGTACTTTAAAATTATCCCTCGTCTTCTCATGAATTTCTTCCTTTGGCATCTTTGGAATCTTATATGTATCATCATATCCGTATCTTTGACTAAATGGACGTTTGGCTACAACAACCTCATTACGTTTTAACTGCTTCTCATTTTATTTAAAAATCCATTAATTGTTGTGTTAAAAATTTTAATATACGAGTAAAACAGAATAGTGTATTAAATTATGATTAATTTGTTTCAGATATTATATTATAAATATAAAAAGTAAACGAAACGAACGAAAAAAATAAAACACACATTAAAGAACACAAAAGACGCTTTAACAAGTGATTTGAGTTGTTCAAGTGGTTTGTGAAGTAGAAAAAGAATAAGTAAAGTGTGTTGGGTGCCGACTGATTGATTAGAGGTTAGGGAAAACGACATTGTGTCATGAGTGTGTGATGAATGAATACTCAGAATGAAATGGTTTGAAGAAAAGCTGAAACAAAAGTAAACTGTTCTAAGAGATTTTCAATGTCGGCAAAGTCAATATTTGCTCCACTTTTCTTTATGTTGGCAGCTCTTCAAACTAAACTAAACTAAACTAAACTAAAAAAAAAAAAAGGTGAAACAGTTTTAATGGTTCACTAAATCATAGAGAAGTCATTCGACAAATTACAAAAAAAAAAAAACAAAAAGCAGAAAAAACGGAATAACAGATGTAAAAATCAAATTACAAATACTTGAAAATACACACAGGACACAATGAGCGAATATATTGAAAATAGAAAAACGAACTTCATTTCTCTTAAGTACCAATCCATTATGATGAAGTGAATTGCAATAAAAAATCACAAAAAAAAATCTCAAATAATTTTTCTATTTTCAAAGTAATTTAACAAGTATTCTGATTGTTTATAACTCATTTAACCACACAAAATGGATGCATAGTTAATAATAATGACATTGAACTTCTTTTAAAACTAATAATCTAAACAAAGCTTTAAGAAATTTAATTTAAAAAAACAGCTTCAAAATTTGGCCTCATGATTTCGCCCTGTGTACTTTGTTCTATGAACTTCGTTCTGTGAACTTCCTTCTACGTACTTCGTACTGTATTCTTCGATCTCTTTACTTCATTCTGTGTACTTCGTTCTGTGTGCTTCGTTCTACGTACTTCGTTCTGTGTGCTTCGTTCTACGTACTTCGTTCTGTGTGCTTCGTTCTACGTACTTCGTTCTGTGTACTTCGTTCTACGTACTTCATTCTGTATTCTTCGATCTCTTTACTTCGTTCTGTGTACTTCGTTCTGTGTGCTTCGTTCTACGTACTTCGTTCTGTGTATTTCGTTCTACGTACTTCGTTCTGGGTACTTCGTTCTGGGTACTTCGTTCTGGGTACTTCGTTCTGGGTACTTCGTTCTCTGTACTTCGTTCTGTGTGCTTCGTTCTGTGTACTTTGTTCTGTGTGCTTCATTCTATGTATGTCGTTCTGTGTACTTCGTTCTGTGTACATCGTTCTACGTACTTCGTTCTGTGTACTTCGTTCTGTATAATTCGTTCTGTGTACTTCGTTTTGTGCACTCCGTTCTGTGTACTTCGTTCTGTGTACTTCGTTCTGTGTACTTCGTTCTATAGACAGTTAGAGATATTCTTTCGTGATCTGCATACTTTAGTGAATTACTCGTAATTTCAATCATAATGATGAATAACTTTGAAGAATTTGCTCTTCTTTTATATCATACGAACGTAAATCTCATAAAAACCTGACAGATATGATCAAAAAATATCTTCAGATCTGTTATGCCCGTATGATTCTTTCTTTCCAAAGCCTTAGCTTTATTCTTAGAAACAAAGCGAAAAAAAGCGCCAATTTCGGATAAGGAAAAACCATCAAAATATTTAACGAATTTTTTGATCGTGAAGTTGGAGAAAATTTCTTAAAATACTGTATATAGGAAGGAACTTATTGCAGCTTCACAACACATTCAAAATATGCTACTCAACTTTATGAAGTCTATACGGGCCGCTTTATATGAAAGAAATGAAAGAAAATGCTAAGAAAAGTCCTAGCGGAAATCATACAATCCAAACGAACAGCTTTTGCTATAAGATATACTTTATCTTTGTTTAGATGATGATGCCCTAAATTTCTATCCTGAACTATACAATTAAAGTATCAATGTTTACTTCCTGGACCGAAAGGTGCTTGTAAACTACTAAACCACTTTCGAGCACGGGATGAAATTGTGAATTAAAACTGTTCACCTATTCAAATGTAAGTCGTTAACTAGCTTTGATTACGACCTCGTTCTTTGTACATACCGTTCAATGTTCAATTACCGGATAGCTTAAGGACACGGCACGTGAGATTAATATGAGATGTTTTATGTGTAACGCACCCAAGCTTCACAAAAGTTAACCGAATTTCATTTTGTAGATGTGAAAGTCATAACAATTATTTACGAAAGTCATTATAAAAATTCATAACTAATTAAGTTATGTAGTGAGAAAAGAGTATTTCATCATTTACAGCCAATCAAATCAGTTACAATTTTTCTCTCGTTTTCAAATAAATTGTACAAAGCATTGACACGTCACTATTTAACTGTTATTGACTTAAATATTTAATTATGAAAGTCGGGCGCAATATCAGCATTATTCGAATTAATAAATTTTTTACGTTTTTTTTTTTTTTTTTTTTTTTTTTTTTTTTTTTT
>KK351140.1:141384-158935 GCA_000671755.1 Glossina brevipalpis
GTGCACCTTATATATCAAAAATTCGAAGAGTTGTTAAAAACTTTGAGGTAAGTGGGTTGAAACATCGGTTTGTCCTTTGAAAACATTACTGCTGTAAACGAGAATATCGCCGAAAACTGAGTCAACGTATCGGTTGGTCTTTTGATAACATTGTTACTGTAAACGACAGTAGCGCTGAAAACCCGAAAACGTTAATACGGCATCGTTCTCAACAAGTTTAAATTTCACGAAGCATTACGTAGCGAATTTTTGCAGAAGACTTTCGCCCGTAGAAGATTCAGTTTACTTAGAACCTCAAATCAGTAGGCCATGCAAAGCGCTGGCAATGAAAAAGTGCACTCATATTGAGACACCCTTTATATATATAAATGTCACGGATGGGCAGTTGTTATTGTTGTAAAAGTAATTATTTTTTTCCGAAATTTCCTCGAAAAAAAAATTGTTTACCTTTAATTTCAGACACAAATATTAATTTCTAATATTTCTCGAATTTATATTTTAACAGGCGAAATTTCTCATTTATTGTTCTCTATTAACCATTAACTACCAAGGATTAGTATTTCTAGTATGATCAAAATTTATATATATATTTAGATAAAACTTTTTAAATTATTTTTTTGAGACACAATATATCACATTTATAGTTTACTTATTAGAATTCTTTAAAAAGTGGTGGGTATTACGATAATCGACTCAAATCGAATAGATATTCTCATATTTATCAAGAGTGAATTACATAAATTTTCATTCTTTATTGACTTAACTGGGGCTACATACAAACATCAAACATTCCCATGCATGCACACACAATATATATATATATATATACATATATATATATATACACAGTAAAACCTTAAATGCATTGCAAACCCAAACTTAGGTCTTCACTATTAATTCCATGTGAACACTAAATGTCTATAGTAGATGATTTTGCTCAATTAAAGTATATCCTAAGGAAACTATATAACGAAAGCGGGGCCATATGTATATATATATATCTTTGTCATTGCAAGCGATCGTTAGTTTGCTAATGCTTTCACTATCAACAACTTTGACTGAACCGATTAGGCTGTAATAGCATGAAAGAGGAGATTGGTTAAAATTGCTTTCGACATAATAAGTAAATAATTATTTTAGATTATTTACAATTATATTTGGAATGCAGATAAAGAGAAATTGAAATGATTGCGCCTGTAGCTAGAGTTCTTTAATATTATGTAATATTACATAGAACGAAATATATTCATTTTCTACATTTTGTTTTCTTTAGAAGGCCCGGACATAGACACTCGCTGTCAGATATGTTGATTAGAGCATATCGCCTGCACTTTTTCTGTTTTGAATTTCGCGAATTTATACAATTTACTGACTGAAGATCTAAAACTAATCACTTTTAATATCGTATTGCTTACAGGCCACAAGGAATCAAAAAAATTAATCGACCTTAAGAGGAAATAAAATTTTCAATGATGAACTTTTGAATTAAAATAAAGGCACAAAATCAAACCAAGAAGAAAAATGATTGACATGCCTATAAGTTTAATTTAAAATATATATAATTTCAATTTTAAAATATTGTATATGTATAATATACTATATATAATATATTGTATTATATATTATATATTATATTATATTATTATATATAATATATTGTATTATATATTATATATTATATATATATAATAATATATTGTATATATATTGTATATATATATTGTATATATTGTATATATATATATAATATATTGTATTATATATTATATATTATATGTTATATATTATATATTATACATTATGTATTATGTATTGTATATTATATATTATATTTTATATATTATATATTATATATTATATATTATATATTACATATTATATATTATATTTTATATATTATATATTATATTTTATATATTATATATTATATATTATATTTTATATATTATATATATATATATATTTCAATTTTAAAATATTATATATAAATATATAACATCCTAACCAGTTTAACAATTCCTCGTCCTCTCTCCATCTTAAAATCACCAATTTCTTCATACGATGACTTAATTTAACATTGAATGTTATATGAGACGTTCGGAATAATGGTCCGATCCAAACCGTTAGGCAGTAAGGTTAATTCTTGAGCCAAAACTAGTCAGTGTATCAAATTCTATTAAAATATTTCGGAAATTAAATACGAGTTTAAAAGGACAGGCAAACAGACAGATAGACAAATGAATTCTTGAAACGATTCAAAATCATTTCCAATCATTTCTTCGCTCAGTATAATAAAATATGGCTCAAATCCTAATGCCTTTTGCATATATGTTTATCATAAGGTAGAGTAAAGATAGAGAATAGATATTATTCCTTGCAGCGTGTAGTGAATGTCTAAATAATAAGAACATCCGTTACCAGCAAAGAGGATCTATAGACAGCCTAAGTTACCAGAAATTGAAGATCTTGAAATGTGTATACCGGTATATTCAAATTTACACAAGCTTTTAATTTGTCACCATTGTAAAGTGCGGTAAAGTATTGACAACCAAAAAGAAAAGACAATTTGACAGCTAACGTTTAGGTCTTAGGGTTAGTTAAAATCGAGCATTAGACAAGAAACCAACTAGTCTTCATTGTTGAACAATATTTCGAAAATACTGAAAGTTTGGCGGACAAAGTTCGCAAATTTCGTCCACAATATGGTCGGAATATTGACTTAACTTCGTCAATTGTGTCATGTGGTTTAGATTGGATTTCTTTTTATTTAGCTATTTAAAGTGAAAGGTCTAAGCCATAACAAGTCTACAAGCCCACCCTTGCAGAATAGATTCAACTCTGCATCAACGATACTCAGCCATATTTATAAAAAATGGTCATCGAAAATTTCAATGAAAGAGTACCGCAAACTTGTAGAGGCCGTCTACCGGATATGCTTTTCCACCCATAACCCTTTCCTATGTACATTATAATTAAATAAAGAAATTACAATTAAATAAAAAATAACTCCATTTTCTACTTAATTCAAATCTTGCGTAATTTTTGGGATAACATAACCTCTAATTCTTGTTGTTAAAATCGAAATTTCGAATAAAGTAGAAATTTTCTATCACACGACTAGTTAATATAAATTTCCAATTTTCAAAACTCTTTCTCAATTGTTTCCACATTATTCGAAAGGCATTCGCATTAATCGAATATTGATTAAAATTATGTACTTTTTTTCCTCACCTCTGAAAAATCTAAAATTCGAATAATTACTTGTGCTACAAAGAGTTTATTTTCTATATATGTATGTATGTTTGTTTAAAAACGTTTCATAATTTTATAAAAATAAACAATTAAAACCATACGAAAAATAAANTTTACTTTGAACAAAAACATATATACATTTGACGGACAGTTATACTAGGGATATAGGGATAGTGATAATAGGGATTAGCGAGGAAAGGGTAGTTAGGAAAAAAATTGAACTGTAGGCGAAGTATGAATAAGGAGATGCTGATCTCAAACCGCTTTTAAAATAAAATTTCAGTCTTATAGTTGAAATAATCCGCTTGTTAAGCAGTTTCATTTTCTTCACTTGTCTGCAATTAAAAGAAATCAGAAACAAACCAAAAATACGAAAAAGACAAGAGAAAAAGTGAAGAAATTTATTTCAATCAGTTAAGCATAACATCTTGTATTTTTTTTTTTTTTTTTTTTTTTTTTTAATATATATATATATTAATTGTTCAAAGAGAAAATAACACATCCATAGACAAATTCAAGAGTAGGAATTGAAAATGATGCAAAAATAAATTAAAAATCAGTACATTGAGACTTGAGAAAAAAGGAAACAATACATACACACTTAAGATACAAACAATCAGAACAATATTGAATTTCTCTTCTTTCCATCTTGTATATACCCACCACAACAATCTTTACTGAAATCAATTATAAATTACAATTTCACAACCTAACATCTACATATATATTTTTATATATAAGTATAATATTCTCATTCGGGGAAATCTTATTCGCGAGATTGTTTTTTCTATTTCTAATTTCACATATTAAAGACTAATCATAAAGATTTGAAAAACTTATAGTTCGAATCTGAATATAAATTGATCAATTAATAACGAAGAAAATTTTTTGATATTATAAGTATATGTGAAAGGGGGTGTCTCAATAAGAGCACACTATTTAAATTTTGTCGCATTTTATTATGCCAGAGGCAACTCTGAAATTTGACAACTGTCACCTTTAATTTTTCCAACTATTAAAAATGAAAAGCCGCACAAAAGAAGAACGGATTGTAATTACGAAAACCTACTAGAAAAGTGAGGAAAGTTACACTGAAACCGCCCGCAAACTTAGCGGAATTTTCGGTTGAAAAAGTGCACCTTATATATCAAAAATTCGAAGAGTTGTTAAAAANATTAAAAAAAAAAAATTAAAAACCAAAAATTTTGTTTACAGGTTGTTTTTTTAATACATCCGTTTTGTGGGTTTATATGAATGTATATACACATGTATATATGTATATATAAATTTGGCCAAAAAAAAAGGATAAAAATAATTGGACTTATATTTTCCAAAGGCATGTTATATAGCACACAACAATAAAACAAAGAAACAAAACAAACACGTGTGACTGCTTATATCAGACTCGAAGAGAAAGGATGTGATAAACGCAATATAAATTTATATAGGTTCCGATCAGATGTGGGATTATTTTCATAAACGATTTTTTTTTTTGGTATAATTTCAGCAAATATTAGTAAATATAACGTGAATCGACGATATCTATCTTAAAACAGTAATATTAGAGAAATAAAATAAAACATTTCATTGCAGAAAACAGATCCCATCCATGATGACTTATTGCACAGATTTTATCAAACAAGTTTGATAAGTTTTGCGGACTCACTTCAGACAAGTATGGACGGTTTTCTCCAAAACAATGTTTACAATCACTGATTATAGACGAATTGGTATTTAGTTCCATCGAACTATACCTTTTAAATCATTATAGATCGCTTGTCGTCCAATGCTGTCTAATTGGTTTCATGATCTAAAGAATGAAAACGAAAATATATCGCTTGTATGCTTAGGTTTTCTAAAAGGTTTCCGATATGAACATGAACCTTGTTCAGCACTTGTTCACAAAAGTTGTCTAGTAAACCTTTGCGCACGCGTTGCAGACTTGTCTCCATATCAATATTTCAAGAATTTCGGACGCCCAATCAATGTAAATGTTTTTATAAAAATTGGAAAAAATCGAGTATTAAATATTAGTTTTTGATAATTCAGACGATAGTCTATATTGCTAGTGCTTAAGTCATTACTCTCATCTAAGAATTGTCTAGAATTAGTCTAGAAAATGATGGTCATAATAATCGTTTTTGATAATCAATACGGCTATCTAAATTAAGCGAGAATTGAATGCTTTTTACAGGGACGCTGCACTTTCGTTTATCGCCAAGAAATTTTGGATAACTTAATAGAAAAGTCGTCGTATCAGTTCCGGTGATCTCGATGAATCTCTGGGATGACCAAAAACTGTAACCGCTAAGAGAAATAACGCCGAAATTCAGTACTAATTCGTGGTGGACGACTTCTAAAGTAGGCTTAGAGAAATATCACAGACACTGTAAATATGTCCAAGTAAGCTGTTATGTATTAAATCAAGTTTTACCTATGAGAGTCAGCTTACCGTACTTAGCTTACCCGGTTAACTCGTTATAGAGCAAAAATACTGAGTCGCAAACAGATGATTACAATATGAAAATAGCATGATATCTTTAGAAATTGTTCGATAGAAGAGAGATATCAAAATGCTAAAGAACCCTTGAACTGACTTGAATATATGTTTCTTAAAGAAAGAAACTATATCAATGAAAAGGATCGAATTTTACAAAAAAAAAAAAATTTTTTTTTTTTCATTCTTAGATCAATAACTTTTCAGACAATCCACCGTAGACAATTTTAGATTTATGGTTGCATATGCAGCAAAGTCAAGGTTTGTCTTGTCTGTCAGTAACAAGACAGCATGCCAGCCAGACCTTCCTAAATTGGCTCCGAATCTTATACTTATCAGTAGCGTGAATATGCTTTAAACAGCTTATACTGCAAATTTCTAAATGTTACATACAAAATGAAAAACACATTATACCACCTTTTACTTTTATGGTGACGATTATTTAAAAAAAAAAAAAAAAAAAAAAAAAAAAAAAAAAAAAAAAAAAAAAAAAAAAAAAAAAAAAAATGCGTATGCATAGTAAAATGGAATTAAATAAAGATAAACAACAGCACACGTTCTTGTTATTGTTGATGTTGTTTTCGCTACATAGATATGAGTATTTATGAGCACGTTTAGGAGAATAGAAAATAGAAGTTATGATGCGAAAAAAAAAATAATACTAATAACAATAATAACATAAAACATAAACACATCTGGTGTAGTGAATGAATCGACACATATTGAGTTTAGTGAGAAAGAAAAATAATGAAAACAAACAAAAAAAAAGGAAGTTTAGTTCGGTTCAGTTCATTTTGGTTTGGTTTATTTTTTTTTGGTTTTTTGTTTTTAGACAAACGCATAATTAATAAATTACTAGGAATTATTATGTGCGATTGTGAAGGAACACAAAGAGAATAAAAAAAATGTCAATAGCATTAAGTGAATTAATTTGAATAATAGTTATCACATACAATTCACAAAATTTTTATACACACACACAAATATATATACATACATATATATATTTATATATACATATATTTATATATACATATATATATATATATACATATATATATATATATATATATATATATATATATATATATATATATATATATATATATATATATATATACATATGAATATATAATTAACTAAAATTTTTTTTAAAGTGGTGAACACACATTTGATTTGAATGAGGTTAAGTAGTAGACATTTAGGATTGATTTTAGTTTTTTCTTTTCATTCGAATTCATAGTTTACATACCTGTTGCGTTGTTGATGGAATTTGACTGGTTGAGAGAGATGACGATTGCACGGGTGTGGGTAGTGTAGTTGATACTGTTGCCACCGGTATTCCAGTCTGTTGTGGCGAAGGATTTGTATCCAAGGTATGCTTGGATATAACAACAGTTGTAGTTTTTTGAATTTTATCCTGATCATGATGTTCTAACGGTGATTTCGGAGGAACTGTTGTAAAAGCGTCGGCTGCTCTAACAATTTCCAACACCTTTAAGTAAAAAAAAAAAAAAGAAAAAAAATGACAGAGAAATCATTGTAAGCGCAACCAATTTAGTTACTACTAATTTAACTTCCTTTACATAAGGATGTTTTAAAAAGAGGTTTCTGAGAGAGACGAACGGATGGAGCGGTTTAAATTTAAATTAAGGCGTGAGATTACATTTAAGAAAATCAAGAAAAAGTGTTTGTGTGTGTGTTTGTGTGTGTGTGTTTGTGCGGGCGGTATCTAAAGAATATCTCTAGGTATTACAACTAGGAACGATAAGCAAACTAAACCGTTAAACCATCCGCGATAAATATAAAAATTAATTACAATAATAAATTGTTAAAGAAACCAATAAATTGTTAAAGAAAAATTCTCTCTTTGAGTTCGTTAAATAGGACAATTACAGGTCATTAAATGACATTTTAAAAGTTTTCTTATTTATTTTCTTTCAAACCGTACGCTTTCAGTATACACATCACAGAGCTTTTGTTGCAATAATAAGAAGAAGAATAAATAAGAGAAACAGTAATTGCCTTGAGATTATGTTTCAAATCTCTTTGTGTAAATATAATATTTTTTTCATATTACATTTCTAATCGCAATAGGGATTAAATATTAAATATTTTACAAGTCCACACTTGAAGAAGTCAGGTTGAAATTTAGAACAGTTTATTTATCATTCAACTTAAATTAAATTTCAATTTTCTCTTATATATGTTGTACAAGACCGTGTGTTCATTTACCATTAAAATTAAATATTTTTTTTTTTTTTTTTTTTTTTTTTTTTTAAATTAGACCTTAAAATAAAGTAAAAGTCACATATTTACATAAATTTTATTATTTTCCATTTTCCGACTCATTTATTCATTCATTCATTCATTCATTCATTCATTCATTCACTTCAAAATTTTGTACGAAAAGTGAAATTGTGTTCAAGCACATTCTCTCTCTCTCCCTCCTTGTCATCATTCATTCACTCTACTTAAACTGCAGCAAAATTTTACACTTGCAATAGCGTTAAGGTAAATAGTTTAACACTAACATTCATCTACCAAAAAAAAAAAAAAAAAAAAAAGGATATATACACACAGTCGCACACACACACACGCGCGCGCATACCGACATTTCTTTATGTATAAAATATAAAATACGAAGATAAAAATAAAAAAAAAAAATAAAAAAAAAAGAAAGGATTATATGTAAAGTACTAAAGTAAACACTTGAGGCAACACAGTGTACTCAGCACACCCACAGGCGTTTGGTCGAATAAGATAACATTCAAAAAGAGAGCAAATACACTTACTTTTTCAGGCGTACTTTTCTCTTTAGTTGTAGCAGCCAAGGACTGTTCAGGATGTTCAGTCAGTGCCACAACTGGTTCATGAATTGAATGAGGAGACGGTTGATGCAATTCTGCCGTTTGCGGGGTCGATTTCAAGTTTGCACTTGTTGTTGAGGTTGATGATGGGTGTGCCAAGGCAGCTACTGCAGCCAGTGTAGACGTCGTCACTTGTGCGGCTATATGTTCATTATTCATTTCAGCTTTTGATGCAAAAACTTCAAAATCCTTTAGATAAACACAACACCAACACCAACACCAACACCAAACATCCAAAACCATACACACGTTCGCATAGCATAGCATAAGCAGCAGCAGCAGCAAGTGTATAAGAAAATAGTTACAGTACACGATTAAATATAAAAAAAAAAAAAGAAAAAAAAAAGAAAGAAAAGAAGAAAAAAAAAAATTACCAAAAATGCATTCAAGTCAAATCTTAAGGTATTTATCTATCTATAGTATAACTCTAAAAACGTACTTGTCTAAGACGTTCATCATCTTCACGATCCAAACTGGAAGTACTTTGGCTCTGACTTAACTCTGAACCAGTTTCAGAAGCACGTGATCCTATTGTTGTTAAAAATACAAAAATAAATTCAATAAAATAAATTTAATTAAAATTGAAATTTGAAATCATGTGTAAATACAAATGAATACCAACCATGTCTACTGTAACCAGTGCTCATGCCTCCGGCTGTACCAATGGAATGAATCAAATTGGATTTATCGTATCCTTTACAAACAACCAAATGAATTTCATTGCCAGCATTCCTTAAAGTATTAACAGCATCTTGATGTGTGGCACCTAACAGTGAATTACCGTTAACTTCCAGTAAACGCATACCAACCTATATATACAAGTAGAAATGAGAAATTCTTTAATGTACAACAAACATTTGAGATTTAGATAAGATATGCACACAAGCAAGAGCATTACTTCATTTTTAACGAATTTAGGCTTTTAGTTTAGTTTCCAAACGAACGAATGAAAATGAAATCGTTTGGTTTAAAATTAAGTCTTTCAACTGCATTCTAATGCAGTTTACTTCATGATAACGGTTCTTTTATGATCTTATATGTAAAATTGAGAAATACGTCTGAAGCTTTTGTACTTTTTGATAGAGGTCCGTCATCTGTCCATGTATTATTGCTACGCTTCTCAAAGTAGAATATTAAAATATAATTTAGTTTTATGATGCTATTTGCAAAATTCCGGAATGCTCTGAATCTTTCTGAAGTGTTCGTAATCTTTTTTAGTTTTCTGTCATGTCCATCCCACAGGCCGTTCCTGGCCGAAATACTTGCTATCACGAAAAAAGAGGTAGGAAGTTAAAACTTGGTTCCTAATTTTTATTTGACGCCCACACATCAGATTTAAGAATGACCGTGACCTGACTAAAACCTAAGTTTAAAAAAAGACAAATTTTGAAATCTAAGTTTCAATAATTTATAATCTGGAATGTAGCTCCATTATTCGAATTCGAATCATGCGACCAGTGAACTCGCCCCACAGTCCGTTTCTGGTTGGAATACTTGCAATCACGAAAAAAAGAGATCGGAAACTAAAACTTGGTTCCTAATTCTTATTTGACGCCCATACATCAGATTTAAGAATGACCGTGACGTAACATAAAACTAAAACCTAGGCTTAAAAAGAGACATTATTTGAAATCTAAGTTTCAATAATTTATAATTTGGAATATAGCCCTGTGACCCGTGAACTCATCTCGACCGTGACAGCTTTATTCATAGGTCTACAATATAAAAAATAAATTCCAGTTTTCTACATTTATCTGAAGTGATCGGTACCCAAATTTATCTCAAGACTTTCTTTCTTATTTTACTTAGCTATCAAGCAGATCCAAACTAGACTTGACTCTATTGGTTTAAGAAAGGGCTACTATAAGTTACTATCGCAAAACGATGTTAAGTTATCAATTATCGATTAACAATTGAAAGCAATTTAAAAATTTCCTCTCCTTAGAATCTTAGAAATTTCTAAATTGAAAATTATAATTCTGAATATTTTATAAATTTTCTAAATTAAAATATTTTTAATGAAGTCACACTATTCATGGTTGATATAGGCTCCTTCTACGTAATATCTTTCAATAGGAAATAATCTTAAAGAGACATTTTTCCCTTATTTCGAACTAAAGAATATATTTCTTGAAAAGTCTAAAAGTAAAACTAAAAAACAGGAGAAAAAAAAAACAAAACAAAAAAAAACTATACTAAGTTCTCTGTTTACTTAGTTTTTGTAAAATAAACTGAAAAAAATAATCTTCTCCTCTAGAAAAGCAAAAACTTATACTTTTGTTTGTCACAATTTTTTTTACGAAGCACATAAAATGTATTCGCATTAAAAAACACTACAGAGAATCGTAATAAACCAACTGTTGTGCGAGAATATAGCAACAGCATAGTTTCAAGATTTGAAATAGAAATCCTAAAAGGAATTCACAATGGCATGTAACTAAGAATAATAATAATAATAATAATAATAATAATTTACCTTAAGCCTTCCATCACGACGTGCCGCACCAACCGAATTAATTTTGGATACAAATACACCCTCATCTGTAGGATCAACAGGGTTGCCGCGCTGACCATTAAGACCGCCTTTAATGTGTATGCCCAGGCGTTCTCCATCAGCTTTACTGATGATAATTTCCTGTGATTTATTTACACACAACACAACGCAACACAACACAAAGGGATGCAGAGAAAAAGTGAAGCAAAAAAAGAATAAAAATAAAAAGAAAAAAAATACATTAGAATATCAGGGCTTGTTATATAAAAAAGAACATAACAACAACAACATACTTTTACAAGTAAATAAATATTTACGACACCTTTACACAAAACTCTATACATATATATATACGTACATATGTATACAAGCAAACCCATGCAAAAATCATAATACTTTAGAAAGAATTTTGTTTTAGTTATGGAAGGAATTTATTTTCTTTTGTGTCGATTTCATTCCATTCAATTGAAAATAGATTCTTATGACCGATGTATGTGTGTTTTAGTGTCATAAACTTAAGGAAAATCAAAAAAAAAGCCGAAAACTTAAACTCCTTACACTTTATATATGGGGAGTTGAACCTGAAAACTTGAATTTATAAAATATGCTTTAAAAATTTTCTAAAACAACATTTATTTGTAATCATTTTCACTTTTTTCGTATTACAATGAACGGAGATTGAAGGCAACAGAGACTATAACTAAATTTTCAATGTTTTGAAAATTGGAAAAATGAAGATTCAGTACACTTTAGTCACATTGTCAGATTTTTCGATGTATCAGATGTCGTATATCGTATCGTATCGTATATCGTTTGTGAGAACCAAAGATACCTGTCTATTAAAAAGCTTTTAACCGATTCTCCCCTAAAATATTTTGATTTGATTTACTCAAGTTAAGCTTTCCCTTAATTAATCATTTTTTTTTTGGGGGGGGTCGCAAAAAGAATATAAATTCGGTTTGTAAAGAATACCTCAATAATGTGCACCGTTATATATATTTTTTGATGCAAGTGGCAACTCGGAAATATGACAATTGCCACGTGTGATTTCATTTCATTTTTTTTTTTTTTGAGGCAAGTGGCGATTTCGTTTCATATTTTTTTTTTCATGCGAGTGGCAACTCGGAAATATGACAACTGCCACGTGTGATTTCGTTTCATATTTTTTTTTTNATATTATATATTATATTAAAATATAAATATTTATATTAATATAAATTTATTAATATAAATTTCTAGTTCTCATTTCTCCTTTTCACAATTTTAGTTCACTTTTCAAATATTACTTATTTCTTAGTAGTTTGCATGAACTTTTCTATTTGAATAAGTTATTTCTTCTTTATAGCTTGGGATATTTCTTAATTGCAATTTTCCTAATCTCATCAGTTTGTCTATGCAAAGAGACTGATGTACTCTAAAAGCCAGTGTTCAATTTTTAACACAAAACGCTTAGTCTATTTTACGAAATCCATACAATCTCTATATCATTATTAAGAAGTCGGCACAATTTATTCGCCAAGGTAATTCAGCCTACAATTGCTTAACGCTCCAACAATTGTCTGTAACCAATATATAGATAAAAATCCAATCTAAATATTCGTCTTTAAATCTATATAGTTTTCAAAACTAAATTCTTTTAAAATCTCAACCTAATCAGAAATATATAAATTTCCTTAGCATGTATGATTTTCAATTAAGTCCATCGTGATCGAAGCACTATCCAGATCGAAGCACTGAAAAATTTAATTTCGAACAAATTTAAATTAAAATTCTATTCGGATTCAAATTCAATATATTTTTCGTACTTATTTCTCTAATTTGTAAATAGTGATTGAAAGCTATTAAGCTATTAATAGACGCAGTCAGGTATCTGCTTAATATAAGGTGCACGATGATACTTTCATTCATTGCAATGAAAAACAGTTTTTTAATGCATTTCTCTTTAAATACATTTATTGCCATATGTTTATGAATTTTCTTTAAACCCATGTGGTTTATGATGTAGCAGCATATATATTCTAGATACAAATGCTCTTTCATATCAAATGTGATAAGCAAAATTTTATATAATATTTTGCATTCATTTAAAAGAAGCATTTCATTACATCCCTAAAAACTATCATGAGAAAGATTCGCTTCCAAAAAAGAAAAAAAAATTATTTCATGGTTTAAAAGCTGTTCAAGAAACTAATTTTCATTTGTAGAGCTTAAGTTATCTTAATTATAAGAAAAAGTTTTTTTTTTTATCAAAATCTGGGCTCTCATTGAAGATGTAATAAAAATTGACAGCTGATAATTAGTTCTTTTTTCTTTTTGATCATACTTTTGTAGAACGCCACGAACTATTATCTATTCAGATGTATGGCAATAAAGGCAGAGTAAGACAGAAAGAGAACTTACTCCAAGTAAACGTTATTTATTATATTGAATTTAATTTGCCATTGCTTTCAGTTCTTTTATACCTCTGTTCTACAAGGTAACATCATCACAATTCACAAATTTATCATGATTTTTTTGATTAGATAACATTTTTTAAAAGACTTCCAAATATGCAGATAAATTTGATAAACTAAATATCATTTACATGCATGAATGTTTTATTAACTTACAATATTCATCATTCCATTAGTGACTTGTTAAAGTCGATTCAATTTNTGTTTAATGCCTGCAGTAAACATTCTCTTATCCGTGAAAATGAAAATGTCGACTTCAAACTTGGCAGACACTTTGGAAGTTTACATACGTTGCTTTCGAAAATGGGCCAAATCGATCACAGGCCACGCCTACAGTATAAGCTGAAAACACCTCTGTTTTCTGGCTGTTTTCCATGGTATTCTATGGCTGGCTGTGTTCCATGGTAATCCATAAAAATAGAAAAATATCTGCCACGCCTCTCTACTAAAATTCAGTTTTTCCCCCCTTTTTTCAAGATAAACGAGGTGGGTATAAAAGATTCGGCACAGCCAAATATAATTTTCTTATTGTATTTTTCTTGGTCTCTTAAAATCATGACAATAGTGAGAAGGATATCACTTGAATCATAGTTGCGCTATTAAAATACCCCGTGAATTTTATAATTTTTTTTGGTTTTTTTAAACAAACACTTCTAACCCTCTATGGAAATATTAGATTAGGCGTTCGCATAAAAACCTGAATAACTTACATGTGATATAAATATGCCAGGCTGACGGGCTCCGAAAGGTACACAAGAATGATCAGTACCTCCGATAATACTGAAACCCAAAGATCCTTGATTTTTAGGTAAAATAACTTCCTGCAAAAAAAATTGTAAAAAGCACATTATAAAGTTTACACAAAAAGTACTATTATATTCAAGTATTATGTAAATAATAATTAAACTAAAAAGAAAAAGAAAAAGTTGCTAATAAATTCATACTTATACGCATGTCATGTATACAAAGCAATGCAATTTTGAATAGAGGTACATAACCAAAGATAGCATAAATGCATGTATTTTGTTAGAAGAAGAAGAAGAACAAGAACAATCACCAGGCTCCACGCAGAATTTAGTCTTAAGTCTTAAAATAAACGTACATGAGAAAATACAATAAATGCATAAATTTAATTAACCAAACAAACGTGAGCAACAACAATAACAATAATATAGAAAAATAAAATAGAAAAAGTGGAATAAATAAAAAAAAAAAAATTAATACCAGCTTAAGTTTTACGCTTCAAAATATATTATGTGCACACACACACACGCAGAGAGAGAGAGAGAGAGAGAGAGAGAGAGAAAGAGAGGGAAACTATACTATGAAATAATAAAATTAAAAATAAATAAATAAAAACGGGGAAAAACAAGTACATTTTTCAACATCAATTCGGTTTTTAATTTTAATTTAACAATAATAGATTATAAATCCGATTTGTGCACATAAGCGCATACATACAAGCGAACCAAGGCGAATCTCGTTAGAGCAATTCGAACGTGATTTATAAGCCGATACTAGGAACCATAAATCCAGTAAGTGTTTAGTAACACTTTGTATGATTTATACAATTATACGATCGTTTCGTTGTAGATCTCTAATATTAGGTTGAAAAGGTAATCCATCCAATCATATAAGAACTTCAGGACTTTATTTAACATTTCGAATTGGAAAATAATGGATTACCTTTTCCCCAACCTAATATTTAAGTTTATTCGCACAATTTAATGAAAGGTGATATTATAGGAAGAAATATATTTTAAAATATCTATAATGATAAGTTTTCTCCTACAAGCAAAAATTGTCAACAGACCTATGAATATATACAAAGATTTATAGTAAACGTAGTTGAAAAGAAAATGACGGACGAAGCTATTAATTAAAAGACTGTAATCTGGCAACTTTTGAGTTTATTGACTAAACCTTAGCGAAACAATTCGTAGCACATTATATTGTATTGTAATATATNGATTTCGTTTCATATTTTTTTTTTCATGCGAGTGGCAACTCGGAAATATGACAACTGCCACGTGTGATTTCGTTTCATATTTTTTTTTTTTATGCAAGTGGCAACTCGGAAATATGACAAATGCCACGTGTGATTTCATTTCATATTTTTTTTGATGCAAGTGGCGATTTCGTTTCATATTTTTTTTTTTTTTTGATGCAAATGGCAACTCGAAAGTACGGCAACTGCCACGTATGATTGCCCCGAATTTTCAATAATTTAGAAAAATCACACACGTGGCTCTATGCTCTGCTCTCGATATTCGATGCTCTGACAATAGCAACGAGGCGTGGCTGATTTTATTCATTTTCATAGAATACACGAGCAATGATAAGCAATCAGCAAAAAAATAACCCTAATGTTTTTTTCTTTTGATAACAAAGATGGTCTCACACTTTACGTTGTGCTGTAATTATATCCGTTTACCGATTTGTTCCGTCTTCAATACAAACCTGGTTGCAAGATTTTCCAGTAATTTCGCCAAATTTATTATTAATCTTTTAAGTTCTGTGAGGCCCGGAAATTTTTTGCCTTACAGATGGACAAACGAATATTCAAAGTTTAGTGCTGATTAAAAATATGAATGTTTTATAAAATCTCTGAAACTTCCTTCTCGATGTTGCAAATAAAATCATAGACCAAATATAATCCCTCATCTATCATCGATGTCAGGTACATATTCTTGATAAGCATGTCTATATGTCTATATGTTCACCTGTGTAATGTATTTGATATATCTTCTCCTGATCGCAAAAATGAAGATATCGGCTTCAAATTTGGCAGAAATATTGGAAATTCTTGTTGGTATTGAAAATGGACAAAATCGTTCAAGAGGTATACCCACCAGTACTATGTAAACTGAGAACATCTCTGCTTTTAAACAAGCAAAAATGATATTCCATAAAGATTAAAAAAAAACTGCCACGCCCAACTATCAAGATTTAGCTTTCTTTACCTTCATTTCAAAGATTCAGCATAACCGAGAATTATTTTCTTATTTATTTTTCTTAAAAATTCATTGAAAAAATGATGCATCACATTATATAATATTCTATTGATAAACTGCAAGGACAAACGAATACGTTCGAATTTTAATCCATAACATTCCAATATTTGAGATATTTTTTCTATTAAAAACATAAGAACACATTTCTAGTATAAAAAGTTAAAGCTAATAAACATTCTATAGTGTAGTAAGTAAGAGAAACGTTTATTCAAAATAAAATCTTATTCTGTTATCTTTTTCAAATGCTATTCAGCGAGAAGCCTTAGAAAACTAATAAAATAAATAAATACTAAACGGGAATGTAAGTGTGAAAGTGAATGTATAAATTTGACAAAAAAAAAAAACTAATTAACACAAAATTTACTTTGGAATGGTTTAAAAAAAAAAAAGACACCGACTACACACACATTTAGATTCATTTCATTGCATATGTAAGTAATTGATATAAAAGTAATTTCGTTGTTCTTCGTAAGCTTACCTCAGTGGGTATATAATCTACTTGTATTTGCTTTGTATGTATTGCGCGTGTTAGGTTTTGGATTTTTTTTTTTTAATTTTTTTTTTGCGAATGTGCGAAGAAAAGAATGCAAAATTTCAAAGATAAATTATAAAAAGTGTCATAGATGTGTTTACTTTTTTACGTGGGTTTTATTTAATTGCAAATTAAAAGAAGCACTTTTCTTCACTTTTTTCTTTCTTTCTTTTATTTCTATATAGTTCGCTTAAGGGTAAAATATGTTTAACTAACCTTTTAGCAAAAAAGTGTTAAGTGCATTTTGAAACTTACCTGGAAACCAGCTGGCAATGGATCGTGTTGTATTGTCAATTTGATTTCATTGCCCGGCTTTAGTAATTCCATTACAGCTTCTTGATGCGTCGCCCGTGACACATCGACATCGTTGACCTTCAAAATGCGGTCTCCCATACGCAATTTGCCGCACTTAGAAGCAATACCACCCGGAACAACCTAA
>KK351140.1:187409-199228 GCA_000671755.1 Glossina brevipalpis
TTTTTTTTTTTTTTTTTTTTTTTTGTTTTAGTAAATTTCTTTTATCGAATTTATTTATCATGTTTTCATTAACTTGCATACATTGCTTACCATATTGTTTGTTGCGTTGATTTATATTATCAGTCGGGGTATATGTGGTGACTATTCTAACACGTTTGTCTTTACGTTTTAGTGAATTGTTAGGACTGCGATTCGCTGATGCCAATGAACTTCTTAGACTGCCGGTAGTTGTTGGACTGCTGTAACCACTATTCGTATTTGGTATGAAATTCGTACGATCATTCCGACGTGGCATAGTATTATTACCATCTTTAACTTTAATTTTTACATTAAACATATTGACGATATTCCCTTTGGCGGGTCCTCAAATATGGGGCATATCTATGATGCTTGTGTATTTAAAATTTAATTTATTTTAAAATTTAATTTATTTTAAAAATCATCTCTCATTTTCATTAAAAAAAGCCTAGAGGTTTTTAAAATAACTATTAGGGATTAGAAGATACATCCAGATTGGACGTGAAGTTATTCGCCAAACCATTTATTAGTGTATTGATCTTTTATGGAATTTCGGAAATTCGATCAAGGCTACATAACTCTATGCAGTACAAGCGACCTCCTAAGCTATATCCAGATTTGAAGTAAAGTTATTCGCCAAACCATTTATTAGTGTATTGATCTTTTATGGGATTTCGGAAATTCGACCAAGGGTACATAACCCTATAGGTCACATTTCTTAGCAGATAGTTAAAAATAGCAAAAAAAAAAAAAAACAAAAGTAAGATAAACTTGAAAATCTTTGATATATTTAAGACAGCTTTTTTGCTTATACTAGCGTTATAGGCAAATGTTCGTCAATGGCGAAGAAAAGAAGTTAAGATTAAGACCACTTTTCTTTAGTTAAACCTTAAGTATTTTCTTTAATTTCCATTATCATAAATTATTTTTATAATTTTTCTTCACGTATCGCCATTGAAATGGTTTCTTTAGCCCTAGTTCGATTGTATAAACTACCTTACAATGGTTGATAAAAAAAAAAATTGATTAAAAATTGCTTTTCAAGTTGATCGTAGATAGAGAGGAGGCAAGAGCTGCTGATCTCCATTTGATAATAGCCTTGAAGCTCGACATTATACTTTGAATGTTATATCACTTCATTCAAGTAAGTTTCGGGGAGTATTGCTTTAAAGTCATTTTTCCGTTAGACGATTGAAACAAAAAAAAATTTCCACGTGGAATTTGTTCCCCATTTCGCTTTTATAACGTTTCCAAAATATCATCTATTAGTACAAGAGCTTTAAAATTTGAGTTACTTTACTTAAGAAGCCGATAATAAAATTATTTCTTACACTTTGGATCGATTGCAAATCGTTTCGCAATTAATTGAAAATCAGTTCACAATTGATTAAAAATCGTTTCACGGTGCTTTGTAGGCTTTTATAAAAGAAGTTTTTTTCGTTTACTACACCCAAGGATTTTGCAATCAACTACAAAATGCTCCATAATTGATTGGAATATACTGAGCAATGATAAACCTTTACGCTACCTTTATCTTATAAAACCTTTTTTCTTTTGTAAAACGATTTGCGATTTGTTTTCGTGCGATTTAGTATTGAAAACGTTTTCTCGTTAATTTCAGCGAAAAATTGTCTAAAGATGGATTAAAAATAGCTTCTCCAATATTTTTTATTGTATTCTCTACGTTTTGTAAGAAGCCCGCGAAGCACAATCGTATTATTTCCTAAATCCATTCAAAGATTTAGTTTATTCAATTTTGTAACAATATTGAAATTATGTAATTTCGCCAAAAACTAACAAGAAATCGTTTCAACATCGTCAGAAAATGCTTCTTATGCTTTTGAAAATAAAAAATTAATATTTTTCTACATCGAATATCGTAAATGTTGTCATTTAAAGTATAGATTACGACTGTAATAATTCCTTTTACCAAAAGACCTAGCATCGCTATATAAAATGATTAGAAGACATTTCTAACTGAATTGTATAGAATATGACGAGCATAAAGCTTCATTCGATAATCGTTATAAAAATATTTATTTTTGAAATTTTACGCAATGCCAAGTAAAAAGGTCGATAGAAAACAACAACAATATTAACAGTAATGAAAATTGTAAAATAATAAATAAAAAAGAAAAGCAATATTTTCTATTTATTGAAATTTAATATGAATTTTTTATATTTTTTAATAATAAAATTCTATAAAATTCATAAAAAGGTTATTCAATAACTAGCTGAACCCACAAACAGACACATCAAGTTGAATGAATTACAAAAAAAAGAAAAAAATAAATAAAAAATATGAAGAAAACAGACAAAAAGAAAACACAAATTGAAGAATCAATTTTTTTTTTTCAATTTATTTTTATTTCTATGAAACCTCAAAAAAAAAAACAAAAATAACAACAGTAAGAAAGTTATATTAGGTTGGGTACGCTCTATTCACTTTATTCTATCGTCAAAAAAGTAAAAAAAAAAAAAAAAGAAACAAACATATAATATATATATATAATATATAATTTTTTGTGGGTTGGACACCTTTTTCCGATTTTCGAACATAAATAGTACGGTCTTCCATAAAATGAATTTAGAATATTTCAAGATTCTATCTTTTATAACTTATAAGTAACAAAACAAAAACCCCACAAATCTTTGGTTAGAGAAAGACAAAGTTGCCTTCAGTTTACATGTCACTGTGGGCGTGTCTTTCGACCGATTTGACCCTTTTTCAAACTGTGTGGAAGAATTTCTGAATGTTCTTGCCTAATGTAAGAAGTCGATATCTTAATTTCTGTGACCAGGTGTGAAGTACACAGCCAGTGTAACATGGCTAGATCGATTCAAAATTTGACCCTGGATCAATAATGTAAATATTTCATTAGGTTTCTGAAACTTCCTTTTACATGTTGCAAACATTTTAACAAAATGATTACACCGTCATACGTTGATGGCGAGCATAAAAAGTGCAACGAACTTTATGATTCTAAGCAATGTTCAAGAGTTTGTATGCAACTTGAAGATGAAATTAATTTAAGAATTTTTTTTTTTTTCTAAATTTATATAAAAATTATTTACCAGCATTTCTGCATGTATGTAATTGCCTAAGTGCTTGTTTGTTATGCTATGTTTGCATACAAAAAATAAAATAAAAAATAAATACAACAGTTTTCCATCATAAAGTGTAAATAAATAATGAAAACAAAACGACAAAAAAATAAATAAATAAAAAAACAATTATTAATATTTAAATATTTTCTTAGACATATGGGTATGACATGACGTTCATTACATTTATTACATATGTAGAGGAACAAAAAGATATACGAATTTAGTCCCTTTTGTAAAACTCAAAAAATGTCAAATGTTATGGTGAGTAATTTGCATGCATAACATAGAGAAGCTTTCCTTGTTCAAATAAGGACTCCATTTTTTCGGAAGAGTAACACAAAGTGTAACAAAGAAAGGAAAAGTACATGTGATTACCTAAAGCTTTCAATATATATTGAAGTTAAACTTCAAAATCTGATAAACAAGAAAGGAGTCTTAGTTTTATACTCTTGTCACGTGTTTTCCTTTTGTCCGCAAATATGTTTTACTTCATGATCTTTTTCTTGAATGGACATGAACAAATCTACTTAAGATTGCTTCCAGAATATAAATACTAGACATAGATCAAGTGTTGAAACTAATTAAAAAGCAGATTCTTTCGCACAATCGATCTACTAAAGGGACAGAAACAATTCAAGGGAGAAGCCCCGTCTTGTTAGAGACAAGATGCTTGACGAATTGGAAAAGTATATGGGACCAATCGTAAAAAGGAAGATCGACACACCGTCTAATATCGAGCATTGAAAACTGGTTCTCGGAGAAATATGGCGAAGTTGACTTCTATGTGACGCAGCTGCTTACGGGACTTGGCTGGTTCAAGGCGTTTCTCCATCGCTTCAAATAAGATGGCGACCCGTAATATCTACAGTGTAGGGTAGCAGAAGACGCAGTTCGAACGACTGAGTAGTGAAGAACGACTGAGGAGTGAAAAACGCCTAAGAAGTGAAAAAAGAGTGAGGAGTGAAAAACGACTGAGTAGTAAAGAACGATTGAGGTGTGAAAAACGACTGAGGAGTGAAGAACGACTGAGGAGTGAAGAACGACTGACGAGTGAAGAACTACTGAGGAGTGAAGAACGATTGACGAGTGAAGAACTACTGAGGAGTGAAGAACGACTGACGAGTGAAGAACTACTGAGGAGTGAAGAACGATTGACGAGTGAAGAACTACTGAGGAGTGAAGAACGACTGACGAGTGAAGAACGACAGAGAAATGAAGAATGACAGAGAAATGAAGAACGACTGAGGAGTGAAGAACGACTGAGTAGTGAAGAACGACTGAGGAATGAAGAACGACTGAGGAATGAAGAACGACTGAGGAGTGAAGAATGACTGAGGACTGAAGAACGACTGAAGAGTGAAGAACGACTGAGGAGTGAAGAATGACTGAGGAGTGAAGAACAACTGAGGAGTGAAGAACGACTGAGGAGTGAAGAACGATTGAGGAGTGAAGGACGATTGAGGAGTGAAGGACGATTGAGGAGTGAAGGACGATTGAGGAGTGAAGGACAACTGAGAAGTGAAAGATGATTGAGGATCGAAGAACGACTGAGGAATGAAGAACGACTGAGGAGTGAAGAACGACTGAGGAGTGAAGGACGATTGAGGAGTGAAGGACGATTGAGGAGTGAAGGACGACTGAAGTGTGAAAGATGATTGAGGATTGAAGGACGACTGAGGAGTGAAGAACGACTGAGGGGTGAAGGACGATTGAGGATTGAAGGACGATTGAGGAGTGAAGGACGAATGAGGAGTGAAGCATAATTGAGGAGTGAAGGACGAGTGAGGTGTGAAGAATGACTGACGAGTGAAGAATGACCGAGGATTGAAGAACAACTGAGGAGTGAAGAACGACTGAGGAGTGAAGAACGTTGAAAGTTTGACAAAATGCCCACGACGGAAGACCTCTTGTGTCACATCTGTTAGTGGCAAAAGAGCGATGGCTTGCGGTGAAGAGCTAAGCAGCAAACAGCTGCCAGATTCTACGAATTGAAGAAAGAAGAGGTTCCAGAAACCTCGTCTATGGTCATCAGGTGTAAATTGCATTCTTCTGATAGAAGTTGCCGAATAAATAATGAATAACAGCAAGAGAACTGACGTATAAGTGGTTTAGTTTGGCGAACTTTCCATCTACCGCAAAAAACACGAGAAAGGAACTGAACTCAATTTGTTATATGTACAGTTTAAGAAAAAGTAATTTTTCGCTCATCTTTTAATATTTATTTTAATATTTTATTTTCGAGAAACTTGAAGTAAATGGAATTCGATTAAGGAATCTGTTCATTTCGTTAGTGTGCTTATTAAACATTTCTTCGTTACATATGTCATTCTATCTGTACTTAAAGCAAAGAGTTTTCTAATAAATCAATTGATCGCTTTTTTTAATCCGTAATCGTAAATGAAGATTTAGTGCACAGATAACCTTTTTTACGCATTTATGCTTTCTAATGAAATATATTTATTATGCAGAGCATTTCGTTTGCTTCGAATTATGTCGGAAATAAGAGTAAAATACTTATTGCACTTAAAACAAAAAAAAAAAAAAAGAAGAAAAAAAAGCATTTACATTCATTCACGCATTTGAAAACAAAGCCAGACAAATGCGATTCGTAATATGATAATAAAATTTGCTACCAGATGGAAATGTGAAAAGTAAGACAAACAATGAAAGATCGAAAACACCCTAAAACTAAGGTTAGTTCATACGTGAAACCTTTTTTTATATTAAATTTAAAATGTTTTTTGTTTCGCTGTACTAAAGAAATTGTCTTCACACACACACACATACACACACACACACACATTGAGGTGAAACAATAATTCTCGTCAAGAAAGAAAACTCGTCAGAAACCTTCAACACCTTATCCTCTTATTATTGTTTTTCTTATCGTCACTTGTTGTTGCTGTAACTGATGTGCGTGAATTATTATATTCGATAAGAGAGAAAGAGAGAGAGTTGTTAGTCTTTTATAAGGAATTTTTTAATATATCTATCGGTATTAAAGTTTCGAGTAGGATTGGTAGAAATTTATTATTGTAGAAAAGAGTGGAGATATGTATGATGATAGTATTTTAATGCTTTCATCAATTTCCAGGATGTGTACGAGGAGAAGCATTATATTATTTTTTCCTTTTATTTTTTTTTTTTTTTATTATTATTTTTTTGCGCTTTTGCGGTTATTCTGAAGAAAAAGAAATCATCGCAATTTTTTTCTTTTTTTCCTTTTAACAATCAATAGCTGCTAATATTTTATGATTTCAGTTTTCTTTTAGTTTTACACGTGAATAAGCTTTTGATCATCTCTACTCCATATTTTTCTTTATGGCAGTCAACGCGGATTCTTCTTATTTTTTCTTATTATTACTTTTCTCTATTATCGAAATCATTATTAGAATTCATTCTTTACTAGTAAAGATAAGAAATGTGTGTGTGTGTGTAAATAAAGACCTGTATATACGGGGAAGGATATACGAGCTTCCGCTTGATCGAAAGAAACGCCCAAACACTTTTCAGGCGCTATCCTATAAGGCGTGTATAGAATTCATTCTTTACTAGCAAAGATAAGAAATGTGTGTGTGTGTGTGTGTGTGTAAATAAAAACCTGTATATACGGGAAAGGATATACGAGCTTCCGCTTGATCGAAAGAAACGCCCAAACACTTTTCAGGCGCTATCCTATAAGGCGTGTATAATATTCTTACTTGGACAATAAGTAGTAATTTAAACTTTTATTTAAATTTAATCATTTTTTTTCTTACAATATTTTTTATGAATGCGGTCTCGCATCATTTTCTTTATGTCTTAGCTGTTATCTACAAATGTTTCATTGCAAACAAAGCAAAAAAAAAAAAGAAAATATTTTATTTGATTTTCAGAAATCCTCGGAGAGTAAAAGCGAATGCCACAAGAGTCTCAATATTGGTGACACTAACTTTTCTTACTATTTTTTTTTTCTTTATGCAAATCTTTGTTGTTGTACATTTTCTACAATTTGTACGTTATGTTGACACAAATGCAAATGAACTTGGCGTTGAATATGTGAAATCATTCTATGCTTTTGTAGATAAATATTTTTTTCTAACCGAGTTTTGTAAATATGCATTCATTTAAAGGAGGAGTTTTTCTTTAAAAAAAAAAAAAAATTATTATTCTCAACTTAAAATATTTAATTTAATGTAAATCTGAGATTGAAATGTGACACTGAAAGTCTATTCAATGAAAGTCATTCGTACAGGAATCGTAACCACATTTAAGATATATTTTAATTTTAATGTCATGACGTGTTCAAGCAAGCCTTACTTAGACTATAACAACTATAATTATCGATCAAATATTTTCCGGAACTGAGAAGGAAAAATCATCATTATTTTGAAAATGTTTTAGTCTTCAAAGGATCTCTAGTATAATTATGTTGTTTCTAGGGGGCGATCTAAAGATTTAAATAGTATGGGACGAGGAAATATTATATATAATGTTATAATAATATTAATAATATTATATATAATGTAATGATAATATTTACTCAAAAATAATTATAATTTTCTTAATTTCCTTAATCTAATTTTAAAGCAAGAAAATGAAAAATTTTATGTTGTTGGTACTTCTTTAGCAACATTATTCAAAATCAAACCAATAAGTTTAAATTTATTGCCAAAATTTTTCCAAAGAGCTATTAACATTTAAATTCTCTTTAAAAAGCATTACTTTAAAAGGTAAAAGTTTAATTTTTTTGTGGGTGTATGAAATACTATCCTTATCTTGATAAAAACCAAAAAAAAAAAAAAAAAAATACTGCTTCATGTTGATTTATAATGCATTACATCGAATTAAAAACGAATAACTTATGTATTGATTTTATCAAAGACTAATATAAACAAATTTCCTTGATATGTCAATTTCATTGAAGGTATTTTCTACCTCGACATTGGCAAAAACACTTTTAATCTCTTTATCGAAATCACATAATAGAATTAAGCTTAATAGCTTTACAAAAAATTGCTTTGTCATGATAGACTATTTTTGTGAATCAATAAAATCGAAAAATTGAAATGCACCCCATTTGATCGCAAATATTACACTTAGAACGATAAATCGCAAATTCTCTGAAAATATGACGCAAAAATCCAGTAAGCTTTGTGCCGCCTTTTGTTTCCTTGAAAAATTGGTTTAATTTTATTCTAGGGAATCGATATGTAACTTTCCGACTTATTTTCGTCACGATTAGTAAATTGAAAATAGAAAATGAAAATAATAGAAAATCTGAAGCCCTGAAGCGAAACCTGCTGGTACAGAGGCCACGCAACGGCTATTCTTATGTATTAGGATCTTAAAAAAATGTTGCCAGGTAACTTCTACAGGTAAAAGTGATGAAGTAATGGGAAATATCAGTGTACATAAGGGTTGAATTCATTAATTTTGACCTTCCTCTATCTAAAATAACAAATTTTCATTTCGTTTTATTGAATTAGTCAGTTTTTAAAATTGCTTCAATTGCTTAAAATTGCATTTTCTACATTTATTGTCGACATTCATTTTCAACATTAACGATTTGTAGAAATCAACTGTCGAAGCCCATCAAAAACTTTAAGAACCCTATAGAGATGCTAATCCATTATACCGCAATTGTCGCTCTTCATTTCAAAGGCTTAAATGTGGCGATTTCGGTGTGAAGCACAAAAAACGACCTGGAGGACCAAAAAAGTTCGCGAGTTCAAACTCTCAAAAAAGCTCCCGAACAGCTTAGAAATTGATGAATTAACTGTTTCTTGACGTTTAGATGCGATTAGAAAGGCCCAAAAGAATCGAAAATGGCTACCACACGAATTGACTGAAGATGTCTTTTCGGCCACATGTTGCAAAAGTGGTCAAGGACACATGGCTGCACCTCGAATGGGAAGTTCTGCCAGCGTACTCACCAGATATAGTGCTTTCTGATTGCTACTTGCTTAGATCAATGCAGCATGGCTTGGCTGACACGCTAACACGGTACCACAAAGTTGGAGAACTGCGAAAAAGGGACGATTCATGGGTAGACCCAAAAGATCATGAGTTTTTCCGATACGTTTGCGAGAAAGATGGAAAAAAGATGTAGAAAATGATGGAAAATACTTTTGATTAATATATATTGTACCGATTTTTCTCAATAAATGACTTTTTCAAGTGAAAAAATGACCAAGAGATTATGAAGAATCGATATTATAGACATGACATTGAAGAGCTCTGCTCGAGAGAAGCTTATCAACTGGTCCGGTTGGATTTTACTTGCTAAGAAGAATATCGAAAATTTGCCTCATATCTTTTTGTAATAAAAAAATTGTTTCCCGAATTGCCAATAACAAATGGTAGTTGAAGGCCAACCGCACTCAGTCAGAAAAAAAATAGAAAATTTGCTATGAATACAAAAAGTATTTATATATTGATGCCACTCATGCTTCTGAACAATATATTTCTCAAAAATGGATGTCTAAACCGTATCTTAATCTAATCTATCGTAGGTAAAAGAGGTACCTGTTGAATAATCGGAACAGTTCTTTTTTAGCTTAATAGGTGTATAAATAACTCCTCCCTTTTTTTTAGAAAATCACTTATCTGCTTATCAAAGTAGGTTTTGTATGTACGCACAAAATTCCCAATGTTTCATACATACATCTAATGCATTGTTTAATAAACAAACAAAGCAAATAAAAAAAAAGAAAAACATTTTTGTTTGATTTTCAGTTTATTGCATGTTTTCACAAAATTATTATTAATTTCAATTTTTATTTTTATGACCTATCACAGCAATTAAACTTCATTGTTAGTCCATGTCAAGCCTAGAACTTACTCTTGAAATTTTTATTGTTTGGTTCTCTTATAAGCAACAATAGTGAATGAAAATATATTAAATATGTTGTTCAGTTTACATTCCAAAAAACGTATAGACTGAGACATTGAATCAACAACTTATAGTTAGTAATGTCAAGGTATCTGTCTCTAGTATTGTCAAAGTCATGGTCGGACGATTTAGTATCGAAAAGTTTGGGTATAATTGCAATTCTACATCTCACATATATTCACATTAAAATTGACGTCATAAAAAAACTGAAAGTTTGCAAAAGCGCTGGAGCGTCTTCACTTTGCATTTTGTTTTAATTTGTCTCTCGTAACTACTTCAGCTAATACTAAAAGCGTGCCTCTTCTCTACCTTCTCTATCTTCATTTTAAGAATCCCAAAAAACATGACAACTTGACGAAGTGTTGATTAAGACATTAAAGAATCATTGCTCACCGTTTCGTATGAATTGATTGATTGAAAGCAAAAAAAAAAATCCAGTTTGTTACGCATTACATCTGTTCTGTTTACTTGAAAAACAGGTAACCTATTAGGTAAACAATTAGTCAGTCAGTGCAACAAAAAAACCAATTTTGCCAGAAAAATGTTTTCTAAGGTCTTGATCTCATTTTTTCAAAACATATGCAAAAACAAACCCTATGAGAATTCATTAAAACAATTATAAGACAATTTGTTCATTTTGAATAAATACATATTCAAAACTACGTAATAAATGCACAAAATTTAAATGAAAACAAGCATGTGATTGCAATCGATTATGGTCGAATGTTTCGATACCTATCGTCATCATCAACTGTTCATAAGGTTTTTAAAAAAGAAACTCACTCATTCCTTTCATCTTTATAAAGTAAATTGATTTTTTTTAGATGTCATCGCACAGAAATGAGTTTAAAAAATTCGAAATTTCTTAAAATATTCATCGCAATAGTGGAATTACTGCACTGAAAAACAAAAAAGGTCGGTCTGCTACTCATTCTTCTTTTCTTTGACCGTTCAAAATCTTGAATTTTCCTTTTATTCCAAAATTATGCCAAACAACGTACATTCTTGCTAAGCATAAATATCGGAAAAGATTTAATTATATTCATACGCTTGTCTCAATTATGAACCAAAAAAGGTTCCCTTACAGAAATAGATTAAATCTAAAATTCTTCTGCTTCTTCTTCTTTCTCTTCTCTTCGTCTTATTAATACTCTGCCATGAAATTATGTTTATTTGCTTCTAAATATTCGAAAACTAAATATATATTCTTTATTCATTTATATATCTGAACCAATGTAGTCATATATCCGCCTGCCTGCTTTTCTATATTCAAAAGTTTATTTATAATAACGATCTTGGTTTGACTCTACTCTTTAATCTTCACTTAACTTTGCCTCTAAATTAGCTTTAGTCAACATAAATAGAAAAATTTATTTCATAATGTGTGGCTGCCTTTCTGTCTGTTGTAATTAGGCTTATGATTAGAATTTGAAAACTTTAAAAATAAAATTTTTAATTGTATCCTCTTCAACTTTGTAGGTAAAGTATTTTATCTATATATAGTAGATACTTCAAGTTTCTTATTGTTGTTGGTGTATTATGTATCTAGTATCTAGTACGTCACATGTTATATTTCAATTAACCTCTCTCTATCGCTCTCTCTCTCTCTCTGTCTCTTACTCTCTCTCTCTCTCTCTCTCTCTCTCTCTCTGTGGAAGTGTGGGTGTATGCATGTATGTATGTATCTATGTATGTATGTATGTATGTATGTATGTATGTATGTATATATGTATGTATGTATGTATGTATGTATGTATGTATGTATGTATGTATGTATGTATGTATGTATGTATGTAAGTATGCATACATGTATGTATGT
>KK351140.1:242600-257922 GCA_000671755.1 Glossina brevipalpis
ATTATATATTATATATTATATATTATATATTATAAATTATATATTATAAATTATATACTATATCTCATATACCATATCTCATATACTATATAATAAATTATAATGTTACAAAATCGCTCTGTTTGTATTTTCTTCTCTCTAAAAATATTTTTACAATAACTTGAGGATTGCGCTTCTATTTTAATTTACAAAATGAAAAGTATCGTCATTCGTCGTTCTTTAAATGTATTGCCCGCGCTTTGAACAACTTATCAGGCCTTTCTCACCGTGACTGATGTTCCGGATTTTTTCTGTCCTTCCTGTCTGCCTATAATCTTAGCTGGTCATCATATGGAATATACGTACCAAGCGAAATTCGAAAATTCAACTTTTTTTTTTAACACACCTCGTACAAAGATGTAAGTAGATGTATATAAATGTATTTACAGTAAATATTTTGAATTTCTTAAGTGCAATACATAGACCTTGAAAATAATGTCAACAAAACTTCCCCCAAAATTTTCATTATTTTGGGGAATTTTGAGGGAATCATACACAATTTTCAATTGTCCTCGAAATGATATTAAATTTTATTGTAAAAGTAAGATTCAATGACTAATGTGATTCATAAATATTCCTTAAATATGAAAAAGATATTGATGAAGATAAAAACGTATAGAAGATCTCTGGGCTAAATCTTTACTTTTGGTATAAACTTGTGAGCTAGAACTAGTTGAGAAGTTTCCATTATATATAGAGAAACTAAAACACTGATAATCTTAAAGCCCAAGATATATATTATATAATATTAATTTCATATTATTTTCTTGGCTTTGAGCTCATCACTATTTTCATTTCTCGAGTATTTTTCTTTATAATAAAAATTCAGAAAATGATCATCGGAGAGGTTACATTTCTCTTATAAACATACATAAATATGTACGTTTATATGTAAGTAGGTATGTACATGTATATGAATGTATGAATGGTTTGGTTCGTTGATTTCTAAAATTGCCTGAACTTAATGACCGCCAAGTGTTTTTCATCATCAGCGCTTACACCACCACTACTACTACCATTACCGGGCAATATTTCCAGAAGTAACATTTGTAAACATATATATATATCACAAATATATATTTGTATATACATATACATACATACATACATACATACATACATACATACATACATACATACATACATACATACATACATACATACGTACTTATATATATATATATATATATGGGCGTATACAATATACAAACTATTCGGTAAACTCAATGCTTTTTATATTTCTTTAACAAATATTTTCATTCTGATGAAACTGTTGGGGGAAAAATATGCTTTTTTTGTGTTTGTAGGTTCCATATTCACAACAGCCGGATTTAAATATGTTTTTATGTTTTACATAGCTGCGTGTGTGTACATATATATGGGTAAATGGGTATTCATCTATATATTTATATACATACATATATACTTCTTTGTGTATTTATATAGATCTTTCATGTTAACATACCCTCGCATTAACTCTTATGCATGACAATGATCATAATGATGTTTTAAAGAATGAATTCATTCTATTCATTGCTACGATGCATTTTCAACATATATATATATATATGTATATATATAGATATGTGTGTGTATATATGCATGAAATGTGCAACATAATGATATTGTTATAATTTCCTCATCAAGCACGTGCGTTGCTCTTTTGTTACAACTAAAATTTTAAACGTGCTATTGCATGTAAGCGAATACTCATTTCAAATTCTTTTGCTTTACGCTTCCATGGAGTTGAAAAAACAAAAAACAAAACAAAAACAAAAACACTCATTTATGAACATATAGTCATCCATGATTACTTGCATTCAAAATCATGGTTTATAACTTCTGCCTCTTCCAGCGAAACAGAATATATTTTCATTATCAAGAGTGTTAAGTTCGTAAAGAGTTTACTTTAATATATTAAGAACGAAAAAAAAAAAAAAAAAATTAAAATATTTCTAAATTAAATAAAAGTTTCTTGAAAGTAAAACAAATGCAATGTGTATGCACTAGAGTAAAGTAGGGAATCAAAAATATATTAATCCTTAATATAACCATTTCATGTATAATCATAACTATAGTATGATTTAGTATTAAACGATATTTAACATTTTTTTTTTAAATAGACGGGTGTTGTTTGGAAATCAATAAATGTGTAAAAACTATAATGTTTAGAGCATCATTCCACATCGCGAGTCACGAAACATGTCAAAGAGTTTGTTTGCGTATCAATGCTTTATGCTACACTTCATTATTCACTAACATTTAGGAAAATGAACTTTTGTAGATTATAAACTACGCCCTATTCTTGTTCAACTATTGATTTCATAGACTAAAAACGTTATTAGTTTACCACGAACATGTACGGCAAAGCAACGAAATTGTATATCATTTGGTTGGGAGCGTTGAATAATCAGTAGATAGACATCAAACTAAGGCTAAGCTATTAACAACCACCCCCACCCACCACCTCACTCATTGATATAGAGTTCATTTTTATAACATTTTTCTATACATTTTTCGAAATATAAATTAATAGGCCTAACACCAGCTGTCTTAACGTATCAAATTATTTTACCCTCTTGTTTCAGTTTAATTAATCATCAAAAAAAAAAAAAAAAAAAAAAAAATTTATTTTGACACTCAACAATGGGAAGGCAAGTTGGTATTTCAAATTTTCTGTGTCATATAAGAACAAACAACGAAAATCCCCCTCGCATATATATATATATATATACATACGTTTCACGTACGCATGCAGACATATACGTCTATATGGCTATGTATATGTATACGTGCATGTATATGTATATGTATATATATGTGTATATGTATATATATATGTATATATATATGTATATATATATGTATATATATATATATATATATATATATATATATGTATATATATATATATATATGTATATATATATATATATATGTATATATATATGTATATATATATATGTATATATATGTATATATATGTATATATATATATGTATATATATATGTATATATATACGTATATATCCTATATATCCTTTTATGACACGTAAACGCAGATCAAGACTTCTAAAAATCGAATTTACGTCATGTAATCTACCAGCAGAAATGCTAAGCGACACGCTTCAGTTTTTTGAATGGGATCAGTGATCTCGTGGTAAATCAAAAACGGTACCGCCATGATTTCTCTAAACATCGTATACCTCTAGTTAGTAGCATGTTACAATTTTTTTTTTTTTCTAAATATAGTATATATGTACATAGAGACACGTACATATCTTTCGTTAAAGGTCGCGTCAGTTTTACAAGCACTTCCGATAATAGACCCTATTTGAAAAATATTTTTATATGAAAAACAAATGCAATATTTCTACTATTTCCTGACAGCAATCAATAGCAATCTATTATTTTGGCATTTTGCTCTGTAGTAAAAAATTTGTATCGGATGGGTTCCATTTTTTGGAACCACCCCCGATATAAACCTTCCTATCAAAATTAAGTATTTATGTAGCAAAAAAAAAAACGCTAATTTTTAATTTTTTGTTACGCAAATAACCTCAAACTATAATAGTAATTTAACGAAACAATTAATTATACTAAATTTGGACTATGTAGATCTATTTTTCGAACCTCATCCTGTAAAAAGGTTCTCATAGAAAGTAGATCTTTATAAGACAAGAAGATTTAAATTTAAATATTTCATAATCAAACTTCCTATTTTATAGTAATTTGGTAAAAAAATGAACTGTATCTAGTTCGGACCAAATAGATCTATTGTTTGAACCCCACCGCATATAAGGATTTTTATTAAAAAGTAAGTAACAATATGTAATTTTTAGTACTTTACGATCAAAATATTTAAAAAATAAAAGAAGATCTTTGATAGAAAAATTAAATTTGTTAAATTTGGAGCAATTCCGTTCACGCTTTAGAATCCCCATTGCTCTATAAGAACTCCCATTAAATGGGAGTCGAAACAATGCATCATTTTTGGTATTTTATTATGAAAGTACATGAAAAATTGTTTCATTCAAACCGTTGTGAAGTAATTATTGGTCGGCCTTGATCGACCATAATATTTTTATTTACCTTTTATTTTATTTTATTAGAATGGGGATACGAGGAAAATAATTATTAAATATATTTTTATGATTTGCTCAAAAGCTTTTTGTGGTAAAAAAAAAACTGAAATATGAGCTTATGACTGAGAATAAAAACACCTTTTGTTGTAACGTAGTTACTCTTTACTAAGAAAAATTAACCGAAAAGAAATATTAAATAACCTCAAGTAGAATTTTATAGTTATTAGTGATAAGCTCAAATATATATACATACTCGTATGCAAATGTTAAAACGTTAAGAGGTTACATCAATATTACGCTAATTCAACGTAAAATATTTCGGTCATGTTTGCCATATTAGCTTCAATACCTACTTGAAATATGTAAATAAGGCGTATAAAGAAAAGCAAAATAACTAACTAACTAACATGACAAAAATATGAAAAATTTTGTTTAGAAATTCCCAGGTGTTAATGCCTAACGCTGTTTCATAAAATTTAATAAATACTTAATAACCATTTAACGAACGCTTTTGAAAACTTATTTACAGAACACCAAAAATGTCTATCAAAACAAACTGAAACACCTGACACAGCTTCATATAGGTAAACAGTTTGCATTTTCTTTCTTTTATCACATTCCCAGAAAGCCTCGCAATTTTATAATTGGCAATAAACAGGAATTCCTTACATCATAAAAAAATGTCGCAAAACCAAATAAACAACAAAGGTATGAAGCCAAGCAAAGCAATTACATTTAGCTTAGAACGAATTTTAAATGACCATTAGGACAGAGTTGCAATTTGTCTACAATCAATGTTGTAGAATGTAGAATGTAAACAAGTATCAGTAATGGAGAAACAAATAGAGATGAACATAAGATCTTAGATTAGAGACAAGTCGTCTTTATTCAAGAAAGATTTTTGCGAGTTGTAACTGTACCAGGAGAAATGTTATTGTTATCAATCCTCAAGACATGTTGGGGCTTGAACAAACATTAACGCTTACTTGTAAAAAAGATCGCTTGAATTTTGTGCTAATTAAGGAGAATCATCCAATTTTAAAAAGCTTATCCGTTTGAGTAAGTGCCGCCTGTAGATTGTTAATGACATCGTTAACAAAAATTGATACGGTTTGCATTTCGCTTGGTATAGGAATATCTACAAAGAAAATCTTGTATAGTACAGATTATAGACACAGTCCTTGACGACAACATGCACCGATTTCAACGGAATGGAAACTGAACGACCCCAGCTAGAAGTATACATTCTTCAAAAAAGAGCTATACGCAATGATCGTAAGATTTCTCAATCTTTTAACGATATCGCATGTTTTACTTTATCGTTTATTTTTATACCAGGATATGGAAAATATTTATTTTGACATTTCCTTCACAATAGATCGGTAAGCAAAATGGGTGTTCGGTTATTCATCTAAATGGTTTTCTAAAGCAAAAAAGTGGCGCCAAGAAAGTCGTACCAAAAAGGGGTACCGAAAAAAGTGGTACGAAAAAAGTGATACGAAGTTGCAGCGGTATCAAGTTGCTGTGCTGCCTAGTTGCGGTGCTGCCAAGTTGCAGTGCCGCCAAGTTGCAGCGCCGCCAAGTTGCAGTGCCGCCAAGTTGCAGTGCCAGCAAGTTGCAATGCCGCCAAGTTGCACTGCAGCCAAGCGGGAAAATGGTGCCAATTGGAAAAGAGGTACCAAAAAAGTGGTACCCAAAAGTGGTACCAAGTTGCTGCGCTGCCAAGCGGCTGTGCTGCCAAATTACACTGGTACGAAGTTGCAGTGCTGCCAAGTTGCAGTGCTGCCAATCGATTACAAGTATCGAGGTTTCGAGTACAAACTTTACACTAAAGGATTAATTGTAAAATCTCTATAGCAAACAATATTCTTGCTTTCTCATTTTCTTTCGCTTTTCCTTACTCAGTACAAATCATTAAAATTCTCATTGTATTGGGACTTTTATGTTATGTTTATATTAAAAATCTTTTTGCAAATACCTCGTTCTTTTATTTCATTTTTGGCACAATACAAGTCATTAAAATTGTATGCATAGGTGGCCTTTCTTACACATTATATTATATATTATAAAAATGTGATAATTAAAACAATTCACATATAAGAAAGCTATACAGTAGTTATCCAAACCTTGCAAAACAATAGTTAAAGCTTTTTGATTATATATTTTTTTTTATAGTTAACGAAAACATTAATTAAAAACATTTTTTTTTTTTTTTTTTCGTATATAGAAAGTAAAAAATTTTTGTTTTCAAAAGTTTGTAAAAATATGGAATGAAAGGTGGTAGTTGTGTGTCATATTAGTTTGTTGGATAAAAAATTTTTTTTTCGTTCTTGTTCTTGTCATTGTTGTCGGTTTCTAAGTGATTATGGTTTGCGTGGGAGTGTGTTGAAAACCATGGAAACTATGTTATCTCAGCAGAACTATTCT
Organism: Glossina brevipalpis; assembly: GCA_000671755.1. NCBI lineage: Eukaryota > Metazoa > Arthropoda > Insecta > Diptera > Glossinidae > Glossina > Glossina brevipalpis. Next base: position 249,152 of record KK351140.1, read on the forward strand.
ACAATCTTTAGCCTTTAATAAGTTGGTATTATTATGTGTATACGTTTTCAGAAAAGTTAGAGGAAGAAAAAAACCTCATTTACAATTACGTTAACATTTACTTTCTAATGGAAAAATGTATCGCATTTCTTTGGCATTTAAAAAGTGATTTAAGAAATTTCTCAAAAGTAATTAAAAGCGAAACGTGATCGTGAAACATTAAAATGATCTTAAAGACCGTTTAACATTTTTCTTCCCGAATAATTTCATGGTAAATAAATTTAAAAAAACAAAGGAACATGAATGATATCATGTCCCAGGTTTACGAATGTATAAACAATTGTCTGTGAGTATTAACAAAACATATAAGTGCAAAATAGTTTTGGTGAAAGTCATTGCAAATAGAAAAAAAGGAAAAAAAAAACAAAAACAAAAACAAAAAAAAAAAGAAAGAAAAACAGACTTTTTAGATCAATAGTAACTAACAGAAGAAGAAAGAAATAAAAACAACAAAGCGCTCGCTAACCATTTGACCCATAATCATCATAAAGAAGCAACACAAAAGAAAAGTAATATATACCAGTCTTGACTGTGTATATCGCTTCAAGTTATAATTTAAAAGGCGTAAATTGAAGTTTAGAAATTGTACACTGAATCTCAACGAACTAATAAATACAACTCTTCTGGCTACTTTTTTATTTTATCTATTTTGCATAAAAATTGATTTATTCCGCTAATTTGCAGCACCATATATGGCATGATTCTCAACGTAACCTCACATGGTTAGTTTGCACATTGACTACGATACGCGTATATGTAGATATAAATCATATGAAAAAGATTTATTTCATTTATTCGTTCATGAAACTCTTACATATGCTGCTGCAGCATATGTACTTAATTTCGTTAATGGTTGCGCACAATCCATGAACATAAGTTCTGTTATTTCTCAAGAAAACTCAGTCTCATTAAAATTATTATATTCACAATGGGAGAGATGAGATGAGACCACACTAACATTTTTATCCCCTATCCCCGTAACGCGGAATATTTTAATTAACAAACTTTAGTTATATAAAGAAAAAAAAATTTTTTAAATAAACTTTTATTTAAGTAAAAGTTGGAATATAAATTTTGTGCTAATCACTTCTCTATGACCACACAGAAAAGTTTGGAGCGATCAAAATTCTAATCTTTAAGAAATTCAATTTTTCAAATTCTTTTGCAAGTTTTTTATATAAAATTCTTAAGCACAAAATTTATTTTTTAGTTTCTTAGGAGTATCTCTATAGGAGTTTCAGTATTACAAGGGCTCTTCTACAATCCATTTCTTTCATTTTTATAAGCCCTCCAATGATATCGCACGACTTCGGGCGAGGTAAGCTTGATCGTTTGTATGTATCTTAGAATCCAGGTACACTACCGAGCATCTTTTGTAACTTAACGCTTGTGTCACCTATCGCTTGTGTCACCTATCGCTTGTGTAATCTATCACTTGTATAACCTATCACTTGTGGTACAGGGTATATTAAGTTCGCAGGGATCAATACAATCCCAGAATAACGTTAGATAGATAGATCCACCTTTTACTATATGCATCGATTCAGAATCATTTTCTGAGACATTTTTTTATTTTTGTTTATCCGATTATTATCTGTTCATATATAACTTGATTCTGGCTAGAGCAATTTTTGCAATGTTTTGACGAAACTTGCTAAACTGGCATGTTTTGGACCGAGGATGAAAGCTACTACCGCGAACAATCCGCGTACATCTCTTTAATTTAAGAAAGTTGTTATATTTGAAACAAGTAAGAAAATTATATTCGGTTATGCCGAATTTGTTATACCCGTGCTGTCTTAAAAAAAGGTCAAAGAAAATTAAATTTTAATAGGTGGGCGTGGCAAAATTTTTTAATTTTTATAGAATATCGTGGACACTTTAATTGTGCATGAGTTGTTTATGAGTAGTGAGAAAATAGACGTGCTTTTAGCTTATTTTATGCTGTATACGCGTACCCTTGAACGATTTGTCCTCTTTTCAATATCAACTTACCTTTCTGCCAATTTCGAAGCTGATATCTTCATTTTTGTGGTCAAGGAAATGTTTACTGTAGACATTACCCAGACAAACAGACGGATAGATAGACATGCTTAAATGGTTTCTAAATTTGATGCTGATTAAGAATATTTATACTTTGTGAGGTCGCTGAAGCTTCCTTCTCCAATCCTTCACTGGCGAGTATACGGCGGTCGCTATTTTGAATTTATTGCAAATTTTTTTTTTTGCACATTTTGAAATTAATTGTACAGTGTAGTCATCGCAAGTTAAAAACTAAACAAAAACTTATTTAAATTTAAAACTTTAAATTTCAAACACGTTTTTTTCGAAATCATGTTTCTCAACCTAATAACAATATCGTTTTCGATGTTTGTGGAATCGCTTTGAAATCTTAGCTGCAGTTTTTTTTAGTGAATTTCTCCAAAAAAAAAAAAAAAAAAAAAAAAAAAAAAAAAAATGATTTCGTTTCCCCGAAGCTCACTAAATTTTTATTCATATTTTCAGAAAAATTTTTTTTCGAATTGTTGACCTAATATTTTGGACAGAAATTAATTTCATTATGTGATGTCTTTTGAATTTTTTTAAATTTTGAAATACGTTCAAATGAAAAACGGAAATCGCCAAAAATTCTCGAATTTTACACACAAAATTTTTTAAATATAAACATTCTATAAAAATTAATTTTAGCTAAACAATTTTTTTCAAAATTTTTTTAATATGTTTTATGTGAAATTTTATTACGTCCTTTTTCAATTCAGACGTACTATCGTACCCCAAAGCTGCGGTTGTTGAAATCGTATTTGCACGCATTTCAGTATTGATTTGTTTTTAATCTTTTCATGTTCGCCAAACTTTGTATTGTTATTAAAACTAAGTACAGATAGATCCAATTGAATACCGAAGAGAGATGGTAGCTTTGAAACTTTTCATAAAATTGTTAGAAAAATAGGTCAAAAATTTCTTAATGTCAATTTGTAGTTGAAGGAGACAAAATTACTAATCTGTCTCTACATACATTCATTCGTTTCTCTATCCGTTTGTTCGATCATACACCTTCTCTTGACTCAATTAGGCCTTGTAAAATTAAATTAAAAAAAAAAGAAAATGAAAGCCTGACTGATGCGCAGAGTTCCTTATAGAAATTAGAAAAACAAAATTATTTCAATAACTTATAAACTATAAAAGATATGCATGTAAAATAGGGTGCAACTCTTCACATTTGTGAGCATTCACTTTCTAATCGTTCAAATAATTAAAGGCATTGCAGGTGTTCCATTTCCTTTTCATTAATTTTTTTTTTTTTTTTTTTTCTCTTAAATATGATCGATCGGTCACTCCGACAATGTCTCCTACAGGTCTAACATGGTGGGGAGAGAGAAAGAAAGCGGCCGTCAACTGATAGACGTATGTTCCACCGATAAGTACTATGCCTTTACCGTCAATGCACTCTCTATAACTATAACAACAAACGATTCGTAATTAAAGTATAATCCACCGCATTGGGAATTCAACCCAAGTACGCTGTATCGATAGTAGCTCTTGTACTTAGCTATTCTGTGTGATGTGTATTTATTAGAACTTTCTTACTCGTTTTTTTTTTTTTTTTTTGCTTTTTGAATATTGTGTTAATTTGCAACATCTAAACAACTTTTGTATAATAACAACATCTATATATCAATAGAATTGTGGTTGACAGATAACATCCGTTTCTTACGTTTTATATTTCAATCACTCATGTGCGTAGCTACTACAGAAACATTTTTGCAAAAAAATTTCCAATCAGTGGGGCTAAAACAGAAACATGTATGTAAAAATAAGTAATTAGATGCTAACGGTAATTATTTGTCCATCCGTCACCTGTTGTGGAGGCATTCCCACAGTCATAAAAAAGCTTAATCTTGATTGTGTGACAAGTCATTGATTAAAATCGACAAAGAGTTTATGTGCTGCCACACCCACAATAAATAAAGGAAAGGAAATATTTTTCTACTTATAACTAACCGGTAGAAACAGAACTTTAAAAAAAAAAAGAGAGAGAAGCAGTGAGTTCTGTTCGATAATGAATATTTAAAATTCTCTCTGAGAAGAGAAAAAGAGTCCGTTCGTATGGCGGGGCCAATTTCGGCTACGGTTCTCTTTTTATCAGCTCCACAGTGATTAAGAAGGACTTTAGTTAGGGGGAGGATGGAGAGGAAGGAGTTGGCTATAGTGTATTATATAATAGTTTGTACTAACCAAAAATAGGACCGTCTTTAGGGAACTTGAGAACGCTAAGCATAACTGACGAGTCTGGGGTGAAAAATTGGCACAATATGACAAAAGTCATGATATCGTGAGTTTTTATTATAAAGCTAGCCCATGAAACTTTAGCAGTACTGATCTGAAATGTGCTACCCTCTCCGCTATTATTAGCAGACTTTACTCCTTCTCACTACACGGGTTAGAATCGATTTCTTATTATCAGATCGAGTGGGGCTTCCATTCTTAAAAGGAACACCTTTTGTCTTTTTGCACATCCGCAAAGTAGTGATTGTCTTTCCCTTACGAAATTCATGTTTGATGTAAAAGTAAGAGAGAGTAGTAACCACAGTGATGGATAATACTTTGATTAGTCAGTCCATTCATTTTATTTTGAATTAAATACATTTGTTACCACCAAAAAATTAACCTGAACTAATCTGTACTCTTGATATCATTGTAAAAGCAATTACGATTATTCACGGTCATTATTGGATAGTTCCGTGAACTTTATAATATTCCCTTGTATAGTTCGGTTCAGTCGAGCAAGAAATTCAGAGAATAGTTGGAGATTTATGGATTGAACGGAGTCTTCTCATTTGTGCTGCTTTCTGCGTCCCATTTGTGGTGATTTGTTCAAAAAAATCGAAAGAATTAATTAAATATCATGGGGGTATACAGATTTAAGACATTCTATGAAAAAGAACAAAAGCATTCTCAAAGAAGGGCCTAGAGACTTCCTCCTTTTCCCTTAGATTTCATAATTTGTTCACTAGTATTCGATTATATGTTAATTAAATTCTTTTTCTTAAAATTAAATTAAATTTTTTTTTCTTAAAAAAATTTGAATTTTTCTCTACAAAGCAGTCTAGAGCTAAATAAGAATTAATAAATAGCTTAATAGTTTTTTTTCATTACTTGAATACTACATTATTCATTCATCTAATGAAAACTTTCAGCACCACCGAGAATTTTAATTTATGATTCACTTGCTACTACATATCAGGATTAATGGTTTTTTTTAATTTATATATATTTTTTTTTTTATTGTATAAGTTTAGTCTATGACTACAGTAGTATCATCGCTGATATTATGGTTGTTTGTTTGTGTGTGTATCTTTGCATCATTTTATAACATTAAATATATTTTTATTACTTTTTCAAATGTTATAAAAATGTATATTATTGTATATCTGTCTATCTGTCTGTCTGTCTGTCTATCTGTGTGTCAACTGTGTGTACTAATGACCTCAAACACCATACAATAATTTATTAAAGTAAACTGAATTAAATTTACAAAACATATGCTTCTCAAAATCTTTACGATACACAAAGAAAATTCTATTTATTAGATCATAACTTACCGTTTCTGGAAACATCTAATTCCACTAGATTTTCAAAATGTTGTATATCTGGCGGTAGGCGGCCAATTTCATTATCACTCAAACCCAGTTTGCGTAAACGATGTAATCTAAAGAAGTTCTGTAAAGAAATTCGGGGAAAAGAAAAAAAAAACAATTATTAAAACAAAACAACAAAAAAATGCGAAAAAAATTATATATAAATGAAAAAAAAAATTTTTTTTGATTAAAAAAATGTAGGGCATTTTACATTCACTTTTACAAATATTGTTAACACGATTTTCAACTCCAGGCCAAAAAGGAACACCGAAGTCATACAAAAATATATTTTTGCTTTCCTTGCATAAATAAAAATAAATTTAAAAATTTTGCCACATTAATGTGGAAAGAAATGTTGTCTACCGAAGACAAAAAGAGCGCATGTCGTGCACATGAAAAAAAAAAAAAAAAAAAAAATCTTTCACTTTAGAAAAATTGTAATAGAAAAATAGAAAAAAAAATAAATAAATAAATAAATCAAATCATTCAAGAAAGAAAATAAAGAAAATAAATTGTAGTACGAGCTTGGAGAGTTGGGTTTTAGATTAACTATCGCCTCTAAAATAAATACGATTTTTTGATTAATTGTAGCCTTTAATAAATGGAAGAGAAACTAATTTCAATGCCCGATATGAATATAAAGTTTACATATAAATAATTAAAGCTTGATGTACAACTTCTCACTAGTTGTTCGGAAGATGAAAATAAATAAGAAACGTAACCCTACGTAACATACATACATTAATGAAGACATTTTTATTTTTTCTTATTTCGTTAGTTCACAGAGTTCCCGCTAGAATATTTGTAATTCGAATTTAGGTTGAGTTTGTAAAAATGCTCGAAATGAGCGATAGCCGTTCTTTCAAATGACAAAAGAGTTAATTTTTTTTTTTTCTTTTTTGTTCAGCTCTATTTAGTTTTATTTAATTTATGATAATCTATATAAAGAAAGGAAATAATTTTAAAACTACTTATAGAAAATCCAGTTTTAAATTTATTTATTTATTTATTTATTTAAAAAAAAAAAAAAAAAAAAACAACAACAACTGTAGCTTAAGATATCGAAAATTATTTCCTAAAGACAATAGCATCATGATTTATTTAGTCATAAATTTTCAAGTTAATTAGACAACACAATACGAGTAGGCAGTCATTTTTACTGTCCAACTACTTTATGGTAATCAATTTGGCTCACATATGTACGAATATGGTTGTCGGCTTGCAAAGCATTACAATCGTTGCCGTCTTATCTCATCCCCATATAAGAGTATAAGCACAAGTATAATAAGTTGAACATACTCTACATACTCTACATGTATATAGTATGTATGTATGCATGTGTATGTAAGTATGCATGTGTATGTATGCGTCTATGTATGTATGTATACGTCTATGTATATATGTATGTACATATACATGTATGTATGCATGTATGTATGTGTGTGTGTGTGTGTGTGTGTGTGTACGTATCTATGCATTTCATATCCTATTCTATCCGTAAACTAGTTTTCAAAATAAGTTTTGCATTATTTTTTTTTTTATCTACATTCTCGATTAAATGCTGTTGTGTGTGACTTGAATTAAATACCGGTAAGTAGTAACTCTTGATATTTTGTTATTGTATTTTTTTTTTTAATTTAGGAAATCCATTAATTTTGTATGCTGCTGCTTCTGCTTCAGTGTTTAGAGTAACGCTTAGAAAATGAAGATGAGCAAAAGATACCAGGTTCTCAGAATTGTTATGTTAGTAACTATTTAGTTGCAATTGCCTGCTTTTAAATATAACTGAAGAAGTAGAAGTTTAAATGCCATCTCTCGCGTAATACATAGTCGCAGCATTAACTTGGTCAATGCTGTTGTTTATTTAAAAAATAAAAATTACCGGTTCTAGAGCATTGCGTGTATATATATGTATATATATATATATATACAATATATATTTAGTCATTTTGTAAAATCATCGGACGTTCTTTAGGTGAAGATTTCAGTGCAAATCTATACCAATACCTTTATATTATTATAGTGAATTGTTACCCAATGGACGATTGCATAAAACAAGTTGCTTTAGCTTGAGTGTAATGGAGCATTAACTATATTTTATTTTTACAGCTCTTTATTTTTTTTTTTTTTTTTTTTTTTTTTTTTTTTTTTCTTAAATAGACAATTAATCTTAAAAACTGTCAAGCACACAGTCACTTATTTCACTTAATAATTATTCAAGGCTTTCGCAAAACAAATGTCTCTTAAGAGAGAAAAACGAAAAACGAAAAAAAAAACATCAATTTTGCTGCACGCAACTTAAAAACGTGAAATCTCTTCGGTACATACCATATATTTACATTTATCTCTGGCTGTATACCACAACATCGCATTCATGTCTTTATATATTTATATTTAATCAACTCGACTTACAACAAACAATGTTTAGATTCGTTGCTTAGAAATTGAAGATGAATCATAAATAACAGGCTTTCAGGAATGGATGAATGGATGCCGATGCCGCGCCACATGAAATGATTGTTGTTTTACCAAAGTAAACAACAACTGATGTGTTTTGTAGAGAAGAACTTGTGGTATTAAATTTACATTTTTAATGTGCATACGTGTGCCAAACCATATAGAAAGGTAAAAGAATAGCAAAACATACAACAACAACGTGTTTACAAGCAGCAAAGATGGTTGGTTAGTTACTTAGTTCGTTTGTTGGTTCATTGGTTGGTTGGTTGGTTGGTAATAAGAAGGCAATCATCATAGACTGACATGTTATTTCATATACATACTGTTTATTTTATACATATTGTATACATATAATGTACTTATGTACATACATACATATTTTAAAAGCAATACTCAATGACAAACGTTTTTTATTTGTTGCAAGAGAATTTGAAAGAAATTAGTGTTGTGGAAGAAAAGAAGATTGACACCGTTCATGGACGCACTCAATTCAAATTTATTTGTGCATTAAAATAATGTCAATAAATTATTTTGAGAAATAAATTAAATGAAATACAATGAAAACACAACAATAAATGTCATTGTGTGTCTCTGTTAGTGTGTGTGTGTGTGTGTGTGTGATGAGTATTATAAACT
>KK351140.1:261352-273444 GCA_000671755.1 Glossina brevipalpis
ATTGAATGCTTTATTTCACTTAAGACTTAAAGCTAAAACTTTATATGGATTATTACGTTATTTGATTGGTTCTGCGATACTGATAGTCAATGCAAAGGGCAACGATGGGATTTTATATTTCCCTGGCATTTGTAACGAAGAAGAAATACATTCAATTGACTCAATGCACAGCACAAATAAATTCTGTATACAGCACGAATACACGAACGAATATTAACATATACATATATATATATATATATATATATATATATACCTAGAAATGTATTGAAAACAATTTTTTTTTTCACCTAACATTTTTGTAATGCGATCTCCTTACTAAATAGATAAGAGCTTGCCCGGTAAGTAACATGAAAATAGAATTGTTCTGCAGCAGGGTCGCAAAAAATTCGCACTCTACTATATTTCCTGTATATATGAAGAGGAGAGGGAAAAAAAAACGTGCTTACATATTATTTAATGTATATGAATGTAATGTGTGTGTGTGTGTGTGTGTGGCTAAAAAAATATATCCCCTCACTCGCACACACACACGCACGCATAGCGGAATAGGAAAAACCTCTTGGCATTTTATGGACTCCCATCTGAATGGTACACAATGTAAATTTGTAATGATGGCAGCCGTGTAACTAGAGAAAAAGATAAAGTCGAACGAACGAACGAACCTGTTGTATAAGACTAAACGCACACAAAGAGGCGCTTAAGGCGTTATGACGTTTACTTACGTGTTGTAAAAACGATAAACGGCAAACGTAAACGGTATACACATATGATTCAGATGCCAATGACTGACTTAATATATAAGCAGAAAAACCGGAAACCGCCATTCGGATCAGTGATGAGATATATTTTAATATGCCATTGCATTTATATATATATATATATATATATATATATATATATTATTTACTAGCATTTAAACGATGATACGCTATGATATGCTAAAGCGTAAAAATACCAGCAAATGCTATTAGCTCTTATCTACTAATAATACATTTAGTGTTTTTTTTTTTGCTTGCTTGCAGGCTTGCTTGTTTGCTTGCATGCTGCCTTGCTTGCTTTTGCTTACTTACTTGCTTGCTTTTGCTTACTTGCTTGCATTTGCTTACTTGGTTGTTTACTTGCTTGCTTGCATGCTTGCTTCCAGGCTTTACCCAGAAACGTTCTTCATCATTTTTTATTCTTGAAAATTTTATTTCTTTTTGTTTACATCTCTTTACCAATTTGTAGGTTTTTTTTATTTTTTTTTTTTATTTTTCTTGCTTGCTTGCTTTCCGCTTTTCTCTGTGCATAAATAAACATACATAAAAAATGCGTAAAAATTGTCCTTCCTATCGGCCAAATAGGCAAAATGTATCTCAGTGGGTATGTATGTGAATGAAACTCTGTCATCATTTATAGAGAAGACGAAAAAAAAAAAAAAAACATTTCATTTATTCGTCAAGAGACATAACATATACGATAAAGCCTTGTACAACATATTGTGTAAAGTACATAATGCGAATACGTGTAATGTGTAGTAAAACAGCATTTATTATTGCTGCTGTTGTTAGTATTAGTGATGATGGTATATTGAGGTTATTGTAATCGTCATTTCTACTACGGCAGCAATCAACAATAAACAAATGGTAACACACTTTAAGGTATGGTTATTATTTTCTTCTTCTTCTTCTTCTTCTCGTCACCCCCTCCCCCACCCCCTCTCCTTCACAAAATCAACCGTGGCAAAAAAAAAAAAAAAACTTTAGTCAGCAAAGCCCTCCAAATTATCGCAGGTAAAGCAAAAAAAAAGAAAAAAAAAAGAAAAAAAAATTGATTTGAAAAGCACGACTCAACAACAACAACTTGTTGAAAATGTCTGTGCGCCGGTTAAAAATAGATGCAATAGTAAAATGGTTGGTTGGCTGGGCTTGACTGCCAGGTTGCTTTTTGTTTGTTTGTTAGTGGTTTTATTTCGCTTGTTTCGTTGCCAATTCTTTAAGGTATTAATGCTATAGAGTAAGCACGATGCCGCTATTGAATTTATCTATTTGTCTGTCTGTCTGTACGGTGCTGTTAGCTAGCAAAGCAATATCCAGCTATGCGCAGAATGCATGTATGCAACAAATGTACGTATAATAATAAATTCAAAGACACACACACACACACACACACACACACACACACAAAGCTTGCTCAGCTCATGCTTATACGTCAACAACATGAAAAACTAGTAATACAAGCCGGCCGGTTATATAGTTTGTATAATTATTTTTGTTGGTGATTTGTTGAATGTACGTACGTATGTATGTAGATGCACTCTGTATATACACGTAAGCTAGTATCTTACATCTTTGTATATAAAGTATATATAAGTATTGTATGCTTTTACACAAGTGCTGCTATGGATCATCAATAATATGATGCACTAGGATAGGTTTAGAAAAAAAAAAAAAATTGTGGGTTGGTGGTGGAAGATTTTTTTCTTTTATCTTTTCCTTTTTTTTTTTGCTTCTTTTTTTTTAAATTTTTAATGTCATTTAGAAAATCGTGTAAATTTGCTGGTCGTGATTTGAAAAGGTTTCTTTTGTTTCTCTTTCATAAGTCTAAATATGTTACTAGAACTAAACGCACAAACAAAAGTGAAAGTGCATACTAACTCAAGTCAAATAAAGTGACCATCAGTTTAGAAAAAAAAAAAAAATTTTTTTTTGGCTTACTGTACCTTTCAATCTTTATTTAAAGACGAATAATAGGTAGATAAATTTAAGTCTTACTGACCAAAAAAAAAAAACAAGAATTTCAGGAAAGTTCGCAGAGAGTTCTTTTAATATCATATGAAAGCATGAAATAAAGCCAGAAGAACATGAAGTTTCGTTAATCAAACATTTTAAAATAATTTTCTATTTCTATTCTTTGGATTTGAAATGATTTTCTAAACCTAAAAGTGTAAGAGTGTTTGTGCGTCCATCTGTCCATGTGAAGTCTGTTCTGGTGTGTTTGCTTTCAATCTACAGATCAATGATAATTAGTAGTCGAACATAATTTGGTAGAAGGAGGAACACTATGGAAAAAGAAATGGAATCTTTTTTAGGGTAACTCTTTACGTCAAACCTTATTCCGAAAAAATCATATATAATATGACAATCATATATAATATCATATATCATATATAATATCATATATCATATATAATATTGTATATCATATATAATTTCATATATCATATATAATATCATATATCATATATAATATCATGTATCATATATAATATCATATATAAACAAAAATTCATTTTTAATATTTCTTGAAAAAGTAAAAAAAAAAAAAGAAAGAAAGTATTTTAGCACATAAAGCAGATCTGCAAAATTTAGAGGAGATATGACTATTTTTTCAACGCGTTCTCCCATATAAAAGTTCTTACAAAATCTAAGCAAGGCAACAAGATCTAGATTTTAGTAAGTGTGGTAAGTGTAGTAAGTATGATAAGTTTCGGTCTTTGCTTAGATCTAATGTGTTGTATTGTATCATTTAGAGCAATCTGTACCGCGAACTAAAAGTTCTGTTGTACTCGCACTTGCCCCTAAGCCTCCAGTTTTAGGAATCTTACGAATCCAGCCATCTTCTTTGGTTCGAAACACCATACTGTGTCTAAAGCCGAACACCTAAGTCTAAAGAGAAACTCCTCGCATTCGCACAGGATGTGGCGGAAAGTTCGCTCCGTCCCTTCGCAAAAGCTGAATGAGTTGTTATATCAGATACACATATTTTTCAGTTGATACCTGAGAGAGAGTCACGACTAATGTAGAAGTCAATGACTAGTCGTAAATCTGTAAGCCTTCATAGTTACAATAGTTTCTACGCTATACCATGAGGTTTTTTGGATTTTCTTTTCTGCCGTTGCCGTGCTACGTACTTCCAATGGCTAAATAATGTTTTCTCTAGTCACAACTATACCAGTTTCTTAACATGAGTTTTCGGTACGTCATAATAAGATTCCTGGCCTATCATAGTCCTTGTGCCTCCCCTGTTGACTAAACAGTCGGTTCTTTCTGCTTAGATCTATATTTCGGAACCATCCCTAGATAAAGATTTTTATAAAAAATGTAGCAGTTTCTATGGAAAAAAAAATATAATTTTTGATATTTTATGGCGAAAATAAATGATGTAAGTGAAAATTGAATTGTCGCTCTCACTCGACCATAAAGTTTTATGGGCACTGTCCATCTAATATATTGAAAATAATTATTATTATTAAAAACGCGCATAATAGAGTTAAGTGTAATTTTTGAAGAACAACAGAAATGTAATCAGTTAAGGAGACAAGTGAACGCGGTTTAAAGGTCACTGTAGTCTGACATTATCAGGTCCCGCGGTTAAAAAGTAATAATGATACTTAACATGATAGGATTTTTTTTTTTTTTTTTTTTTTTGTATTTAAATAAATTATGAAACATGTCTGTGCTTCTGTGTAACGATGAATGTAATTTGATTTTAATGACTAAGATGATTGCATATGTAGCAAAATTATTCATGATTTTTACTATGCGTCAATTGCGCTGATTAATGCTTTTTTATGTAACATGGAAGTTGTTTCTTTTTTTTCTTGTTTTTTTTTTCTGCCACACTTACGCATGGTTAGATCCTTGACCATAATTACTTTTTAAAAACAATCGATGATAATACAAGCAATAATAAATCTATTTGATATTACACGATGTGGTAAATTATTCCAAACACTTTTATTATAACCCTTCAGAGCGATTACATCATCTGGCTTTATATCACATTAACGTTTTCCATAATTTTTTGTTTATTTTTCCTATCCCATCATGAAAAGTTTTTCTGCCATAGAAACCATAGTTTTTTGTTTCTTTTCCAACCTTTTAAGGAGAGGTCGTTATAAAAACAAAACATTATGCGCTAACATTAATACAAAAATCGTTGAAGTTTTTTTTTTCAATAATAATTGTTTCAATAGGGGAAGGAAATCTTTCATCAAATATCCATTAGAGCGGTTAAATTATTGTGAAAAGGAAATATAGATTCATGAACTTTTCGAAATGAATCGAATGAAGGCATGAAAGTGTTTGGAAGTTCAACATAAGTTCATCGTAGCAAATAAATTTTGATCGATTTAAAAGAAGATTCCTCTTCTCAGGCGCATAGACTGGCTTAAATGTTACAGAGAGAGGCAGAAAATCTTTGAGAACCTCAGATTATTTAGTGATATGATAAAACTAGAAATGGAATCTCTAGCGGAACTCTGCTTTGTTTTAGAATCTCATTTCTAGAAGAGGATATTTGACGCCATAGAATCTTTAGCAGAACTTTTTTCATTACTTTAAAAGCATTTCTAAAAGTAACAAGTAAGAAAATTATATTCTGAATCTGTTATACCCATTACCGTTATCTTAAAAAATATGAAAAAACTACATTTGAATAGATGGGCGTGGCAGATTTTTTCTATTTTTATAGTATACCGTGGATAGCCATGGAATACCGTGAAAAACGGCCACAGCACCTGCTAGAAAATAGACGTACTTTCAACCTACACTGTAGGCGTGGCCTGCAATCAATTGGTCCATTTTCAATAGCAACGTATGTGAAGGAACTTCCAATCTTTCTGACAAAATTCATTTTTGCGGCCAAGAAAATGTTTACTACAGACATTACACAGATAAGAAAACAGATAGATGGACAGACGGACAGACGGATACGTCTAAGTGGATTTCGAATTTCGTGCTGATCAAGAATATATGCATTTTGTGGTTTTAGAGGCATCTTTCTTAATGTTACAAATATTTTCGTAAAAAAGTTAAATATCAATATTTTAATAAATCGTGCGGACGTAATCGATCCTTTCCCTTTTCTGCACAGAGACTACGGGATGGCTAATGCAATATTTGTGGGAATTTTTATAAGTCTATCTACTACGGTTTAAGAGTAACGGGCAAAAGTCCAATTTTTTTTTTTTTTTTGGTTCCAAAGGCGTAGGTGTTCTCAGTCTACGCTGCACTGCGGATTTGCCCTTTGACCGATTTGGCCCATTTTCAATACTAATCTGCATGCAAAAACTTCCAACGTTCCTTCCAAATTTCAAGCCGATATCTTCATTTTTGTGGCCAGGAAAATGTTTACGAACGGACGGACAGACAGACATGCTTAAATCGATTTTAAATTTGATGCTGATCTCGCTTTATGGGGTCTCCGAAGTTTCCTTTTGGCAGTTACAAATCACCTTCGGTGGGGGGTATAAAAATGTTCTTATCATTGATTTATTAATCTAAGAATGGAACTATAAAGTTCATACAAAGATTTTCAGATCAAAACACTAAAAGTGATTGTGTGAACGTCACGGCCTATTTTTCTATACATCTCAATATCTGTAAAAAAAAATTGTTCCATTCCATTGATTGTTTTTTGGTATAAAAAAAATTTATAAGTAAATTACCACTAAGGTCACAAGTGTAGGTAGCATTTCAGATTCAATCTTTTAAGGATTTAAATTATGATATTCGGCATACATTTACTTCTGTAAACCCATTTAAAAGCAAACTAATTAAGCTGCTTAATCTTAACCTCTTCCTGTCCTTCTCTTTTATTTATTTATTTATTTTTTCTTTTGATAGTTCTTTCCTTTCTGAACCAACTAATATATGAGATCGCATTATTTTAATATGCGCACATTATAAGGCATAGAAGTAATATTTTGTAAATCCCACAAAAGGAAAACTTTCTGAGAAAACGTAAGTACCACAAACAAAAAACAATACTGAACAATGGGGTCATGTACAGTATTAGATTAACATCTGCAGAAACCACTAGCAACAGCAGTTTGAGTGGAAAAGAGAAATAAAACAATGTCATGGTTTCGCAACCATCAAAAGCATTTACAATAAGTGGGTCTTCTGTAGCAGCCACAATTAGATCATCGTTTTGTCTATAACTACTTTTATCATTTCGTTTGTAACACTCGATAGCAACAACTATTTTGCTAGTTATAAATCTCTTTGCCTTGCCAGGTGAAAAGCAACAAGTTCCCCCCCACCCCCCCTCAAAAATATCTTATGGATCGTAGTAAACATTATAAACGGAAATCTGAAAAAGCCATAAAAATATTTGAATAGAAAATGTTTTGAGCGAACAAACGGGAAAATTTTTAATTAACAAAAAGATGATTTTTTTTTGCTCATTTCCTTTAAACGATGGGTATCTAAAATGTGCCTAAAGCCGAAATATTTTTCTTACTTACTTGTTGCTTATAAATGCACAGGTACACTTAAATTTAATATAAGCCATGTTAAAAGCCGAAAAAAAAAATCTCTTTGCTTATAGTTATGCTGCTAGTACACGGTTGAATCTATGAAAAACGGTTCAGTGCATAAAGACAATAGGCGATGTTTGTTGTTTATTGCTATGTCAATTTTAGCTTGTTGAGTGTGTTGTTTTCAGCAAGGCATACATACGATATCTGCATATATATATATATACATGTGTGTCTGAATGTGAATATATTCAACACATATAATGATAATGTAACCATCTTCCCGAAACTTAAAAATTCATTTAAAATTTACCACCCAAAACACATAGGTCCACACAGAGTGTATAGTGAATGCTCTTGAAAAATTTCTATCCTTTTTATGTTTTTTATATAAAAGCTCGTCCAAGTGTATATTGTTTAAAACAACGAATAAATTTTTCAATTCATTGAACATAATTATTATTCGGGGAAATAAACTTAGACTTGCGGTAATATGTTACGTGGCTAGCTAGTATATTCAAAAATGGAGTGATATTAAATACCAGTAGTGAACAACAAGAAATTCTATGCATACAATAGCATTCTAGAAGGCATAAAACTGAAGATACGTCAACTGTAAATTAGAAGTAGTTGTAACAGTTATTTACGAAAATTTAAAAAAAAAAAGCATTTAAAAATCTTTAAAAATTAATAAATAAAATAAAAAATATGGAGCGAAAAATACAAAAAACTTTAAATGATGCTGGAAACGATCGCAATATGTTTCATAGAAAAGTATTCGGAGAAAAAAAAATCTGCTTAGTAATCAACTCAATTATTTTAGTTGTCAAAAGGAAAAAGTGATATATTATAAGCAATCAAGACCTGCATTTATCTACCCTACAGTTTCTTATAACAAAATCTTAGGTTATATATTTATTTACAATTATTTACATTAATGTACATTTATCTACGTTTATCTACACTACAGTTGCGTGTAACACTTGGGTCCTGCATTTATCTACATTTATCAACAAGTATCTACATTTATCTACTCTATACTTATCTATATTTATCTATTCTGTACTTTATCTTAGGTCCTACATTTATCTACATTTATCAACAATTGTCTACATTTATCTACATTTATGTACTCTATACTTTCGTGTAACACAATCTTAGGCCCTACATTTTTCTACATTTATCAACAATTATCGACATTAATCCACATTTATCTACCTTGTAGTTTCGTATAACACAATCTTAGGTCATACATTTATCTACATTTATTAATTATCTACATTACTTTACATTTACCTAATCTACGGTTTCATGTAATAATAGCTAAAGTTATACATTTATCTATATTTATTTAACCTACAGTTCCATACAACACAATCTTACACATTTTTCTACATTTTTGTACATTTATCCACATTTATCTACTGTACAATTTCCTATAACACAATCTTAAGTTATACATTTATCTGCATTTATCTACCCTACAGTTTCTTATAACGCAACCTTAAGTTATACAATTGTCTACTTTTAAGTACATATATTTGCCCTACAGTTTCATACAACACAATCTTGAGGTATACGTATATTTACATTTGTCTACATTTATCTACATTTATCTACGTTTATCTACGTTTATCTACATTTGTCTACGGTGCTGCTTAAGTTATATAATAAACAAAAATTTGGAATTTCAACCGTACAAATACGATTGTTCTTGAAGTCCCATTTCCGATCAGTGGAAGATAGGTAAACACAATAAAAACCGGTCTAACCAAATTTTCATTAATAGATGTTAAAAATTTCATCTCTTTGCAGGAAAAGAGCCTGATTCTTGTGAATATGTGTATATGGAAAACAGTTAAAAAATGGTTCCATCCTTACGTACAAAACTTCAAAATCATTTCAAAAAAATTTCACTTGGGCTGAATAAAAAGAATGTCAAAATACATGATGAAAAATTTATACACTTTACATTTAAGCTAAATAAAAATTCGTCACTTTTTTTTTTGAATAACAATAACGTCCCTATTAACAATTATGTAAAATTTCTTGACTTAACGCATGGTCCAGAAACTAAGATGGAAAGATCTTATAAAAGCTAAACACGCCACCAAATTGACTTAAAGACCAGTTGACTTTATTGGTTAATTGTTAACTCTCCGTGGCGAGAAAACAATTTATAATGATCTCAATTTTCCATTTGTTCAATATCTAACCTA
The DNA here is from genome assembly GCA_000671755.1 of Glossina brevipalpis. NCBI lineage: Eukaryota > Metazoa > Arthropoda > Insecta > Diptera > Glossinidae > Glossina > Glossina brevipalpis. The sequence continues at coordinate 270,818 of KK351140.1, forward strand.
ACAGCTTTCTTCAAAATATCTTAACAGACTAAGCAATTGTATAGACATGTTGGAAATAACTCTTCTAGATTAAACCAATGAGATAAGGAGATTGAAAACCCATTATATTGTCCCCAAAAGGGAACCATATTCCTCACCTTTCTATAACCTTTGCTTTTGAATATATTAAATGTTTACCACAAAAAAAAAATGAAGAACTGATCATTATCATAGTCTGATTCCCTTCTGCATTTTCAATAGGTTTCGTCCTTAGACCAAATCATATTAGTAAATCCAATTGCAATTAAAAATTGGTAAAAATTTGCGATCTGCTGCTTAAGCATAAGAGTTCATAAATAAAGATTGAACAGATGAACGAAAATGTACATGTTGAAACCGATTTAGAGTTCTAGAGTTTCTAATCAATTAGTATAATAAAAAATGTAGGCTTATTTCAAGTCCTTCTAAATATTACATATATTTGAATAAATTTAATAAGCCCCTCTGATCACAAATGATTTAATGATGAAGATTTAAAAAAAAAAAGAGTTAAAGATCTTTTCACTCTTATCTTTGACAAGTCTTCTCTCCAAAAGTTTAATATTTATATGAGAAGAATATGAAATATGAGGTCGTGAGTTGCAGTCGAGCATCACATCATACTTATTTTAAGTGGGCGAACGATTTTTTGTTTTTTTTTTTTTTTTATCGATAATTATTTTATTTATTATGCTTTCCATACAGTTATAAACTGTGAATTTATTTATAGCAGATGTTTTCTAACTTAAAAACTATTTCAATAATTTTCTTTTTCCAAATCAAGGAAGAAATCACAAACGCTTTTTCTCAGGCGCATTTTTGTTTTTTTTTGTTTGTTTTTTTTTTTTTTGTAATGCATTTTAAGAAATGTTTGGGAAAAACGCATCGAAATGAATGTGATTTAAACAAACCCGTTCAATGTTTTATTAAATGCAGTAAGTAGCGAAACAGTATTGTATGTGCAACACTGTGTGTGTGTGTGCGTGTGTGTGTGTGTGTGTGTGATAAGCAACAACTTGTTGATCATGTTATAGATAGAAATGTTGGTATTTTTCGAAATGTTGTTCACATGGAAACGCAATCGCTTGAGTGTGACATAATTCTCTTAATATGGTTATAAAAGTAAGTATAACGAGTCGAGTCATTTTTTTTCCTTTTCTTTTTTTTTTTTTGAAAGCAGTTACGAAACTGCAAAGAAATAATAAAAACAATGGGCAGACAAAACACAATACCGCAGCAAGTATTATAACTCTAACAGGCGCAATTAGGTGAAGTTCAAAATTAATATTAAGTAATAACAATTTAACTATAAACGAAAATTTAGTTAACGATACACTGCATGGGAAAAAAAGAAATAAAATTTGCATGCAATTATATCATGCAAGTGAATATAAATTTAAGTTTTGTTACCGTAGCACACCCAAAAATGTGCACTTTCAGTGCGCTTTGAAAACAAGTGATTCAATGACATGAAACGTGAATTGTTTATTTAAATTTGCAAACATAATTGCATTCCAAAATGACTTGGAAAGAAAACAAAAGCGCACAAGTGTTTTATTGATGCCTGCATAAAAGTCTACAATTATCTACATTTCTATACATATTCCTCCTTCTTTCTCTTTCCCTTTGCCTTTTTCCTTATCTCCCAACCCTCCCCCCCCACTCAAACTGTCACTCTCTCTCTCTCTCACTCTCTCTCTCTCTCTCTCTCTCTGTCTCTTTCTTTCTCTTCCTCTTTATCTCTATATCTCTTCCCCTCCCCTCTTTGTATTTCAAACTTGCTCTATTTGGATCTCGCACAGACAAAGGTGTGTCATTTATGACAGTTTACAGTCAATGACCAATAAACGAACATATTAAGTGCACAAATGGCAGCAAAAAAATAAAAAATAAAATATAAAAAAAATTGCAAGACCCCCGCTCCTCTTCATACCATATAGCTTTATATTCATTACTTTATTAATTCTCATTTATAATTCAGTTTTATCCATCTGTCCGTCTGCTTACATATTTATACACACATTTCCTGTGTTCCATAGAATTCATTTATACAAAAGGTGCCCACATTACACTCATTACACAGAGAGGCATTTCTGTGTCAATTCCAATTAAATGATCGCATTATTTTATATACAGCAAATAATAATTAAATGGTCGGTCGGTCTGTCGTTCGGTCGTTCAGTTAGCTTAGTAAGCAGTTTATGTAGAGAAGAAGAAGAAGAAGAAGAAGAGAAAAAAAACACAGGAATTTAATTATAAATTTAAATTGAATGCCATGTTACTTTAAGCCTTTCTTTAGATTGACGACTATACATTTTGACTTGTTGGCCAAATGCTCGATCTCTTTGCAAACGTTATTTATTGTACATAGAAAAAAGTTTTAATTAATTATATCCGTTCATGTGCTAGCAGCAAGAGAATGCGCCTTAGCATTTTCATGGTAAAAGTTATATTATAATCAAACGGAAATTTTTGAAAAGCAACAAAAATTAAGATGGATCTATTAAAGCAGAATACCGTTTAAGTCGGAAACATTTTATAAATTCATCACAGCTTATCTATCCATCGACTCGTATTATGATGTATAACTGTTTAACACAATCCCGTTA
>KK351140.1:287135-303709 GCA_000671755.1 Glossina brevipalpis
AAAAAAAAAAAAAAAATGCAATGTACGTATCCGATAGGTAATGAGCCTAGTGCAAGGCAATAATTATAACAGAGAAATGTTAATAGGAATGACCTGAAGTAGCTTGATATTTAATTGGTCAACGTGGCTAATATCCTATCAATGACTTATTTACAACTCTATAGCAGTTTAAAAGGATGACTGGGAAAAAAAGACATTTAAATACATCGAATATTTAAATTCTTTAATCTTTTTTTTTTTGATTTAATTTATATCAATATTCACTTTACATAATTGCAAATTTAATTTGTATAAATTTACACGTATAGTTTTATTTGCATCATTTTTCGTTTAACAGAAAGAGTTGCAAATAAGAAAACGGTACTTCCCCAGTTTTCTGTACTAATGAGTCATCCACTTTGTATCTGATAGTATTAGAAATATATAAGTACTTAATATTTTCTTTTTCTTTATTTGTTTCTTGCTGACGTGGTCTTTGCTTCGATTCGATTGGATTATTATTAGAGTTCTGATTTTGCTTGTTTTCGGCATAACAGTTTTATGATCAAATTATTAAGAATATAAAATCACTTACCGTTTTTTTTTCCCATTTTATTTTTTTTTTTTAACTCGAGGAAAATGAATTTATCTATAAATCTCTCGATGGTTTTGTATATGCAATAATACGTTTGTAAAACAATTTTTTTTAACTTTCACTCGCTTGCTTTGTTTTTCTATAAAAACACAACTATATTAAAATTTCAAAAATTTCAATACTTATATACCTGTTCCGTTGTAAGAGAACAGTATTGCCAAGAGTTCCATTTCGCGTCTACGATGACAGCCAAGTTTTCGCTCGGTAGGCTTATGCATGATACAATGATTGCATTTGCATCGTGCATCAACTAACAAAGAATAGTTCTATGGAAGAACGTGTTTGTATTTAGCTGAATATATCGTTTACATTACATTGTTGCAGCAATCCAAAATTTTAACAAAATTTTAATCTTGCAATGTACATTTGCATTGATACAAGACATAGTTGACTTTAATATGATTAATTGCATTTTTATTTTAAATAAATTCTTTGTGATATTAAATATTCTTTTAATTAATTATAAATATTATTTATATTGCAAATTTTAATTATATAAATTATATTAGTAGTTATTGTAAGCTTGCAAGAAGTAATTAAATTATGTTTTGCCTTAGAAAACTGACTTATTGAAGAAACTATTCGCTTTAGTAATTTTGTATTTTATTAATTTTATGTGAACAAAATTCAATCAGGTGGTCATTTTCATAAAACATATGATTCTGCTGCAATAATGCAATGTTAATTAAACGCAACAACAAAGTGATTACAGGAGCAGCATGCAGTACTGCAAATACGACTTGAATGTACGTGTTTATATAAAGTTGAACGCAATGTATTACGCTGCATATCTTAGGGAAAATTAAAAACAAAAATGCATGTATTTGTATTGAAAAGCAAATTTATAGAGAGAGAGAGAGAAAGAGAAAGGGATGTAAATATGAAAACAAAATAAAAGAGTATATTTAAATTTTCAACTCATCACAAATTTATTTAATGAAAGATAATAATAACTGATTATAAATATACTTACCGTCTAAGAAAACTTTGATATAATTTCAATTTATTTTAACATTTTTACTTTCCTTACTTAAAACCTTATGAACGAATATTTATCACATAAGCAGTCTTAAAAAAAAGAAACTAATGAATAAAAACCAAAAAACTTAAACAATAAAGCAAGCTTAGCTTTTCACTAACGCTAAAGTTTAGAAATGAAAAAGCCATTATGAAAAATTACCGTTATCTTAGGGTTTCCACTTTCTATTGCTAAGGTGATAATCAAGTTTGTACTTTAAGTCTGTGGGATAAAATTTCAAGTATTTGGTTGCAATGGTATCGTAGATATATAAAAGCATTGAAAGTTTTGTATGAAAAGAATATTATGAAAAATAATCAATTTATTTTGATTACATTTTAACAAAATTTGTCTATTTAATATTTACAATCTAAGATTTATTTATGAGGCAATAATAAACGAAATGCTGCTCTACATTTTTCTTTCTATTATGTAAACGATATAAATGATAAATGACTTTTACGTATGAGACGTAGTCGACATTAAAGAAAATCAACTGAACTTTAGGGATTATAAATGTATTCTGATAGACGGCTCTAAAAAAAGATTCCAAATCATTTGTTTATGTTTTCCACCATGATTATCGCGTTAAAGAAATTCGTAATACAAGAAATTAAATTTAATTTGCTTTACTTGCTATATATTAAGTAATATAATGTAGCCGTTCTTTTTCTCGTAAATTTGTGCAAAAAATTGCATCGCTGCAAATGTTAGTACAAAGAATATGTCAACGCTTAACATTTCATTAAATAGGCATTTTTTTTAAGTGTGGCAACAATAGCTACATACGTAGGTGTAGGCGTTAGATCGTGTATGTATTTCTTTCTAATAATATATTTTTTTTGAGAAATTTTACATTTTTTTTTCGAAAGTTCTAATTAATTACATCTAGACGGAGTTTGTAGTAAACGAATTTGCTAAAAAGCGAACTTATTCATAAAGAAGTAGTTTGAGTTCGATTGACGTATTTGAGTGAATCATATCGTTAGTGTAATTGCGTGCACAACAACAAATATACAATTTGTTGAATAAAAGTAAAACAGGAAGTAAATTGCGCTTGAAAGCGTTAGTTAATTACAGCATTACTACATAGAAAGTGAAAGAAATGGCGGCGGTCGATGTACCACGGACGGAGCTCCAAGAGCTACAATTGAAAGGGGCTCAAGTAGCTGATGAGTCTCTAGAAAGTACCAGAAGAATGATGAATTATATGGAAGAAAGCAAGGAAGCTGGTATACGTACTTTAGTGGCTTTAGACGATCAAGGTGAACAATTGGATCGCGTTGAAGAGGGTATGGATCGTATTAATGCTGATATGCGTGAGGCTGAAAAAAATCTTAGTGGTATGGAAAAATGTTGCGGTCTTTGCGTTATACCCTGGAAAAAAGTAAGCATCAAAGATGATAGTGATAATGCTTGGAAGGCTAATGATGATGGAAAAATAGTCAATCATCAACCGCAACGAATAATTGATGAACGTGAAAGAGGTGGCATGGGAGCTCCACCGCAAACTGGATATATTGTTCGCATTACGAATGATGCTCGCGAAGATGAAATGGACGAAAATTTAGGACAAGTGAATTCAATGTTAGGTAATTTACGAAATATGGCTTTGGATATGGGTTCGGAATTGGAGAATCAGAACAAACAAATTGATCGTATCAATGCTAAAGGTGACGCCAATAATGTACGAATGGATGGCGTTAATAAGCGCGCCAACAATTTGCTCAAAAGTTAAAGGGAATTCTGCCCTGTTTTCTATATTATAAATCATCCAGAAGGTTTGTGATTTGTAAATTTGTCCGCATATATATATATATATATATCTATTGCGTATTATACTTTGATAATTATTTTCTATAATTTAATTTTATTTTTTAGTTTGAACAAATGTTTAGGAAAATATATTTTTATAGATTTCTGTTTTAAATGAATTGGATACGACTTAATATCAGTGCCATAAAGATTACTACTTATATGTAGGCATTCGTATGTATAAATGTATATGCATATGAATAAAATTTTACGTAAAGAATTTTATCTTTTTTTTTTTTTTTGAATTTTTTTAAAATCCTATACACTACACTATTGCTTAATTCTATCGAAAAATTTTAATGTATTTATACACAGTGTAAGATAGGCGAAAAATACTTTCATTAGATATCTTTATATATATTGTGATATGTTTTAATTTTATTACATTTTTCTGCGAATTAGATATTTATGAAATTTTCTCTTTTATTCTGCAGCATAATAGATTCGTAAATAACAAGCAAAAAAACACCACACAACAGCAAAAATAAAAGACATTAAAACGAGGCACAAAGTATATAAAGAATAATAATAACAACAACAAGAACAACAAGAACAACTGCAACAATAATAATAAATGCCACAAAACAAAGTAACTAAAGCACATCGTTAAATTCACTATAATCTTATTTTAGAAATACACAGGTTGTCCTTTTTACACAACCCACCATCTTTATATACATCTGCATATATATATATATATACATATATAGGTATGTATTAACCATCATTTGAACTTTTATAATCACTATTAAAACCTAAGTATTTAATAACTATATTAATACGGAATTAATACCAATATATCAAAAACTAACTAAAAGAAAAAAGACTAACCACCAATTTATAAAAAATACTTTTTGACAGGATATACTGCATTCTTTTTTATATGTAATTGTCCAATTTATGCTGAAAAAGATACTAGAATTTCATTAATTTTTACTTCAGTTTTCCATAAACTGAAGAATTGAGTAATTTTAACGTTAAAAAAGGGAAAAAATAATAAAACAATTATTCAACAAAAAGGAGAATTGAACCAAAAATCAAGTCCCTGTTACTCCCTTTATCCGAAAATATGGCTTATGTATACACACACCCAAACACGCACCCTATACATATATATACATATATTTCTAGAAATACATACAATATACGTATATATCTAGAAATGCTTAAGGAAGCTATACAGCAATAGCTTTGTAATTCCCAATTAACGTGAATACCGAACAATTGTGAACAAATTTTTTTAGGAATTTGAAGGAAGTCTAATATTGCCATAATTTGAAACAAAAAAAAAAAAAAAAAAAAAAAATAAACTAGTGGGATCTTACTGAAATTGTAGTTGTTCATTGGATTTTTGGCCAAGAAAAAAAAAATTAAATGTAAATCATATTTTCGGACAAGAGATATATCTCTCTTAAAATTAATAATAACACCTATCTACCTAAGTACGTATACATATAAACCACAATATCAGTGTGACTTACGTAATATTGCATTTGTATCGTGTATTTGTATATTATATACTTTTGTGTACTATTTATTATTATATATTCTCTACATACAAAATATATGTGCTATACACTATTGCATATATACGTTTTATGCACAATAAAACCGGAACCAATATTTTATTAGGATAATAATTCCTTAACGTTAAAATTAAATAATGAAAGAAAGAGAAGAAAAGAAAAACACATAAATACTAATACATAAGTTTACAAAAATTACAATTAATGGCAAATATTAACAACACCTAGTAATATATATATATACATATTCTATATAAAAAACAATGTACATCATAAGAAAACGATATAATGGTTATTTCTGTATGTACTGTTATTTATTTGGAAATGCTCTGTTGATATATTCTTAAGTTCCCCATTATGTCTTATATCAAATTCTTTTCGACAATATGATACGACGACGTTTGAGTGATTTTTTTAGAGCTTATTACATATATATATATATATAATTTGATAAAATAATGTTATATTGAAGGGTCATGAAAATACAAATGTTTAGGAAAGAATCTATTTATGATACGGATTAAAATTCGCGAAAATTATTAATGTAATGTGATGTTGATACATTTAGTCGAAGGCGCCTGTATAAACTCAAGCTATTCTTACATAACGTTCCCGAAAAGAATAATAAAAAAAAAAAAAACTACAGCAAATGGAAATTTCGGAAAACAAAATCTATGAGAAAATTTTCTTCATTTTTGCATTTGGACTGTATATATGTAAGATAAAGGTTTACAATCGGAATTCACTTTGTCTACATTCGGTTAATAGATGAAGAAATCGATTTGGCTCAATTTAATGAATTAACAGTAAATCTTTAAAAAAAAAAATTTTAAAAAAGAAAGGGAAAGGACTTATAGAATAAAATGCAAATTATTTAAGTCCTGAAAAGTATTCTAAAATGGCCATGCGGCCATGCACAATCGGAATAGAGTTTCTCATAATTCTTAGCACACACTCATTTTTTTTTTTTTTTTTGTTTTAAAAAAATTTTAATATTGTTTTTCTTTCTGTTTTAATGAAATTGCTTTCGAAATTATATACAAATAAGATTTTTTTTTTCTGTACAAGAACTTAACAAAATCAATAAAATCTCTTAACAGGAGATTGGTAAAATTTTTTCTATAGTTCAACTTTCTCGAAAAGTTTTCAAGTTTATCAGTTGCGATTGTTTTCCTAAATTTTATAATTTCAATGTGAATCCCAAATTTTTTATATCTTTTACACTTCTACACAATAGAGAAAGTTATTCTAAAAGAATAGTTTCAGATTATACATATATACTTAGATATGGAAAAATTCTAATTTTCAAAATATTTTCTAATTTTTACATTAATACGATGATAAAATTAATAATATTTTTTAAATGTTTTTAAAATGCTTCTTATTTTCTAGAGAAGTTTTGAAATTAAAGTTTTTAAAAGTAATCCTATAACTATTTCAGTATTCACTGAATCTCTTTAGGTATCATTTTAAGCAAAGGTATACCATTAAAAATACTAAAACCGTCAATTAAAGTGTTTGAATTTATTATAATTGATAGATGGATTAAGATCAATTGTTTGAAACCGTATTCATTCTGCCTTATTGTGAGCGGTCACAAGTGATAAGAGAAAAAGTTTTTTTTTTTTTTTTTTTTTTTTTTTTTTTGTATGCTTTAAAATCTTGTGTCCAATATTGGTGTATTCCCTTATTACTCTGCATTAAGAAATTTGTTGGAAGACAAGTTGCGAATTAACGAAAACACCCCCCGTAAAAAAAAACCATAACACGAGCTTGTGATACAATAATATCTTTAATTTTAATAATAAAAATAATTTAATTACAAAAAAAAAAAAAAAAACGAAAAAATAGTCTGGATGGAACTTTGTGTTTCCTATTTCATAACGGAGATTATTTAAGGCAAATAAAACATAAAATTTTTCTTCAAACATTGCCTCTGTCTTGCTCAGTTTTTTCAAACTCATTTATTAAGCTTGTTCGTCTATTATGATCTCTTCTTTAAATATTCTTAATATCAATTGAGAAAATTTCCGTTCTCAATGATACATGATATTGCTTGAGACCCCGGGAGGAATTGGAAAAGAAAAGCAGTTACCACGTTTGAGAAGGAATTCTCTTTTCTCTCGTTTAAAGTTTGTTTTAGGACAATATTTGTTAACGGGATAAAAATGCAAACTTGAGTCACACCCTCCAACATTAGCCGTAATTGGTTCATTTTTTTAACAATTAGTTCGAATAAATTTCATTTTGATTTGAAAGAAAGTTTTAAACAAAAATTTTTTGGATTATTTATTAATTACATTAAGCGATTATCTAACAATAAAAGATCCGGTATTCAAGATTGACTATAAAATTAGATGTAATATATTATAGATTTTAAGAGAAATCTTCATTAAAATTGAAAGTAAGGGGGGGAGATCTATCTTTTGATTTTTCTGCTTTAGAAAAAAAAAAAGAAAAGAAAAAAATTCGTCTAAGTTAAAAATAAAAAGTGTAATTGCTTCAATTTTTTTTTTATATATTTATTTTATTGTCAAATCAAAAGGCCATTCGCGTTAATTGAATATAAATTTAAGAGAGTATATAAGTGGCGAGTGAAGTTGTACGATAAACATAACCTAAAAATATATATGTTTTATTTACAAAAATAAGGACTAATTTCTTTGGAAGAAAAGTTTGTGTGATATAAATTATTTTCAAAATTAAATAAGGTTGAGTGGTCTGCTAACTATTGCTGATTTTTAATAAATTATGGAAATTGTATTGCTCCTCAATTACTACTTAGTCATATTTTAGTTTCGTCATCTTATAATGTATATATATATATATATATATAAATAAATATTTTATATATATATATATATAAATAATTTATTGTTATTTGATGTTTGATGGATTTTTTCCTTTGTCTATTACTTATAAAATTGTTTGAGTATTATTTGCAGTTTATTTACATAATCATCGACGTTTAATCTGACTCATAATAATAAAGAAAATATATTTCAGCGCAAATAGAAAAAAATTTTTCATTTCATTTTTGCGATTTTGCTCTGAGGTAATAAGTATTTGTAACGAATGGACGCATAAAAAAAGTTTTTAAAAACTGGAAGTAGGGGAGAACATTTTAAAAAAGCATTTACAGCTTAAAGGATACGAATTAACAATAAATGCTTACAATATTATAAAACAATGAATTTGTGTTGTATTTTCCAGATCCGCAGACTTTATTCAAAGAAAAAAAAAAAAAAATTTAAAAAAAAAACTATAAAATATTTAGCAAATCAAGTCAGTCATAATTTAAAAATTTTGAAAAATTTAATACATTTTTTCTTGCAATTATTTTTATAATTTTCTACAATATTTTTAAATGTATAGTATTTAGAAACGATTTCTAGTTGCTATATAGGCAATAAATGCATCTTTATTATCATTATTGGAATCGAAGTTTTTGAATTCAAGGCTATGCATCACCTGAGATGATAAATATATAATAGAACCACGTTTTATTGTAAGTTCAGTATTTCCGGGTAAACCAAGCAATCGTTTGCCTTTAAGTACCAACAAAATACCCGATGAATTTGGCAGCTTTAAAGTATACGGTTCATTATCATTAATTTGTATATGCAAAACAGCGAAATCTTTTACTGGCGGAGCAAAAATCTGAACATTCGCATCCAAACGTTTAGGTTTAAAAATTTTATTTTCGCTCACTTGCCCAGTATAATTAAGTGTGTCAAGTAAACGTTCAACATCTTTATATTTGGGTGTAAGACCAGCTCGTATAACATTATCTGAACAAGCCATACATTCAACGCAATCACCGTAAATATAAGCATGAATTTCATTTGCATCCAAGTATATAGATTCGCCTGGCTTTAGATAGATTACATTTAGAAAGAATAAAGATAGAACACCAACATCATTAGGATAATCACGATTAAGAGTCATAAAGAGTTCATTCAATTGATATGTTGCAAGAACTATATATAAAAAGAAGAATAAAATTTAAAAAAAAGTCTTGTGAGAAAATGTTAATTTGGAAGCGAGTATATAATATTTAAATTTTAACCTGTCATATATTTATCGGCAATGCATTGTATAACTTGGGCCACATCATCTTCATCGGTGGTCATTAAATTTCTATAAATTGGCCGTACAGCACCAGGAGTTTTTGTATTTAAACATTCAATGGCTTTGTCTCCACCTAACAGTTTTTTTAGTGGCGGCAAATTTTTACAGAATTCATATATTTCACAATTTGGACGAAAGCCGCAAAGTGCCGTAAAAGGTGTTAAGGCAATAGCCAATTCGGGTTTATGATTAGCATCGTATAAACCAGGACAATCTTTATGCAATTTTTCAGCTTCTTTCTGCAAATATGAAGAGTCCCCGATTTAATATTCTCGCACATTTTCGTATTTTATTCGTCTCTTACTTTATTTGGATGCACTTGTATGCTTAGTGCTTTGCGTATACTCAAAACTTTAAAGAGATAAGATAATCTCTCCTTCAAAACTTCATTTAATTTTTGTCCAGTTGACTTTACAATAGAAGGACCACATTGATGATCACCCATCCAGAGTTCCGCGTATGGTTTATCTTCATCAATTTGACAATCTGGAGTATTTGCTAAAGTCAGTTGAGCTACTTCCGAATTATTACCCAATTTGCCCCAATCATAATTTTGTACATAGCCGATCAATTCCATTTCGTTGAACACACAGACATATGTCAATTAATTAGTAAATAATTTGTTTTTTTTAATGATATGCTCTGCTTGGAAAGAAAAATTTTAGTAAATTTTTGATTCTATTTCTATGTTTTAGTATTAGAAAATTTTACTTGTTTGTTGATGAGTATATTGAGAGATGCAAATTCTTTATTCATTGGTTCTCGGGGGTTTATTGCTTGAAATATTTGGAATTTTGTTTTTTGTTGATTTTTCTGCAAATTTTGTTTTGTTGGCAAAATTTATATCAAAGCTTTTGTTTTCTCTTTTTTTTGTATTCCATTATTCACCGATTAATGACCATTGATGCCAACACAAAGAATTCCAATTCTTACTTCTAAATCATTTTAGTAGTAATACCAAGCAAATAGTACTAAATATTAGTACTAATGTTGTAATACAATTAATGTCTTCGTAATACCGTATTCATATAAAAAAAGGTCCTTAACTATTTGAAGTATAATAAGAAGAGATTAGTCTAGAGATTCTGTGTAAAATCAAAAAATTCTTAATAAAATATAAGATTAATAAAAAGAAAAACATCCCTGTTTTAGAATTTTTTCGCAAATCTGCAGTAATTTATTGAATAGTAATTAATAGTTGTGCTGTGAGTTGGTAGCTTTGGTCTTAATTTTTATTTCAATTCCAGTATGCCGTTTAAATTTAAAATTAAACTCACAAACCTAACTACATTAAAGAGAAAGAGTTCTGCGTTAGTTTAAATAAAAAATGTCTTAATAAACATATATTCTTACATACAAGTTCTATGCTAATGGCATCCGATGTATACGATACACATCGAAAGGATATTTAGAAATTTTTTTATTTAACCTAAGTACTTTCTACTGGATTCTAACAGTTCATAATACTCTGTTAATGTTGCTTTACTTCCAGATTTATGATGTCCTATGCCTATGAGACATATTGAATAGTTAATGAAAAATTTATTACATCATCTAAGTACTTTCTACAGGATTTTTTCATTTCATTGATTATAAAGTAGTCTAATAGTAAAGAGTGACACTCTACTTTAGTTCCATTACTTATGAAGTCCATTGCTTGGAATGTTACATAACTTAAGTACTTTCTACAGGATTTTTGCATTTCGTATAATTCTCTGCTAATGTTCCTTTAGATCGATTGCAAACAATAAATTATCAGATTTCAAAATAAACGAACTTTTATCTCATGGTACCTTCTTCAACAATTTAAACCCATTTAATGGTTTTAGAAGTCAAGAAATTGGCTCAGAACAATCTATGTTGGGTGAATACATTTGACAAAGATTTTCTTTAATATTGATTCCGTTTAATTATTTAATATTTTTCAGTTATAATAAAATAAGCTGTTAGGAGATTTTAGAAGTTCAAGTAGAAAGTGATTTCTTTTTTTTTCTTCCACCTATGGGAGGCGGGGGGAAGGGAGGGGGGGAGGTGGGAGTTTGGGGGGTGGGAAGTTGTGGTGTTTGGGGGAATGTAGTTTCTCAGTAATTTCTCATATATATAACACATTGTTAGATACTATTGCAAAAAAGCTCATTAAGTTTCTTTTTCACTGATTTACTGATTACGTTAGACATACATGTGCTTGGTAACTTAATAGAAATTATTTTAATTAAAGAATACAAATTTATTTTCAAACTTTATCTTATGACAACATTTGTTTCAAATACTTCCCAAGGTGAAACTCTTATCGTGCAACGTTATATTATTTATATTTTTTCTTTAATAAAAAAAAAGTCTCATTCCTTACTATATATTTTTTACGCTACTTTTAGCTTAATAGATTATTATTAAAATGTTTCAAGCATTATTTTGACTTTATTTCTTATCTCAACCGCACTGTGGAACTACTTAATGAAAAACTGTCGATAAAAAAATCAAATTAAAGTTTGTTGTCTTATAATCAAGAACAAAGTAATATTCTTTATATATCTATCTATATATATATATATATATATACGTAATATATAATATAAAAAAAAAAGATATTAAAACTTAAATGATCTATTCGTTTTAAAACATTTGCAAAATTCATACAGAATAAATATTATTTCAATTAATAAAATGCCATTAAGGTAATTATCAAAAAAGGATAGAAGATTAGTTAAAGAAATCTTAAGACTTTTTCAAAGTCAAATATTTTTATTAGTTTTTGTGACACTGTACACCGTATGCCATAAGAAATGTTTATAATAACATGTATACATGAAGCCTTTGACATTATTTTTGGTATCGTTTTGCAACAAATTTCTTGTAGTTTTTTTTTAGAGGGTTGCTATTCAATCAACATCAATCATTGTAGTCTTCGGTAAAAAAAAAAGAAATGAAAACTAATTTCTATCAGTGTAATATATTATAAGAACAAAATACCGCCATCGAGCAAAGGGGTTGAAATAGTTTATTTACAACATTTAACATCAGTTGCAATCATTGAGCCTCGCAGTGAAAACGTTCTAACGGTGCTTGCTATACGATAAATTAAATCGAATAGAAAAGAATTTACGACCATCGTTATCAAACTAAGTGCAAAATAGTGCAAATAAAAAAAAAACAAACCACTTGTTTCTTAACCCTTTAAGTAGAGCGAGTAAATAAATAATAAATCAAAAAAAAAAAAAAACATAAATAATTAAAAAACAAAACATTGAAAAAATAAATAAATAAAACGTGAGTAAATATGTAGTACATTTATTATTATTATATATATATATAGAGACAGACTAGATAATTAGATAGATCTATATATCTATATATAAAAAGATAAAGCAAGCGATGAAAGCAATTTTTTCCACGTATTCCAAATAAGACTTTAAACTCATAATTAATATATAAGCAGGATATAGATAGATAGACATTCATTCCTGCGCTATTCGATCTGACTTACTAAGCTTATTCTAATATCAACGAGAAGTGAGTTTTCAGACTTCTCTAAAATCTTTCCTTTTATCTTTCTCGTTTTAAGATGATTAAGAAAATCGATGTAATTTATGATCAAATATATCTCTCATTTTGTATATGACAAAATAAATAAAAAAATCATCAAACCAAAAAAAAAAATATGCATTTTTGTAAATTTTGTAAAAAAAAAAAAAAAAAAAAAACTAAAATATGCAGACATATTTCATATATTACTTTCATATGGTCTGACGTACGAAATATGTATTTTGGCATCATTTCAAAATTTCTAAAAAATCATCATTAGATAAGCCCACTGTTGTTACTGTTGCATGCAATTGTTTGCCTAATGCTGTTTTGTCCGAATGTAAAGCTTCCAAGCAAAGTGTAAACCAAAGTACAATGCACTTAAGTAAAAATATAGTTTTGTTATGAAAAAGAAAAAAAAAAAAAAAAAAGAAAAAATAAAATGAAATCGTAAATTATTTTAAAGAAATGTTCCAAAATATAATGTGAAGCACACACACACACATTATATATTTACAAACTGTAATGTATTTTTGCTTGACATGAAAATGCTTAATTTTGTGTTCTATTTAAGTGCAAATACAAATTTATATTCGATTGTTTAAGCAATATGTTATATATATAAAATTATGGTTGTGCTCATGCGTGCAAGTCGTTAAGAAAGATTCGTGACTTATTTGAAATAATGCTAATAAAATAATATAAAGCTTACTTATGGAGAATTTCTTTTATGGTACCTCAGTACGTATAAGTGGTATCACTTTCCTATGATTCTACTTAATGTTTAGTATACGACTGCTGTATATTTCTTAGAGATATTTAATTATGAGAAGAGCTCAAAAAAGAGGTACACGAGTGCGTGAAATGGCATTCGTGTTCGTATTTATTAAAGGAAAGAAGCCAGTAAGCAAGCTTTCCTAGTGAGAAATTCATCCATAGTTGAAAAGTTTCTGGTCATATATAGTCTCTTTACTCGTCAAATAAGATATTTAACTCTTTACGTTATTGGTGATATATAATCGAACTCCTTATCTCTGAAAATTTCCTAGATCGGGTAATAAGTACAATAATTTATATATTGCGACAGGTTTGAACTTTCTAGTTTAAATTTATAACTTAACTTAACTTAACTACAATAAATAATTTTTTTACGTACTCTCCACATGACTACGATGGGTCATTAATATTTTCTTAACTAATGAAAACTAGTTAAATTGAAAAAGTTTACCAAAAAAAAAAAGCGTATTAAATAATCGTTCGTTCCGGTATAATGTAATGTAAGTGTAATGCATAAACAATCGTTATTATAAGCAGTAAAAAACAAATCTTCTCTATTGATAGGTATAAAATTGTATTAATGATCGTTTGTTCCGGTAAATAATGAATTTTGTGATGGAAAAAAAAAAATTCAAAAATAAATTTGCGTTACAAGCAAATCAATTCTTTTCTAATAAAAATATAAAAGTGTGAAATGAAATCGAAATATTTTTAGAAAATTTCTGAAAGTAGAGTATTGGACAAACTTAATTTTATATTAAAGAGAGTTATCGGTCTTTGAAACGTTGAATTTTACATTATGGCGGATATTACTTGAATAAAAAAATCTATATATTTTTAATACTTCTTCGAATATACAAAATGAAAAGCAGTAGATTTAAAAGACAAATTCGAGCTGAATTGTTAATCATAATCATCGTGTGTGCTGGATTTCATCTAAACAGCGTCAATGGATATTAGAGCTTTTGCGTGAATTTTTTACTATTATTATTATTATTATTTGATTGATTTTCTGCTGTTGTAGTTTAATTATTTGGTGAATTTTAATTTAAGCGTTTTGAAGCGATTTCTTTAATTATTTTGAATATTTTTATTGTTCAAAAGAAGTGTCATTTTTTTTGTGTTTAATTAGCTAGCATTTCTAGCATAGAAAGTTAACAATAAGAAAAGTAGTTGAATAAGTCCTTATTATATGCAGCCACGAATCGTCTAATGTATCAAATCTAGTTTTATCTTAATTTTAAATTTCTTGTTCTTTCAGTCCAATGTTATTATTACTATTATTATTATTATTACCATTATAGTTTATTTAGATTTAAAAAATATTTTCTTGAACTGCAAAATACACGATTTCTTTTCTTGATATAGTTCTCGAATGATTTTTCTGTCATTTTTCTACGAAGGAAATTAGCTGATATGCTTAGAGTAGAAGTGATTAAGGAGAGTCCTATCAAATGTGTTAAGGTGATCTTAGTCCATGTCAGGGAGGGTCTTAATGGGGGGAATAAGATTAAGATTAACATAAGATTCGTATACCATCGGCGGTTTTTTCTTTACTTGCCTTTTAAGGTTTTCTTTCAAGTTAACAGTTGGAACAGTTGGTCGAAATCAGCCGGTGTTAGCGGTTGGGAATAACATTAGGATTAAGGTTAGGAGTAGATAGGTGATTTTTTCTTTACTTTTCTCTTAGTTAACATAAGAGCAATGAACATTGCCGGTGATTTTTTTCTTTACTTTTCCTTTTAAGTTTTTTTTTCAATTTAACCTACGAAAGTCTACATCAAAGTCGACGTCAGCCGAATGCAGTGCGAAGAATAAGATTAGGGTTAACATAAGATTAGTATATCATCGGTGATTTTTTCTTTACGTGCCTCTTAAGCTTTTCTTTCAAATTAACACTTGAAACGTCGACATCAGCCGGTATTAGTGGTTGGGAATACCATCAAGGTTAATATAGGTGTAGACGGGTGATTTTTCTTTAATTTCCTCTTAGTTAATATAAGAGCAATATATATTGCCGGTGATTTTTTCTTTACTTTTCCGTTTAAGTTTTTCTTTCTTTTCCTTTTAAGTTTTTTTTTCCTTTGAAAGTCTACATCAAAGTCGACATCAACTGGATGCAGTGCGGGCAATAAGATTAGGGTTAACATATGATTAGTATATCATCAGCGATTTCTTCTTTACTTTTCTCTTAAGCTTCTCTTTCAAATTAACCCTTAGAAGAATTCCTCAACATCGGTGAACATCAGCCGGTATTGGTGGTTGGGAATAATATTAGGGTTAACATAGGAGTAGACGGGTGATTTTTCTTTACTTTCCACTTAGCTAACATAAGAGCAATGAATATTGCCGGTGATTTTTTCCTTACTTTTCCTTTTAATGTTTTCTTTCAATTTGACCCTTGAAAGTCTACGTCAAAGTCGACATCAGCAGCGGGGAATAAGATTAGAGCTAACATAAGATTAATATATCATCAGCGATTTTTTCTTTACTTTTCTCTCAAACTTTTCTTTCAAATTAATCCTTGAAAGTCCACTTTTTCCATGACGTTGTCCTTTTCTAACGGCGATGAAGCCACTGTTAGATAAACTTGTTAACTACCGAAGAGATTAAATCGTAGATTGATGACGTGAACAGTTTTTTGGGTATCATTAGTAATAAAGTGTTGTCCCCGTTCAAAGAGATTTGCATTTTTAAAATCTCTTTTAAAATAATTTTCTGTTTACTACTAGTACTACTACTACTACTACTACTAGTTCGTTTTAAATTATCTTTTTAACTGAAAGACTGTTATTAGGATTAGTAAGAAAATAACTTTTTATATATTTGCTCTAACAAATTTAATGTTAACTTTTTCAATTGAATTTTATATTTCTATAGTTTTAGGCTTTTTTTTTAAATTTTTTTTTCTTTCTTTTTTTCTATTATTCAAAAAAACTAAAGCATATTTAGTTTCCTTTTAAAGTATTGTTAAATACGACACTATGTACATATAATTTTTTTTTTTTTTTTTATTGGTATAGAATATACGTTTTACTATATTTCCTGTTCATGTTCATTCCTTTTGTGACTCATGAAGTTTTTATGTTTTCATTTATTGTTGTATAACGGTATGGTTCCGACAACGTTTGCAAAAACAACAAACATATAA
>KK351140.1:330663-345924 GCA_000671755.1 Glossina brevipalpis
GACAGGCGAGCAGGTAGACAGGCGAGCAGGTGGACAGGCGGACCGTCGGATAGTCGTAGAGGCGAACAGGGAGACAGGCGGACAAGCGGACAAATGGACAGAGGACCAGGCGGACAGCGGACCAGCTGGACAGAGGACCAAGTGGAGAGACTGACAGGCGGACAGACAGACAGGCGGACAGACGGACAGGCGGACAGATGGACATGCTTAAATTGATTCTAAGTTTAATACTAATCGAAATATATAGTTTGTAAAGACTTAGAAGATTCTTTCTTCCTTTCTTCTTATCTTTCACTGGTTTGTTTTTAGAAATCTGAAAAAAAATCAATTACTACTGTGGACAAAAAGTAATGAGACTGTATGTTTGTTTTAAAATACTTGAACTATTATATCTATTGATGTCTATATGTTATATTTTGTTCTTTCATATGTAAAACTACTTTAATTACTAAATTTTTTTCATTCATTTTATATAAATTTATTTAATTTGGACATCATTTTTAGTGAAGATAAATTGAAACTACGTCTCTCTTAAAAAAGAATCGCAACTATTTTATTGTTTAATTATATAACTTAATGTGCTCAATATTATATATTTGTATACAATGATTTACAATTCCTTAAAGCTAAAGATTTTCAAAACAAATATTTTATTCGAAATAAAGTGAATAATAATAGTCTATGAAGCTCTATTAGTTGCTCTAAAAAGTACCGAGGCTAATAATAGAGGTAGCATTCATTAAGTACCATGTGTTAGTGTATTCTGCATAGACTGTATTTTTCTTTGCGAACTATACAAGTTTGCAGCTAAACAATATCTAAATATTCAAAAAAAAAAAAAGAAAAAAATTGTCACTTATTTGGCTACAAATAATACAAGCAAATTGAACATAATTTTCATGCTTGTTTTAAATTCCGCGAGATTATCTAAAGGAACAGCTGCTGTTAAAAAATCCATACAATGACTATCTCGTCTATTTACTTCAACTCTATTTCTAAGAAATGTTCACCTCTGTTATATAAAATATATATAATTAACAAAAGATTCCAAATTTATGTGTTCCACATTCATGCGTTTATTTGATTTTTTTTCTGCTTCTTCCGCGTTGGAGACTTTTTTATAAGCACTATAGAGCTTCTTACAACGAAAATAAAAACTTTGTTGCAAATGTCTACTCAGAACTATTATATTTTTGATATAAAATTAAAAATTAAAATGGAAATTGACTGCTTATGGTCTCTGAAAAAGAAACGCTTGCAAATTAAGATTTCAAAAGTAAGTAATCCGCTTTCAAATACTTTATTAATAATCAAAAAAAAGAAATGGAAAGTTTTCAAATTTTTTTTAAAATTTATTTTTAAATTTGTATAAAAACTATAATTTTTCATAAGCACAAATTGTAGAATTTTTATCTAAGATTTGTTTACAATAATACGCGTATCTAACAACAACATTCTCACAAGTTCTCATATCTTTTTTTTTTTCTTCTCAAATTCCTATAAAAATATATTAATTCAGGAAGCATTATTTTTGTCAATCAATGTAAATAAAAGTCGACAGTTCAATTCCATATGTATTAGTTTATCTCTAAACGGTACTATGTAATGTAGCTTGCATTTTAAATTGTAAGAGCTTTGTAACCAGCTATAGAGCATAACAAGTTTTATATTTCATTTATTTTTACGTTGTTAGTGAACATAAAAGCAATGTCTATAAAGATAGAATAACTGAGTTGGTTGTGTTAACCAATAGCCGCCAGATGTTAAGTTCAAATCAATTCGCTGACACATGGAAATCCAATTTTTTTTCTCTTTTCTTTGTATGTCTGACAATTTTTATTTAAAAAAAAAAATACAATTGTTTTTTTAAATTTTTTTTTTTTTTGTATTCAATATATTTTATGGTTTGCTTTGATTTAAAAATATGTTTGTTTAAGTTTGTGATAAACTAGTCACGATTTGTTTTTTTATTTTATATATAGTTTTTGATTTTATTTTAACATTGCAATTAAAAAGAAGAAAGAAATCATATTTAGTTTAAGTCGAATCTTTCGATGTATCTCACTACCTCTTGGTCTATATTCATTTACTTGATATATCTTTGTATTGCATCATATATTGTATCATATATTGTATCATATATTGTATCATATCATATATAATCTAATTTTTAATCTTTATATTTCTGGACTTGCAGGCTTCAACTTATAAAAAAGGTATAAAATTTTTTTTTTTTTTTTTTACTTATTCATCCATAAATTTTGATCTAATTTAGGCGGCTATATAAAGCGAGAGTTTTAATTGAGAAAGTAATTACATTCAAAATTAACATTGTAAATTAAAAACTTTACAATTTTGAGGCCAAAGTTTGGAAAAAGGTAAAATTAATCAGCTTCATAAGAATTCTGCCGCCTGGGTCCATTGAACCCATTTTTCTTGATATTCGAATGTAGCTTCACAAAATTTGTAGCAAAATGGTTCGAGTTTAAATTAGTTTCTTTTAGATAAAGAACAAGTTTTAACAAGAGATTAAAAATATTATTTTGACAATTTTGCCCCGTATATCCATGGTTCCATTTTTATTGAGATGCGAACTTAGCTTTTTTTATAAAATTTATAAAAAATTACTCCAGATTAAATTAGTTTTCTTAAATAAATTTTTAAGGTCATAACCATGATTTTAACAAGAGATTAAAACTATTTATCATAGCGGGGGGCGGATGTATAACATACCCCCTATGGTGAATAAAATGAGAATGAATAATATAAATTCGCTTTGAAACATAGCTTGAATACCCTTCACTAAAATCACAGCACTAAATAAATTTTGTTTGTTATGCTTATGTTATATTCCAGTGTTGAGCAGAGCAAAATACTGGACTGCTTTAAAGAAATCTCTATGTGTGTCTACCTTTAACAAGATCAAAAATTGTTATAGAAAAGACGAACTTCCCTAAATAGTGCTTCTATATAACTACTATAATAATAGTCTAATGGATGGACCGCCCTAGTTAACGTAAAATTTTTATAAATTTATTAATTTCTGCACTCAATTGAAATTTACCAGTAAAGGGTATAATTAATTAATTAGATCAGCAAAATATTTTTTTTTAGATTTTTAACGCTTACCCCCCCTCCCCCCATACGTAAACGGACGAATAACTTAGTGTAATACCCACCTTGTCGTAGCAATGATAAAAAAAATGTTTGAATTTAAATTGTTTTTTATCTGTCACAGAACACATTTTGTAAAAGAAAAATTAGTTTAACGCCACGCAAATATTGTGGGGGACCAGTGGACTTAAAATCGGTAGAAGAAGAAGAAGAAGAAAAAGAAAAATGAAAATAAAAACAATTTTATAAAATTCGTAACAAACACTATTGAGGTCTTTTTATCGCTCACATACGTATGTGTGAAGTCATTTATGTGCACCTATCAATTACGAATGCCTAAATCACTTGCATGTGTAATCACTATGTCCAATGTATGAGAACGTAATTAATTTTAAAATAATAATACATTACACTAATTACATATTACTTTCAATTTTATTTGCTGAAATCAGAAAGTTGGCCATTTACTGTAAAACGTTTTACTAGTTTTCCTTACTGTTTCCATTCTTTGTATGTTGTTATTATTTGTGATTTGATTAATATTTTTATTATGTGCATATAATTTAAATAAAATAATCAATTTTTGTTGCTAACCTATAATTACCGCTAACAACATTTGTCAACCGAAAGCATGGCCACGACTGTATAGAAAAAAAAAATTAAATAATAATTAAGAAATTTTCTAAACGCTTTAGAGCAGAGCACTTCTCTTGAATGTATAAAATATGGCTAGAGAGTTGCGTTTCTGGTTCTTAATTGAGGGCGTGTAAACTTCTTTTTGAAAAGAATTTTTTTTATTAAAATACGATCAGCTTATATCCATACAAAGTATTAAATGAGATTGTATGCCTTAATTTCTATTATTGGACTCAATATTTACACCTTACGCTACTTGCGATATGTAGATATATTCAACTTGCAGAAGGATTTTAAATAGATTTTCGTTATACCAATCGACTCAGAATCATTTTCTGTAACAATTTAAGCATGTCTGTCCTCCTTTGTGTCTGCCTAATGTATATGCATGTGTTTTGATGCTCAATACGAATCGAAAATTTTCGCAAAATTTTGCATGAATTTGATACGAACAGTAGACAGACAGACAGGCTTAAATCGATTCAGAAAACCATTCTGTATAGATCGGTACAACAAAAGGTGGCTCTATTTTAAAGCCTTATGGATGTCGAAAACATCCGCATAAACTTATAATACCCTTACAGTACCCTTGTACAGGGTGTAATTACTTGTTTATAATATCCGTATACGCCTCAGCATAATATTAAGCAAAGGCTTCATACTTCATCAGCATTATATCCTTGGTTTTTATTAGTCTTTTTAAAAATAACGCTAATGATGATCAGTTGCAAAAAATGGAATTCTTTTAGTTAATATTTTAGCAGTAAATTATGTATCCTTTTATTTACATACTTTTTGTTACATGTCTGTCTGTTTTTGCAAGCCCTTACTTTAATAGTGCGCTCTTTTAATTCGGTCGCGATTTTAGGAAACGCCGAGTATTTTGTTAAATTTACGTATTAAATGATATAATTTAATGTGAAATGTGTTGTAAAAGTAAAAAGTGAGAAATCAGTTTTACAAGGAATATAATATGCATACAATTCATTAAGTTTTTATAGAGTAAACTAAAAATTTAATAAAAGGTAAAAAATTGATGACATACATATATAAGTATACATAATAGTTATAAAATATATTCTATTAGAGATGCCAATGAGAATGATTAAAAGGAGAAGAATATTGTACCGTTTAAAGAGATTCTGAAATTTACTTCAAATAAAGTGAAATGAAACGAAAGGCAACAACAAATATAAAAAGAGTGTAGCCTATTGAGTATTTCTCTAATATTGATATTTGTGATGTGACATGTCTATGCTTGCAAATCATCAGTTGCCTAATATATGTATGCTCTCTTAATTCACATAGAAATTTAGTGAAGGCAAAGTTTTAGAAATAAATCGCGTAAATTTTATGTACTCAGTGTTAAGATTAGTATTTTCAGTGTTAAAATTAATGTTTATACAATAGCCACAAGCTCTTCCAATGTTTAAGAAGAATAGATGCAGATAATTAGGGTTAAATTTTCTTATTTAGTGTTAAATTAAAATGCATATATATTTTATATTACATTTTCTATACGGAAAGAGCAACCTGTCATTCTTCGATGGTGAGTATTCTTATACATTAATATATATTCGAAATACATAACCTTATGTTTCATATTCTATCTGTATTGATTTAATTTAATAAGAAATAACGAAACACATCTGGACAAAATTAACTAAATATGTATTTGAGCCTAACCATCCAGTATGGAGAGAACTAATTAATGATCTACAACCGGTCAAAAAAAAAAAAATAATGCAAAAGTCATACTTTCTCTAATGGTGTGACATGTTTATGCTTGCAAATCATCAGTTACCTAATATATGTATGCTCTTTTAATTCGCTTAGAAGTTTAGTAAAAGTTTTAGAAATAAATCTCGTTAATCTTTTCAGTGTTAAAATTAGTGTTTATCTAAGTTCCATAAGACGCACAAGCTCTTTCAATGCTTATAATGAACAAAATGCCAGCTTTGACCTATTTTTGTTACATGAAGGCTCTTTTCTAATGAACCACAAGTGGTACAGGGTGTAATTACCTTTTTATAATATCCTTATAGGCCTCAGCCATAATATTAAGCAAAGTCTCCATACTTCATCAGTCTTATATTCTTGGTTTTTAATAATCTTTATAAAAATAACGATAATATGGAATTGTTAACTTTAATCTTTTATAAATGCGAAAAAAACTCCTCGTTTGAAAGTAAATTATTTTCCGCAGCTGAATAAAATACCTTGCACAGTTTTACTTGTTCGCTGCTGTATACTTTTAATCAGGTTAGCCTTTGCTCCGTTGCTTAGCAGAATTTCACATATTCTCTCGAAAACAAAATTTTATTCAGTTTTCACAAATATATTTTCTACGTTTATACATTTTATTGTGATATATTTTTTTAAAAGTATTAAAAAATTTCAATAAAAAATTAAAAAAAAAAATAAATTAGAATAAAAAAGGAGAAGGGATTTTTATATAAACTTTGCTGGTGACAAATTGTTATGCAAAAGCGAAGCTTTTGGTTGCTTGAGGTCTATGGATTTTCGCATTCCTTCATTGTCCAAGCGATGAGGTATTTATTTAAACTTTATATGTGAATTTTCTTTAACTTGGTTGCGCTGCGAATTTGTTTCATTTTTTTTTTTTTTTCTATCCATCATTATGATGTTTTCTCTTCAGAGGTCTTCGCTGGACAACGTAAAAACAGGGGGAATTTTTGAAACGGAAATTTCTCAAACCAATCTGTAAATCTTCGTAAGGTTGTGTGTGTGTGGCTTGTAGAATATACATTAATTTAGTATTAATATTGACCGACTTATTCAATTTTTTTGTAGGTTAAGCGAAAAATGTTACTTTTATTATTACAATAAAATTAAGTATAAAGTGGCGGATATTAATTAAACAATTTTATAAATATGTTTGGATAAGTAAAGCAAGTCGAGCAAGTCAAGGCGTCTGCTTAAATAGTTTTCCCATTGTTCTAAATAAGAAAAATTTTTTAAAAATATTTATGCTTAAATGGATTGCATTCAGCATTGCGGTCGATATTCGTATAAATAATTTTCCCCGATTCAAGCAAGATTTGCTCTGAAGTGTATGCGTTTTGTGTTTATAATGATAGTTTTTGTATGGTATGACAATCCTTAAAATGATGTCATTATTGAGAAATTTTCTTGTAAACTTGCTGACCTTTTTAATCATATGAGGTGAGCCTCCTATATATTAGTGTGGGGAAAAAGAAATCCATTATTTTCCAATTCGAAATGTTAAATAAAGTCCTGAAGTTCATATAAGATTGGATGGATTTCTTTTTCCCCAAGCTAATACTTGATATTGGAGTTCTAGGCTATAAAAGTTTGAAATGATTTTCATAAATTTTTAAGTACAAGTTATTGCTCCGAGATCCTTTACTGTATTCTGCAACATTCTTTGGAAATTTAATACGTTGTTGCACAATAGTAGCAAGCTCAACACAGTATTGAAATTGATTGTTCTATAAGATGGGTTTGACGCCTCCGTGTCTGAAGAATTTTGAAGTGTAGAGATAGACTTGATTAGGGCAAAAAACATGTCTTTTAACGTTGGTAGTTTACTAATTACTAAAGCCGCTGACTAATAAACATTTATAGTGATTTAATTATTATGATTGAAAAATTCTTATGAAAAAAAAAAAAAATATCTGTATTCCGTCTTTAATAGGATCTCAATTACCTGCATTTAATGCATTTTTAAGATAAAGTTACTTAACTGCAATCATGGACTTTTACCTCAATGTTTAAAATAAACAAAGAATTAATAAATAGGTTTGTGTGTGTGTGTGTGTGTGTGTGTGCAAAAAATAGCATTTTGTGCTAACCAAAGAAGAATGTGGGTGAACTAACCTTGTCATTCCGTTTGTAACATATGTTTTGCTTTTTAATACAATTTTTACTATATAAACCAGTAGCAACCAAGCTTTGATAAAGCGGATTAATTATTAATATGAACTGACATGCACACGCATTCATAAAGTAGCAGGTTTGCAATTTATATTAAGTTGAAAATTAATTTATGTTTCTTTCGAACCATTCACATCTGTCATGTTATCATGACATCTGATTTGTAAGATATAATTGAGATTGTAATCATTGAAAATAGGTTAAATATGATTTAATATCGTTAGGTATTATGTGCAAGCTTAGAAGCAATAGTTTATATCAAACCAAAAGATACTCAGTTTAATTAATAACCTAATAATTTCACGTTCTAATAAATTCTAATTGAAGAGTAATGAAAACGTGAAAAGCTCAAAATTAATGTTTTTTTTTGTTTTTACAAATTCAGAATTACGGTATAAAAAATGGCGTATTAGATATTCCTATTTTGAATAATATTTTTCAATGTATTGTTATTCCGGTATACCCTTAAAGATGATTTCAGCATAGTATGTCACAACTTTGAGGTACAAGCTTCATATACCTTAGAGCTGTTAAGGGTGTCTTAATAAGAGTGCATTATTTAAATTTTGTGTCATTTTTTTTCCATGCCTGTGGCAGCTCTGAAATTTGACAGCTTTCACCAATGATTATAACGATTATTCAAAATGGATGTGATACAGCCACGTTTTTGTCACAAAGTTATTGCGAATTTCCTGAAAAGAGTAATGATTTGTGATCAGAGCCGCGGGGAGCTAATATACCACTCACCCTTCAGTGGTAGGTATAATATATGAAGACATATTTTTAACAGCGACATCTAGCCATTATGCGAAAATTTTTTGTCAGATTTGGCTCAATTTAGAATCTAAAACATGGACCTTCTTAAGAGAAATCACGAAAACCTTTCAATTTTTTTGCGAATTATAGGCGATTTGAATTTTAAAAGTAGTCTGATGACATTGAGAAGAAAAGTTTTGACTGAATTAGGAGATAATTGTGCTTTAATCCGTACTCAACCGGTACATTTTTACTTTACGATGGAACAAAAATATCATAATTCACTCAAAAAATACGTGTTTTTATTTTTAAATGAAACACAGTGCGCTTTATTGATAGGACCATTTATAAAACTTATTCCAACTTCCAATTAGCCGAGTGGTTTAGATCGTTAATTTTCTTTAGTAAGAAGCGTAGAATTTTAAGGTATACGTAAAGAATTTTAAATTTCCAATTACAAAAAGTTTAATACAGAAAACCGTTACAATTCTTTAGTATGTAATTATTATGATGGCGAAGGAAAAGTTTTCTATTATAGAATCGGAATGGATACTACTTTTAGGTTCTAATCAAGTTTACGCTATATATAGATTATTTTAAATGCTATGTGGGCTTTCCCTTGCATTCACCTGACAAAGTACAGAGTTGACTAGTTTTGATTTTTCATTTTTAAGATCTAGAGATACCCTTTAAAAACGATGGGAAGTTGGCTGATAACAAGATTCTATATCGATTTAATTATGTACGTTCATTTATAAAAAGCATTACAGAATGTTGAGATGGGGGAGGAAGGGTGGAATTTGTAGTCGCTACAAACGAAGTCTGAAAGCAAATAAAAACATTATCTTCGAGTTACGTATGCTATTAAATACCCTACACTAGTACTCTTCACCTAACTTCGTCAAAAAAAAAAACAAAGAAAAAGAAACTTAATGCCACGTAAAAGCTTAATTTTGACGAAAACTCCCATAAGCTAGGAAGTCCACAAAAAAGAAACCAATGTGATCCAAATTTAGCACACTAAAAATCTTTACTTTAAAACAATTTTCATGATGAAATACTAAAAATTAAGCCTTGCTGCCATATAAAGACTTAAATTTTGTTATAAAAAACTTTATATAGCAGAAGGTTCAAAAATGGACCCGGCTAGTTATACTTATTCATTTAGTATGGCAATAAGCTACTCTTTAAGGATCAAAAATTAAAGAATTCTTTCATCTAGTAAATTTTTCAACACAAACCATTACATGGGGCGTGATCGCAAAAATAGTTCAATATGGGTTATCCTTGGACCAAAATATATCAGTGCATCAAATTTTATTAGAATATTTCGGAAATTTCCTGACTTCAAATAGACGAATGGACGAACAAAGAAGTTTAAATCAAATGATAAAAATGATTCTGAATCGATTGGTATTATAATTGGTGATTCTATCTCAAATCGTCCTAAGTACTGTATGCACACCTACTAAGTTAATATGGCTTTTACTCCAAGTACAATAGGATATAATGAATGTTATTTGTGCCTATAAATCCAATTAAAGAAGGCAAATAAATTTCAATTAAATTTCGTGATAGAAATTTAGTATAAATTTTTCTGAAATTTTTTCTGATCAGTCAGTCCATACATGCGTCTGAAATAAGTAGAGACTCATATATATTTTGTGTAATTGTAAGAATAGTTGTAATTGAAATATAATACTTGATCATGTGAAAGGAGCAAAGTAAGTAAGTAAGTATATGACGGCGAATAAGGGGGGTATTCATTCATTCATGTTTATATTATAAAAACGTTCATTACTCATTCCATAGATTTATATCTACTTAATAGGTAGAGATTAGAGTAGACTTAAGTCTTTCATTAAACGTTTCATACACACACACACACACACTAAATGTTATAATAATAATTTGTGAAAGTAGACAAAGTTAGTAGTTATTTAGTACACTTTCAAATAATATGTTAAATTGTTTCCAAGAAAGCAATAATTTAGCGAAAAGTTTAAAATATAATTATAATGGAACTAGTTAGCCTCAACTCATTATTTACAGGCTTTTTCAAATCGTATGACAATTAATAATTTTTCTCATGATTTATATTTAACTGGAAGTTAATAATTTTAAATTAAATTTCATTTTTTATATAATTTTCCGGTATCTCTCTTAATACGCTAAAATGAATTGAAATAAAAATCTAATATTTATATTCTATATCTCTAACACGATATATTATTATTATTTCCTTCATAAGATAGAAAAATTAATCAAAAAAAAATTTCCTTATAATTAAAAATCTACTTCAAGACCTTTCGTGGTATCCTCTTTCGCTTATAAGTATGAAATATTTCCATATATGTGAGAAAAGAACAACAACATTAATCACAAGCCACAAAAAAAAAAAAACACTTTGCAATTTTGTACTTGTTCATTGTTGTTTATTTTTCATCTCGTTACCCTTTTATTCAGTTGTGTAAAAAAAAGTTTTCCTAATTTTTCCAAAACGAATTTTTATTCAGTTTTATAATATATTTGCTACAGATATAATCTTTTGTAAAAAAAAAAAAATTTCAAAATTAAAAAAAAAAATTTTTTAAAAAAATTCAAAATCCAAAAAAAAAAAGGAAAATTAAAAAAAAAAATTTAAACAGAAACCTAAGAAGAATTGTCCCTCGGTTGGTGATAAAGTCCCGCTAAGCATTTTTTTTTTGTCTACGCTGTCCCGTCCAAATTTGTGGCAATTGAAAAAAAAAAGGGGAGGATGGTCTTTGGATACGTGTTTGGCTAATCAGAGTTCAGAATTCAAAATTTTTCAGATGATTAGATATTTTTGTAAGTTTAACGTCTCGTTGTATTGTTTTAATTTTTTTTTCTTTTTTTTTCTATTGAAAGTCTCAATTTAACCTCATTTCGTGTTTAGAGAGATGCCGAGGTCAGCGTAGCAAGAACGGCGAAAAGGAACGTGTGTGTTTGGATGTTTGTTCTACTCTAAATTTGGAGTCCACTGTGAGATGATTTGTGTGTGCTCCATTTCTTTTATTCGTCCTGCATCGGATAAGTTAACCTTAGTTTTTAAGTTTTATAAAAAGGTATATATATATATACATATATATATTTCATCATTAATTTCTTAAGTGAGAGACATTGAAAAAGTGAAATTATGCAGTTTTTTTTTTTATTCTCTAATCAAACTCTTTCTGAATTCTCCAAAGATATTTCATTTGCGGTTTATAGAAGGTATATGAAGAAAAGATATCTAAGAACCTCCTGCGGGTGTCTGAAATAAATCTGCTAATAATCAAGATTGGTCAGTTGGAGAGGCATTTGTAAAAATTTGTATGAAAAGATTGGTATGTATCGCTAGTTTGTGTATGGGTTGATACGTAAAAATATAAATTTAATATAGATTTTTAATAACTACAGTGTATCCTGGTTGTGGTTCATTGGCTCGAAATATATCTATATGTCTATGTGTATACTGGTGTCTACATTACTCGTTCTGCAGCGGTGCTTTTTGCATACTTTTGTTTTCGTCCACTTACTTAATAATTTTAAGTCAAAAGTTTGACAGCTCGTTTTTAATCTTAATGTTTAATTTAGAATAATAATAGAATTAAGCATAAAGTTCTTAAAAAATTTTTGAGTGTTTTAGACATTATTTCGTATGTTAATCTCAAAGATTTCAGGAGGATGTTGTTTCAAAATGAATTCTCTGATTGTGCAGAGATTGGTAGAGATTGGAAGTTTTTCATGATTGTATGTCTGAAAACTTTTACCAAATATCTGAATTCTACACTCTAGAAGATTCCCTTGATATAGTTTTGTATGGGAAATATGCCGAATATAGAAATAATTTCGTATGTGTCCGGTCCTTTTCAAAAAACTTTGGATCGTTTGGATTTTTTAAATCTCTTCCTTATTAACCGATATGAAACTGAACATATTTATAGGTTAAGTGTGCTCTATTTGGTTGCCACACTAAATTCTTTCAATTTGCAAAATTCTCTGTAATTGCCAGCTCATGTTAATTACAGTTTAATTACTTTTTCGATAAGTAAAGTCACTGTAGACATTGACATTTCTATCATATATTCACATTGAAATTTAAAACCGATTTGGTTGTCATTAGTTAATTAGTAGATATATTATCATAGTATACTTTGGATGGCTTCGTATTACAAACAAAAGTGTTTAGCAACTTTGTTCAATAATCTACATCCAATAGTCTACTTATGGTGTATATATTATATTTATATATAAATATATATTCTTTAAATATCTTTTAATAAGCATTTGAAGCAAAGAGTCAACACTGTATACTAGCCTACTGTAGAATTGAAATTATATCCAGAGATTTTCTAATAAATCTTACATTTTGCTTTAGAGAGTAGCAAATACAATAAAATTTACTGAATTGATAAGATTAAGATTAAGATTAAGCAGCATTGTAATCAGTTTATCTTTCAGCAAATTGAACTTCTTTACCAAACTTCTATACTAAAAACTCTTTTTATCAAAGGGCAGTTTATCTCACTGCTTATAAGTAAAATTCAGCCGTAAGTGATGATTAAATTTGATAAACTGTTTTTCCATTACGCTAATCGGTTTTTTTTCCCATTCCCAAATATGAACTGTGCTAAAAGTGTTGAAGAAAACAAAATCTTCTTGTTGTCAAATGATATCTTGGGTTTCTTTAACGATAATTGTTCTTTAAATTCGTTCTTTGATTGCAAAATTGTTCGAATAATATTTTTTAAAGGTTATAATGGATAAGTTTGCTTACATTTTCGATTGTAACACTGAAGAAAGAATACCGAAAATCACTCAAAATGTCTTAAGATGACGCTGTAAACAGCATAATAATAATGATAATTTATGTTTCAGCGGTGCTGGCCGCTTTTACATAAATTTACATATCTATAATGGCTTTTACGCCTTTTTAAATGTCTTCTCATTCAAGTCTAATGTAGACAAACACTATTTTACTTTTTATTTAGTTTACTCCCATGATCTATTTATAATTCTATACCTATAATTCTATATCTGTTCTATACCTATTCTATACCCATTTTGAATCTATTATGTATCTATTCTACACCCATTCTACACCCATTTTACACCCATTCTACACCTATTCTATATCCATTCTATACTCATTCTTTACCTATTCTATAGCCATTCTATATCTGTCCTATACCCATTCTATACCTATTCTATACCCATTCTATACTCATTCTGTACCTATTCTATACTAATTCTATACCTATTCTATACCCATTCTATACATGTTCTATACCTATAATTATGACTATATTTCCTCCTGCACACTGCTATGCTTAAATAAGATAGGAGACATCTTGTAAACGGCTGGGCAAACATATATGTATGAATAAAAAAAAAATACAGTTTACTGAACCATTCGTATGTTTGGTCGTTTGGTTACCGGATTGTTTGTGGTTAGTGTTGCCCAAGAAAAATGTTAAAAATCGAAGTATAATTTACTAGAAAAACATAGAAAATTAAAACTTTTTAAATGGATTCGTAGTTAAACTCACACTCGCTGATCATAATAATTAATTCAAGAAATTTCAACATATTTATGTAATCCCGCGTCATCCTCTCGCAGCTTCCATTAATGAAAACTCGAAACCAATCTTTTCTTATTAATTTTAGTCACACCTGCTTCAATTGAAGGGTATTCAAGCGATTCAAGTACTCGCGATGCTCCTTTCTTCAAGATTATACTTTTAGAAACTATTTTAGTTCATGTTATAGAAAATTTCGTAAAGGTGCCGCAACAACTACACAAAGCATTAGTTTGGTTTTCGTGGCTTGCGGTTAAGTGCAATCAATTCGCAAAACATAAAATCATTAATCTCTTGTGTGTGTGTGTGTGTGTGTGTAGCGATTGTTTTCTTGAACACACATTTGCATATAATTGCATAGACGTGTCTATGCATATAAGGTAAACGTTTGACGACGAAACTTGGAAATTAATTTCTTTCGCACGTTATCTATAAACAAATGCGATCGATCAAAGAAATGTAAACACAAACGGAAAATTAAATAAATCAAACAAAACGAAGAAAAATGAAGTTTGAAGCAAATATTGAATAACATTGAAGATTGAAGTGTTAGATTATTTGTGAGAAGCGAATATGCCGCCAAACAAATCGTTTGAGGTCATTTTGGCATCAATGAATTGATTCAAGCAATTTAGTAAATTTTCTTTAACCAAAAAAAAAAAAAGAAAAAAAAAATCTCACTCAAATATTTTTGTATGCCACAGATAAATAGAATGATATCGCGCTACAGAGATATATATGTTGATGGATGCAAAAGCATAGATTGTGTTTATCCGTCAGTTTTCTTGCTATTGTTGATGGCAACATCTTGATGTGTTCATTAATATTCAAAAGCACATCCCATTTATATTGTTGTATACATACATACATAGATACATTGTTAGCACTATATATAGTGACTCTTATATTTTGTTTATAGAAAATCTATTAATGATTTATAAAAGTTACATAAGAATATTACTGTAATTATCGGAATCATTAAAAATGATATAAAAGCTATTGTGCAAAAAAAAAAAAAAAAAATTATGGTTAATAGCTATTGACTGACTATATGGAATAGAAAAATCTTAAAATATATTTACTTTCGTAATACAATCAGAAAGTACAAGGATACTGTTAACCCTGTTAAGGTCAATTTTTCTAATTTGCCCAATGTTTGCATATAGTATCAGTATGCAAGTTGTTTGCTAAAAGGAGTCTGAAAAGAGTTTACTGTTTAAATTCTATTCTGTCATTTTTTTTTGTTCAAGCAAGT
>KK351140.1:366253-411835 GCA_000671755.1 Glossina brevipalpis
CTTATTTATCTATTTATCTATTTATTTATTTAATTATTTATTTAGTTATTTATTTATTCATTTACTTATTTATCTATTTATCTATTTATTTATTTAATTATTTATTTATATATTTAAATATTTCTTCATTTACTTATTTATTTGTTTATTTATTTATTTATTTATTTAATTATTTATTTAATTATTTATGTATTTGTTCAAGTATTTATTTGATTAATTATTTATTTATTTAGTTATTTATTTGTTTATATTTTAAATAACTAAATGCTATGAACACATAATGAACTTTATGTTTGAAAACTTCAATTAGTTATTCTGTTAAAAAAAATGCATTATCATCTGTAATGCATTTATTAAAAAAATTTACTTACATAATTGTATATTTATGTGTTTGTTTGTTTGCTTGCACGACATATAATAGCATCTAACATGTAAACTATTTTGATGTATCAGTGAAAGGAATTACAATCAATTATACAAGAATGTGACAATAAAATATATTCTGAAAGGTGTCACTTTATTAAATCAAGCAAAGAAAACAATTACAGAGTAATTGCTTTGAGAGGTTAACTGGCAACAAAAGGTTTCGCTTGTTGTTTAAAATTTTTTCAAATATTTTCTAAAATCTAACATGATAAGAACAAACAATTGTTTCTATTCTACACTGAATTTCTTAGTACACCTAATAACGAAAGGCTAACATTCGTAGCACACCTACGTAAATTGAAAGAATTGAAATATTTTTGCTCCTCTTTTTCTTAATGACTATTTATTTTAATTGTTTTAGGATTTTCTTTTAGAACTTCAAATATATAAAATAAACGGATCTTTTTTTTTTATATGTATATATGATTTATATATATTTATATATGATTTATGAGAAGCAGCTAAAAATAATATTAATTTTATTCCGATCATTTTGTCGATTTTTTTGTGTATAAAAACACTTTTCTGGTACTCGGAACCGAATAAATTTCATTGTTTTCTTGCTCTCTGATTCATTGATGACATTTAATGTAACGTAATTTGCTTACTTTGTAAAACAATGAAAACGACGATGTCACTATTTGCATAAATCATTCATTTATTGTAGTAGTAAGTGCCAATAATTTACAAAAAAAAAAAAAAAAAAAAAAAAAATGAATAAAAAAAAACATTATTCAATTAAATTAACGCGGAAACGAATTTAAATTAATTTATAATTTTTGTTTTTTTTATTGTAACATAAACTCCTTGTAGGATGAACCAATAAATACCTTCCTAAATATTGGTGAATGCAAAGAATTGGAAGAATTCTCTTTAAAATGCTTAAAGGATAACTGTTCGTATAAAGCTGTAACTAAAAATAATGAAATTATTGGAGTATTTTTAAATTCTTTAATGCATCGTCCGGTATGTTTAAAATGCTTCTTTTTTCAAAATATTTTCTTAAAAATTATTGTAAATAAATAAATTATTATAAATCATTTCAGCCAGCAGGTGATGTTCCTGAAAAGGCTGCTGACGATTGTGCTCATTCAAAATTTAAAAAAGTTCTCGGTCTTATGGATTATATAGAAGAGAATTTCAACATTTTCGATTTGTATCCAGAAACTGATATCATTCTTGATGGTAAAATTGTATCGGTCAATACGAATTATCGTGGTATGGGTATAGCTGGCCTCTTAACTGAGAAGACTTTAAATTATATGCGCAATCATAACATTCCTGTAATGCATGTTTTATGTACAAGTCATTATTCGGCACGCGTACTCGAGAAATTGGGATTCCATGAAGTCTATCGTCTCAATTATAATGATTACAAAGTTAATGATGAAGTTGTTCTTAAACCAAGCGCACCTCATGTCGCGGCCCGCATTTTAGTTAAGGAGATCGCTGATCTTAAGATCAATAACAGCAAAGTTTAAATTAAAAAAAAAAAAAAAAGTGTCAATTAACATACTCCTCCTCAATTATCGATCGATCAATTGAACGCTTGCTTGATCGGTTAATTATTAAACGGTTGTTTTCGTTGCATTGCGTGTTGTTAATAATCAATTAAAACTTGTAAATTGTATGTGATTTTATTATAATATTAAGATTAAAAAAAAAAAAAAAAAAATGATGTGATTCCATTAAAAACATTAGAAAAATATATATATATAAACACACACATTCAAAAAGAAATAAATAATTATTTAGCGTTAAGTAAATATTTTCATAAAAAATTCATATTAAAGTTTGTTTTAATTTACTGGTTTAATTTATTGGCCGTACTTAAGTTAATAAAAAGAGAGCATTTGGCTTTTTTTTCACAACTACAATATAAATATAATTATTTTAAATATATAATTTTTTTTTTGCTTTTATTTATTATTATATTAATAAAAACATTTTAATTGTCTCAAGTGTCTGTATTTTATATTAAATTACAACATATTTAGCATTTATTATAACTACTACAGGTTTATACTTGTATTAAATTTTCTAAATAAAAACGTTGCTCGAGAGAAATCTCTTGGATATACATTCTTGATACGTTTTTAATAGGCGTCACAATAATAGAATGCGTGTCTCATGTGTCTGTATTTTGTTTTTTCCTTGAAATGTTCTGAAGTTATTTTGTTAAGCTAAATTCAAAAACGAATGAAATCATTTGAAGTTTTCGCCTAAAACTATATATTAGATTAAAGCACTATATATTAGAAGTTAAAACTTTATAGCAGAACAAGACCGATCATAAAATATCATACAATTATCTATCTGTATGTAAGATAAGGTATTAAAAATTATATCTTATAAAGACCTACTTTTTATTAAAACTTTTATACAAAGAAAGGTCGAAAAAATAGATCTAAATTTATCATGAAAGATTCCTACAATTCTCTACCTATAAATAATATCTTATTGTTCTATTAAAACTTGCTCTTTATTGGAAATCTTGTATGGGCAGAGATTGAAAAAATAGATCTAAACTACACATGTGAAATATTCCTACAAGTCTCTACCTAAAAAATTAATTTTTATTAGAACCCTTGTATAGGGCTTGAGGTCGGAAAAATAGATTCATATGGTCTAAATTTATCGTAGAATATATCTACAATTCTATACCTGTAAATAATATCTCATTGCTCTATTAACACTTGTTTTTTATTGGAAATCTTTTATGGGCAGAGATTCAAAAAATAGATCTAAACTTAACATGTGAAATATTTCTACAATTCTCTACCTAGAAACTTAATTTTTATAAGAACTCTTGTATAGGGCTTGAGGTCGAAAAATTAGATTCATGTGGTCTAAATTTACCTTAGAAGATTCCTACAATTCTCTACCTATAAATTATATCTCATTGCTCTATTAACACTTGTTTTTTATTGGAAATCTTTTATGGGCAGGGATTGAAAAAATAGATCTAAACTACACATGTGAAATATTCCTACAAGTCTCTACCTAAAAAATTAATTTTTATTAGAACCCTTGTATAGACAGAGGTCAGAAAAATACACCTTTTGTGATCTAAATTTACCATGGAAGATTCCTACAATTCTCTACCTATCCGCATGAAAAGATATTAAAAATTATATCTTATTGCCATATAAAGATTTACTTTTTATGTAGATAGAGGTCTAAAAAAAAGGACTTATATGGTCTAAGTTTAGTATGGAATATTTATATATTAAGTTGTTATATACAACCATTTTTCTTTATAAAATATTAACAATTACTTCTTGTTTCCATCTAAAAAGTTATTTTTTATAACTTTGCATTCCCCCATCTAATCTTTTCCTACTCATTTATAATGCCAGAATACTTCTAGTCATCGAACTGCCTCGAGAAATATAAAATTACAAATCCTATTTTCATATGACAACTTTCTTTTATAGAGCTTAAAATTCATTCAAGCTACTAGAATTATATTTGACTTGAATGATTCTATCGATTCAGCTATATCGGTCCATCTGTTCTGTTAAAATCACTACCTCGATCTGAAGACATGATGTAGATAATAATACAACATTTAGGGTTATATTTTCCTGTCCTATCGCGATGCCAAGCAAACTAAAAACAATAATTCTTGTTTTCCAAATCACTTTGTCGGTTTCATATAATATTAACAAAAGTCTCCGATTCCTTTAGCTACTATATATCCAAATACTTGATCTTAATAATGTGGCGTATTCATCTATAAACTGCTGCATGGCTTATGCCAAAGTTATGAGCTAGGATCAGCTTGGGCTACTATCATAAGTTTTATTCAAACCATTTTTCTATCATTCGCTTTCAAAACAAATGTTATCTTCAAGGATTATTTATTTATATAAATCTCAAGCGTAAGCATTTAATGCGTATCGAATAAATTATATATAATTATCATGTGTACGTTTAATAATGTTTTTGATGACCTGTGGAATAATTTTTCTAAAATGTTAACGTTGTTAACTCATAATAATTTGTAGTTTTTATAACTAAAATATCATTTGAAAGTTTTTAGATAAAATTTTAAAATAGAAATAAATCTATTTAACTTAAACTAAATAGTCAATAAAGTAGTAAGCCTTTTAAAACATATCAACTATATGTACAATCATTTAACAATATCGTTC
This sequence comes from Glossina brevipalpis, assembly GCA_000671755.1. NCBI lineage: Eukaryota > Metazoa > Arthropoda > Insecta > Diptera > Glossinidae > Glossina > Glossina brevipalpis. Next base: position 370,837 of record KK351140.1, read on the forward strand.
TATCGCATAAATTAAATATATTTTTGATATTTCGTGAATATTTCCTTGAGTCATTGATGTTACTAATGGACCATTATTTATAATTGCATTTAATTGTTGAAAGTTTCCTCGTATTTATTTACTTCTTCTTTAAATTATTTTCAAAACATTACTATTTACAAATTTTTCATTATATTTCATTATTCACTTTTCTCAAGTAAATAAAGAAACGGCTACAGATTTACTGAGACTAATCTACTTTTTTTGAGATGCGCTTTTTTAAGCGTTGTACTTGTTCTTCCCTTCCATATTTTTGGGCATCGGATCGTATTCTTTCATGATGTTGATTGGCCTTTGTAGAAACTTCTTCTAAACGTTTCTTTTGAAAACTGTGAGAACTTCTAGGAAAGTAATATAAGAAAAAGCATTTAAATTTCCAAGCGTCGTAATATTTGTTCTTTGATTGTGATGTATATCATCTGTATTGTATAAGATTTCTTGCATAATGACTTAAAATTTATTAACACTTACTTAACAGAGGCGAATCCTGACAGGCCACCTATTATGCCTAAAATAAATAAAGCTACAGCGATTTTTGAATTTGAAATTCGGTTCCAACCTTTGACTCCATAATAAGGACGTGGATTCGAATCAAAGTCTGGTTTAACTTCCCAAGATCTACGTAAAAAAAAAAAAAGGAATAATGAAACTTCATTTTTCATTCTTTTATTCCTTATGAGAATTTATCAAACCCATAAACCACCGTATTTGATGAATCTTCCATTGTTCTACTTTGATTGGACTGGGCAGCCTTTAATAACGAATCGTATTCTTTACGCGAATTTGGTTTACTTAGCGTCTTATAAGCTTCATAAATTTGAACAAATTTTTCTGCATCTTTTGGATTTGTCTTTACACCACTCAGTACATCGGGATGGTACTATGTTATAGAAAAGAAAAGAATAGAAATATTCTCCTTTACACATTATTTGAATATGTGTGTACTCAACTTTTTTTGACAGTTCTAAGAAAGCGCTACGTATTTCCTTACCGCTGCAATCTTTACGAACTTTTAAAATATCGTAGTAGTTTTCTGATCGGCTGCCCTTATCCATTTATCTGTGAACGGTGGGAAATTAAATTTTTGGATTTTTGCTTTACTTTTACAATTTTTTTTTTTTGTTTTTTAAAGAATGCACAAAATACCAAAACAAAATAAACTAAAAGAGATTTATGAGATAAAAAATTAAAATAGAAGGTATATAACAGCTGTTAAAATAAACACAGCTGTTCGCTTCAACGGTCATATTTGATGTCAACTGTTATCGATAAATTACAAGGTGGTTGTCTTGGATAGTTAAGTAAGACAACTTTCAACACATTCATTCATTTCATTGTGCCACTCAGTATGTTCATATTTTGACTTTATTCACTTCGTTGTGCCACTCAGTCTTCTTCTTTATGTGCTGCCACCTGGATGGCAATGGTCAGCGATTTGTCAATGCTACGTTTTCTTTTTAATTTAATGCAAGTAAATTTCAGTCATATATACACATACATATATATTCATGTATACACACACACACACACATATATATATATATATATATACATTGCCATTCATATATATAAAAATTCCGACAATTTTAATAAAAAGAAGCTGAAGAACAAGAAGAAGAAGAAGAAAGAAAATTGAAGACATATTTTTAATATAGAATTGACATTGAATTGGCAACAATGCAAACTGTGAAAATTCAAAATACAAACTTGAAACACAAGTTTTTCATTCTGGTAACGTAGATGGAAAAAATGACGCTCATGGCTGGTGAGAAAATATTTTAAATAAATTATTTGTCGAGGGAGCTGCAGAAGTTAGAGACAACCGGATTACTTACAAAATTTTATTTTCAAATTCTAAGTATGCTTGCTATACCAGGTAATATTACTTTTTCCTTTACGGAATTGTTCTTAAATATGGCACGATAAATCCTAATATAATTGTCTTTCAAAGTTAGGTTAAAATCAAAGTCTATTGTCGATCTCTCTCTGGATAAGAGATACGATTTTTCTCTGATTGCACACGTGAACTGTTTCTAATTGGGATGTATATAATCTGCAACGGGACAACGTAGCAAGACTCTCTGCATTCAGATAGAGAAATGCGCTGACGAGATTGCAATCGGAGAAGCCAGTTTAGGTTATATTCATCGGCAGGATTTTAAAATAGAATGGGTAAGTACTACGACTTAGGTAGCATAATTATTGAAATATATAAATGTATAAATATAACTACTATCGAAAAGTACCAAACGCGTACGTACGTCTGTCGATACGATGTTTACGGCTGAAATATTCACTTTAGAAAATATGTGGCGGATAAATTTAAGTTTCCCTTAAATATTCATAATGACATAATAAAATCATGAATTTTTTTCTGCCAGCGGGCAATGTCTATAATTAAGAAAAATTGTTTAAAGGGTTTCTTAATGAAATTTCAAAGCCAATGTTTTGTTCCTTCACACCTGGAAAGCGTGGCTAGAGCTTTTCTATTCCGTGTGTTAACGAATACCATGGATTAAGCCTTCACGGCAGAGATCTACTTAAGACCCCCTTGGTACGTTCTCTATCTTCAGAGTTATCAAATGGAGAAGTAACACTTTATAAAATTGTAAGTTAAAACAAATACGTTAGTACCCATCGACGGTTAGAGGTATATATATGCATTTGTCATTCTGCTTGTAACACTTCGAGGTTAACTTTAGAGGCCCGATTAAACAAATTTATTCTTGATTAGCATGAACATTCAAATCGATTTGAAGACGTCCGACTTTCTGTGTGGCTATGTAAGGTCTACGATACACGTTCCCCTGACTACAGCAATGAAAATAACGGCAAAAAACAACAAGTATTTGTCTGTAAATACTGCCACGCCTATAATATAACATGAAATACTCATAAACTATAATAATTACGCAATAAAAACTTTGCCGCGTCTACTTTTTGAGAATAAAAAAAAACAGCCACGCCCACCTAATATTAGGGTATATCGAAAATTTTTTTACGATTTTTTCATTTCATTAGGGTGAACGTAATGAGTATAAAAAAAATTCGATTATAACTTTTTTTTTTTATTTTTTGTTTATTATTTTAGTTGAGTTTAATTTATGTTACATTTAAAGAAATATTTCATAATACTTATATACATAATATTTGAGGACTAGTTTATATTTTATATAGATAATTAATTATTAAATAACTTAATTATTTTAACAAAAACTTTAAAGAAATACAAATAAATATTTATGTATCTATGTTTATATATATATATATATATAAAATTATTTACAATTTTAAAGGACGACTACTTCAAAAAAAAAAAAAAAAAGAAACGCGATTTTTTGTTAGTAAGTTTTTTATTACAATATTTCAATTTTTTATTTATTATTTATAACTAAAACTATGTTACGAGAGAAACGAAATTGTTCTATATTTTTTCTTAAAAAAGTTATCCCTGAGCTGTTTAAATGTAATTTTTATTTTATTTATACAATAATCGTGATTATCATCATCGTTAATATACAGACATTTATGCCAAGATACGTATCACAGCCAAATGAACGGACAACAACATCCACCACCGCAATGAGAATGATATGAAATACTGTGCGTTATATCATATAGAAGAAATACGTATTAATCAGTTTGAGATTCTAAGGCAATATAGACATTGATTTGGATTTGATAATGGGAACGAATATATCGGAAGTATTTAGATAAAAAATTGAGTTTTTTCTTACATTAATTTTGAAAATTGACTTGATTTGCTATGAATGAAAATTACGATAGAAAACAATAGATTTAAATTCTGAAGGGGACGAAAAGATATATAATACCTCTACCCAAGGAAAGGTGAATGTTATTTTAGTTATTTTTCGCTTGTAAAACCCAAAATGTTATTAAATATCCTCTTAGATACGCAAACTCCTCGCCCGCGTGATATTCATATATTAATTTATCATCCTTGCTTCTACCTCGTTTTTTTTTTTCTGCACCCACTTATCCGTTCCTTTGTCTGACCTAACGTGAATTTATTTGTTCACTAGTTAGCGACTCGTCTATTTGTCTAATTGTTCACTTCTTTGTTCCAATATATAAGCTCGTTCCTTTTTCCCCTTATTTATCTGTTTAGTTTGTCCATTTAGGGATGAATAAGTAAAATAGTGCGTAAGTTCGTTTCCCAGCTCGCGTTTACTCATACCGAAGACATCCGCTCGGCTGTTCGCTTTTCATTTAAACGTTTATCCATTTAAGTCTCAGTCCATCTATCTACCTTCCCATTCTTCAAATCTCCCAAGACCACACAAATATCGAAATAAAATCAAAAATATAAAAATATTTTTATTTGAATTGTAATGTACCGAGAATGATATTTGAATGTAAGGATTGATAATGTTTTCGGTTGTCCCTTCGACAATTTCACATCTTCTTTTTTGAATTGTACCGCGAATGATATATGAATCTAAGGATTGACAATGTTTTCGTTTGTCTCTTCGGGAATTTCACATCTTCTTTTTTGAATTGTACCGCGAATGATATATGAATCTAAGGATTGACAATGTTTTCGTTTGTCTCTTCGGGAATTTCACATCTCCTGTTTTGAAATCATTTTCTCTGGTGGTGGGTGGGTATTCAAGATTCGCCATAAGACGAATATAACTTTCTTCTATTTGCTTAGATTATAAAATTTACAGTCGATAAATATTATTTTCTATTTTCAGTTTGATTCTCTACTGTTATCGCCGAGTACGGTTGTTTGCAGTTGACAATCTGTTATATTTGTGTTTGATTTAGTAGAAGTGCTAAGTATTCCGTCGCTATTATTGCTGTTGTGGTTGTTGTTGTTGTTAAGACATTTACTATTTGTATTGCATGACGACTTTGTTGCACAACTTTGTACGGAAGGTGTTGAATTGCAGCCAGTAGCGGGTGGTGTAGTTGTGGTGGTAGAAACCGTATGTTGACTTAATACATCTGCTGGTATTAATCCCTCTTTTACTCGTTTTTTTTGTTTCATGCGACGATTTTGAAACCAAATTTTCACCTGTTTTAATAAAATTCATCAAAAATCTCGACATTTCTCTTAAGATCATAATAATTTAATACTTTACTTACCTGAGTTTCATTTAATTGCAATGTATTTGCTATTTCTATACGTCTTGCTCGTGTTAGATAACGATTAAAATGAAATTCTTTTTCCAATTCTGTTAATTGTTTATTAGTAAAATTTGTTCGACCAGAATTATTCGCGGCAGCTGCTGTCAAGGCACAACCCATACTTAGGCTATTTGGACTGTGATTACCGCTTAACAATATACCTGTTGTTGTACTTGGTACGCCTAATTGATGACTTGTTACTACACTACCAGTTATGGATACATTACGGCATATACCATCCAAAGTAGTCTGACTGTTTAGTTGATAATCATGCATAGTGGCAGGTAACTTTGGTACTGCGAAAGATATACATATAAAAAAAAAAGGAGAAAAAAAAAGGGAATAAAGGAGACAAACACAATGCGATAATTAGACAAGTTTGTTAGTTTTGTGGTCATTCGAATTTTTTTTTTGTTTTTTTTTTTTGTGAATGATTTTGTCAGTGATACATGTTGTCAAAGTTAATCAGCGTGAGATTTTCATATTTCTTATATCGTCCTTTTCATATATGAGGAAGAGTATTTGTAATATATTTTTATACTCAAGTTTGTTTTGCCTAAGCATTCCATGAATAATTTTTGTAAATTTTTATTTTCATTTTTTTTTTTTGTTATAAAAATACATTACTTTGTTGTAGTTACAGATACACAAAAAAAAGGTATTTGTGAAGGCTTTGTATAGACTTTTTGGTTATTTATTACGATAAGAGGAAATGTTTCTTTTAATATTTTGTTGGTAACAGTCAAAACTTTTCTAGTGGAGACTCGTGATCTATATACCCTTCCTTGATAGGCTAGACTCGATTGATTCGATTTAATTACCCTTATTTGTCCGTCTCCGAAATACACTGTCTTGAAAAAAAAAAAAATTAAATCCAAAACACATTTCTTTTTTGTGTTTCATTTATAATCAAATTGGTTCCAAATTTAAAATTGACAGCAGAAAATAAATCTTTTTTTTTCCATGTTTTTTTTTTTTGACAAATAGGGATTTAACAAGTAGTTTTAAAAATTTTATTTTTAATGTATATTAATTTTAATTTATATATCTTAATGTGTGATATAAATTTTCTTAATATTTATCTTAATTTGTGAAAAAGGGTATTGAAGATTCGTTTTAAGCCCGAATACAAACTGAACTGAATATTACTTGTTTCTATTTTGGCATGAGTTAACAAAAAATTTTGAATTTATAATATGACGTACGCCCCGTGGTGGCTAAGTCTGATGATGATGAAAATTTTATTCTTTTGTCATTTTTTGGTTTTTGTTTATATTCACATATCTCTGGTTAGGGATTTAATAGGATTAGAACAGTTTGTTTGAAAATATTGCATTAAAATTGAAAGAAAAATTCGTTATAATCTTAAAAACTTTGTAAAAATATTATTATATGTTTAGTAGGCGGGGGATAATTCAAAATTTTCTATTGAAAAAAAATTTTTTTTGTAAATTTCTTACAAAAAAATTATTTTCAAAATGAACAGAACATTTTCTTCAGTCGTTGGGTGAACATATTTAAAATTAATTTTTTTTTATTTTTTTTTTTTTGCTTTTTTTTCAGTTTGATTCGTTAATGTGTCAGAAAAATTATCAATTAAAATATTAGATGACTTCAACGATTGTATTTATATAGTGAATTTACTGGCGCCTCTTTTATTACGCTAGCTAGAGTTAAACAAGCTTACGCTTTATTGAAATTTTCAGTGACTTTTTTTTTTTTTTTTTATTAACAACATCTTGGAATTCTTCTTAATTAAGTTGTCAACAAATGTCAACAAGAGCTTAATTATTACAAGTGAAGCATTCTCAAGAATAATTATGTGAGTAAATATTTGTATTTATTTTTTTAAATGTTCGTAGGTGCATATTTGACATTTTCTTCTTTTTTTTTTGTATCACAGATAACGATTTTCAAAGAAGAGAGTTGTCACGGATATCCTTTAGAGGTCTAATAGCGTCATCATATGTTTCCAGATGGCCAAAAAAATCCTTTTTCTATAACGCATGTATAACCGTATCGTGAGTGTTTGCAACAATGAGATAAGGATCGTCACATTGTTGCATACAGAGCAGTACCAAAGGATTAGAAATCTTCTGGCAAAGATCTTGCAAAGATACGGTCAACACTTGATTTAGTGGCAATAGACTGCACACTTCAGCATACGATGCAGGAAATTAAAAAATATGGCATTTTGACAGACCTGGTAAAAGTCATCATCAAAATTTTCGATCGTAAGAGAACAAAAATTGTCAAAATATGTGTTCGCGTATTTTTGTAATGCAGCGAAAGACTCAGATGAAACTCCATATTGCTTTTCGCGATTCAAATTCTTGTTTTCTGCTTTGGTTTTCTACAATTTCGAAACGATTATGGGATAAACATGAATGTGTGTGTGTGTGTGAAATACAAAGCAAATTGGTGTGGCATTGGCGTATTGCATGACAAAAAATTTCCAACAATGGCTTCTTCGTATTCACTTCAGTTTCTTCAACACCGCTACCAATTAGTTCATCAATTTACCAAGCTACTACCAAATAGCACACCATTGATGCATGTGAATATTATCTCACGCATTTCTTCACTACGTAATGCATTTTTTGTTTCAAGAGATCGGGGAATTTGTTTAAAGCTGACAGTATAATATTAACTAGCTCATCTTCGCGAACGATATGTCCCAGTTTCGTTATCAATATTTTAAGAGCATCAGTATTTAAGACCTGAACATCTTCTCCGCCTGTAAAGAGCTACAATAAAACTTCTGCGAGCATCAATAGACACTTTCCGTATATCATATTGAGGATAATCAATCATCAATCAAGATATTCTGATATGATTGATCCAGATGTGGTATAAAAACTGGTTCGGTGTGTTCAGCAAAATCCTTTAAAGCCGATATAGCTTCTTGTTTTTCATCCAAAAACGAGTTCTCTACATTATAACCAGCGATGTAATCTAATAATTTGCCGTTTTCTCCGTCCAAAGGATCAATATCAATTTCTCACAGTCATCGTTTTCATCATTTTCTTGTACGTGCACATGAACAATAACTTCTTTATATTCGCGTAATAACTCCTTCGTTGACGAAATAGATTAAAATGAGCACTCAATTAACTTCGGATAAACTGCAGATCATTTCTTCATTAACTGCTTCAGTCAAGGCGACAATCAAATTGTACACAGTACAGTGTAAATCGGGGTCGTCTTCAATTTCCTTCATCAAATTTAATGCGAAAAACAGAGTATCTATAGCCATCGGCGTAAAGTTATCGCCGCTAATGTATCAATGACTTGCGAACGCAACGGAAGAAATATCCTCACTATCAATTTTCATCGAATAAGTCAGTTGCTGAAATGAACACATCACTTTTTCCTTGGTAGCATTAGCTGCAGCAGAAATAGTACTCTATGCGCTAATTCTCGAACTTTTGCCGAATTGTTGGGATTCATGATTTTAAATAGACGTTCCATTAATAGTAATTGAGGTACTAAGCCGCCTTCCATATGTTTGCAAAATGCTTTCAAATCATAAAACATGCGATCAAATATTCTTTGGCTCGTTGGTCAAATCATTGCATAGCTGTTGAAGAAATTCGAAGAGAATGGGTAGAATTTGTGGGGCATAGATAGTGATGTCGGATTGCAGATGCTTTGAAAATTGCCCCAGAGCAAAGAATGCTGCATTTCGAAGGAAGTGGAAATCGAGGATCGGCGATTTCCACTTTCTCATATTTATATTTAACATTCTCTGCAGATATTTATTGCAAATTGCCTCTGAACAACCTTCTGCAATGACAGCAATGCTTAGACAAGCACCCTGAAGTGGCCATGAATCTGCTATAAAGCAGGTTCTAGTGATTGCAACAATGGTGGAATGAGTTTTTCGGATAGTACGTTCAAAGTCATCAAAGTTTGTGGAGCGGTGGTCATTGGTTTTGAGAACTATCATCTCCTAATAAATATTCTTCATCGTCATTACCACTTTCCCGCTTGATAGATTAGATTAAACAAGTTGAATTATCAGTTCAACTAGTTTTTCTTCCGATAATGAATTTCTCTTTTAAACGAAGTAACCAACCAAAGTAATGCTTCTAGGCAAACATCTGGCAGTACCTTGACATTGCTTGTTAGTAATTTGGCCGTGTAATCAGTCATACCGTCTAAAATTCCAAAGGCAGCGATGAAGTGATAGGGATCTGATAGAGCAGCAAATGCGTGTAGAGATTTGATTATTAAGGGTACAGCTTTCTGACACGTTTGTTCCGCAGTATTATGGCCCAATACAAATGTTACCAAATATGTCATCCCAGAGAGAATATTTAATATGACTGGATATACCATGTTACTACCAGCTTCAGTAGCCAAAAGAGCAGCCATGAACATTTCGCAAACGGATTTCATGTAAGTTACAAGCTGATTATTGCATCAAACACGGATGAACTTAATCCACTTTGTTTTGGATCGGCTGAGCTACAATGATTGTAGACAAATTTAAGCACATCATTCATATACGAGTCATGTGCGCTAACATATTGTGAAATGGCATTTTTGACCGGCCTCTCCTCCTCGGTAGCCATAGCAAATGCCAATGTCAGCTTCAAAAAAAAAAATTCATGGCATTTTTGCATATTAAATAATATGATTTAATATGAAATGTGTTGTTAAATTTCAAAGTAATAAATAAATTTGACATATAATATATGGGACGTGGTCCAAAAAATTGATCTATCGCAGTTATTTTTATTATAATATATTAAAGATTAGAATCTTTTACGAGGACTGTATAGGAGGTGGTTAAGAAAATTGTCCTATGCGATCCATTTATTTATATAATAAATTATATTTATTTACTGAAATGCTGGTTTTTTTGATAAATGAAGGCTCTTTTTCTAACGGAGCGTTATATTGGGAACGGTTACAAAAGTGATCTGATCGGATCCATTTTTAATAGCGTTCGTCCTTGGACCAAAATCCGGTACTATAGTATTACATACAACAAACATACAGCAAACTTATACCCTGTAGAGAGGTATGGGGTATAATTATCTCTTTATAATATCCTTATAGGCCTCAGCATAATATTGCGCGAAAGTCTCCATACTTCATCAGTCTTATGTTCTTGGTTTTTAATACTTTTTATAAAAATACCGTTAATGAGGATTGGTTGTAAAAAATGGAATTCGTTTAGTTAATTTTTTAGCAGTAAATTATGTATTATTTTATTTACATACTTTTTGTTACATGTCTGTCTGTTTTTGCAAGCCCTTAGTTTAATAGTGCGCTCTTTTANTTTTTTGTTTTTTCATTTACAATCATCACATAAACATAAGACAACATGCTAAGGAAAAGCACCCTTATTAAAGGGGAAACGATGAGATCTCTATGTGTATATATGTATGTATATGTATGTATGTAACTCAGCGTTCCTGCTTGTACATGTTATATATGGCTAAAACTAATACCCATGACTTGTTTGTAGATTCTATATATATATATATATATGGATTTTTTTTCAACACATATTTCTATTATAGTTTTCATTACATAGACACACATAATGGTCTCCCTACTACCACCACATTTTTATTTCATTCACTGAGTTTCTTTCCACATATTTGTGCTGTTTTTTTTGTTTTGTTTGGTGATCCGTCATGTTGTCAAAATGTATTACCCGAATTAAGATTTTCATTTTTTTTTCTGTTTTCGACATTGAATTAACACATGCATACATATTAAACATATTTAGTCGTATGTACGAAGTCCGCATCCCTATCCATGCAGCACGCAGATGTACAACAATTGTATTTAAAACAATGGCGTGTCAAAAAGTATGTAAAATAACAAGAATATGCGTAAAATTCGCAAAAAAAAAAACAAGAAAAACTATTGAATTTTAAATGCGTTTAGAGTTAAATATCCATAGAACGATTAATTTCCTTCTTGTATTTATTAGCAATCCAAGGAAGAACTTTTTAAAATTGAATAAGTTTCATATGCGGTCGTTTCCTTTGCTTTTCCAAATTTTTGCAAATATAAAGAAAGAGAATCATAAGATGAGAGAGGATGCTTGGGTGGCTTTATGTAAGTAAGTTGGTCTTTAGTGACTTAATGTCTCTCATTAGTGCTCCCGCTAATATGAAGGATCATTTGAGGGTGAATCGGCGCCGCCCCTCAACTGACTGGGGGTCTTCCCTAAGAGATGTTTTATCAGAACCTCATTTGATTCAAATCCAACAATAAATATTATATATATCTAATAAAATTATTATATTTGTATCAAGGAAGGCTTGGATTTTAGACAGTTTGAAGTGTATAAAAGAATTATACCCACGCCGGGCAGTGTTCGTGGTCCGTCTGCACTTCATTATTTAATAATTCCCGTGTAACTATCACGATACTCTCCATAGGGGATTTATTTAACAAATCCCGTGCAATCAATACGACGTTCCCTGTGGGGCCATCAATCAGGACTCGCCGTTGCTAATGCATTGGCATCCCTCAAACAATAATTATTGCAAGAAATTCTTTGACCACTAGGCCGTTTTGACGCTGGTTTACAGCGATGAAATAATGTCTAATCGATTGTTATATATAATGCATAACAAATTTTTTTTTATTTTGCCCAAAACAACTCCTAATCGGGGCTATGAATCATCAACAAGTTGTTTTTTCTATTTTTGTTAAAAATTGACAAAGGCGGCACTCACTTCGAACAAAGCTTTGTTATAGATAAATATTCATGCAAAATAGTAAATCCATAGCCTTCTGATGTCTTCTCATGGTATTAGCTATCTCACTGAACTTTGCTTTTTGGACTTCGAAAACGAATATGTGCGCTTTTTTTTTGTTTTTTTGGAACAACTGCCGCATTCGGGCTGCCAGAACTGTCATGTCAGCATCATTTGTTCCCCTTTGATCTCGTTTAAAGCTAGGAAACCACGAACCAAGTTGCTGTTTTCAATGCTGAAAAGTCTCTATAACACTTTTCAAACCGGTTCGTGATTTGAATGCCATTTTTTTCGCATTAAAAATCAATGCTTTATTAATACAAAAAATTCAGATTTTTCCATTGTTTTGAAAATTAAAAAAGTAGCGTTACTAAAAGAATTGTAAGCTGTAAAGTAATCATTACAATATCATAGAATTTGGAAACGTTTCGTCTAAAAGTTAGTACTATCCAGAAATCGTATGGGTCTGTTAACAGTCCTGATCTTTATATGTTAGACCGTAGACTTGTTGAGCGGAGAAATTAGCTTACGCAATATAATCCAGTGTATTTAGGGCAGCCTCCGTTCGTCGATAAATGCCTTAATATAAGTAAATGTCTTCCGTTTGAGAATTTTGAACTATTATCTAATATATATAATATAATATAACACAACTTGGTTTCTTAATCCTTATAAAAATTTCTATTTCATATAACTTACACATGTACTTATGATTACTTTCTGATCTTTTTTTCATAATACATTATGCTCCATCACTTTCATTTTGTAAAGAAAAAGCTCTTAAGTGGGCGTGGATCATCTTACCACGAAAATATTTATTGTGACAAACAAGCAAAAACTTCGGCAAAGGAGATGTTATTTATGTTGGTCGGTCTGTAGGCGGGTCCGTTGACCGATTTAATCACTTTTCAATATTAACCTGAGTACAAAAACTTTTAATCTTTATTTTTGACAACGAGAAAAGGTCTAATAAAGAAATTACGCAAATAAGCCGATAAGCAAATAAAGGGACGTATGGACAGATAGACGGATGGACATACCTAGATAGTTCCCAAATTTGACACTGGCCATCAATAAATATATTTATGGTCGTTATCTTAATTTTTTCGATCAGGGGAATGTGTACACCAGACGTAACGCAGACGGGACACGGTTAAGAAAATTAAATAAAAAAAAAAATTTCGCTGTAGATCAAGAAAATATATACACATTATATAGGGTCTTTGAAACTTTCTTCTTGGTGTAGCAAATATAAGAAAAAATAAATATACTCCTTATCCTTCGGTGATGGGAAGTCTTAGTTTAAAAATACGCTCACTTTGAACGTTACCAGAATNCTCTCTCTCTCTCTCTCTCTCTCTCTCTCTCTCTCTCTCTCTTTCCCACTCCTCCTGTTTCCCCCTCCCTCTCTCTCTTATTTCGCAGTCTCTGAGTAATGACTAGAAAATAGACATGTTTTCAGCTTATTTTATAGTGTAGACATTGACAGTGATTGATTTGGTCCATTTTTAATAGCAACCTATGTGAAAAAACTTCCAATGTTTCTATCAAATTTGAAGACGATATCTTCATTTTCGTGATCAGGAGAATACTAACCACACACATTGCACAGGCAGACAGATGGACGGACACACGGACATGCTTAAACCGATTTAAAATTTGATTCTAATCTAGAATATCTATAGTTTGTGTATTGGGTATTTGAAATTGCATTCTGGGCATTACAAACAAATTGACAAAATAAATATACCCCTCATCTCCGGTGGTGGATATGAAAATAGTATCAATTATCAAATAAACAAATGTATGTTTTCAGAGTACAAAGCTCATTTGGAACACCCTTTGCAATCTACTTTGTTGCATATGCATACAATCAAATCGCATTCATGCACTCTTGCATGCTTATGTGTCTACATGTTTATGAAAAACCTCTTAACACACATTAGAGTTTTGTTTTATGCGATAGCTAGTATTAATCTTTTTTTCTTTTTTTTTTTTTTTTTTTATGAGTACCTAAGAAGAATTATTGTTATCTAACAAATATGAGGTAAGCGACATGGCTACTTACTTTTACTTCTGTTATACACAAATTCCGATAATATTTCTACTATGTACGACTTGTTTATTTGTATTTACAATCAATGCTTATGAATATCAATGTACGCATTGGCTTATTATACGTTAGTTAGTCCATGGCGCCAAAAGATTCAGTAGAAATAGCTTTGTATGTATAGGGTTATCGTTTGCTGATCAGCAGCATTTCTTTTATCGTTACTTCTAAACTCTGATGATAAACTATGTAGACTAAGTAAATTGTGTTTATTTACTTATAGATTACTTTTTATATCACTGGCTTTTCATTTACTTTAAGGTTATCAATATGTACCTAGGGGAGGGAACTTTGAAATCAAATAATTTCCAGCGCCACCGGCACAACGGCTTTGAGGATTTGTAAATAACTCTTCATATATTAAAGCAAAAAAAAAAAATTTTTTTAAAAATTTAAAAAAAAAACGTCCATATTCTTGAAAAATATTATGCAGTTGTGTGCTCGTACCTTACTAAATTAATAGATAAATAAAATCTATAAAATTTCCAAAAATACTAGGAGGACATAACCAGACAAAAACTAGACTACAGAATAGCATTTTAAATATTTGAAAAAAACATTTCAAGTTGAATTTTTATATTTGTTGCAACCCCATTCATCAGAGAAGGGATATATGCTATATACATATGGTTCGTTACATCTAGAAACCCGATTTATCCGCATATCTGCTGTATACATCCGCAAATTCGTCGAAAAGTACACATATTTTTAGTTAATTTCAGATCGATAAGTCGATCTGTTAGTCCGTCGGTCCCTTATATAAATACTCTAAATACGCTAAATACTTTTCAGTGGTGTAAGATCCCGCATTAAGTTGACTATGTCAGTCTGTCCATTCATCCCACGAACACCTTTTGAAATACATTACAAAGTGTATATGCATTCTTATCCGACATACTGAAGCACGCTAAAAGCTATATATATGTTTTTCTCAGTGGCATAACAGTGCCCTTCAAATTGGTTATGTCAGTCTGTCCATTTGTCATCCTACCTCTGGCGGGGGAATTCTGAATCGATTTAACGTCTAATAAATGTCAATGTAAATGTTCGCTCTTTGTCTATTCTTGAAAGTATTTGATTTATAAAAATTTGAATAGAAATTTAGAATTCGTGTTTGATACGCATTAATAACCTATAAATTCAACGATTATCGTGTTTGTGTTTAACAAATTTTTTTAAATCAATTTACATCAGATTGTAATTGCAGCAAATGATAACGGGGGTATCATGACCGTTTTCTGTTGTTTTACATTACAAATAATAGAGTATATAGGTCAAGTACAAATTTGTTAAAATCGATTTCGTTCTTACGGTA
Source organism: Glossina brevipalpis (assembly GCA_000671755.1). NCBI lineage: Eukaryota > Metazoa > Arthropoda > Insecta > Diptera > Glossinidae > Glossina > Glossina brevipalpis. Next base: position 386,183 of record KK351140.1, read on the forward strand.
CTTAAATGTTAAGCTTTTTAATGCAATTTAAGAACTTCCTTATGATCTTTGGCCTTTAAGTGTGATGCGCTTAACGATCTTTAAAATTTTTTTTCGCAATTCCGCCTTTGATTTATTTAACTTCGCTGTAACGATCATAATCTTTTATTGTTTTTTAGATGAAAGATTTTGGAAATTGAATTTTTAATGAATTCCCATATAGGTCACGATTTTTTTTTGATGAGCTTTAGAGCAGAGAAAATATTCGTTTATTTTTTTATATCTTTTCCATTTCAGTTATTAATGAACAATTATTTAGGAATTGAATAAAGATAGGAATAATTATTTCCCGATTTAATCTAAGAACGGTGTCGGGAAAAAAGGTGATGCTTTTAAGCAGCTAAGGGCGTAGAACGATAGACACGATTTCGCTAGCTATTTCTGATATCATTAAAAACAACTACGGATTTTTTAAAAAAAGTTGTTTTTTTATTAGCTCATCAGATGCTGTCCAAACCCCTAGAACATCTGGAAAAAAATTCATTATCAACACATAGTTTTCCCTTGAAACTTGTAGCTTTTTTACGAGCGCTTGGTGAAAACTGCTTATGTCAAATGAATTTCCGCTCAGAGAATCTAATATCTTACCCGTTAATTTTTAATTTCTGCAATTCGCTAACAAATGATTTCAAAGTGTTTAGATCCATTTAAACGATTTTCGAAACACAGGTATATCAATATAGTTCCACTGAGACGAGCATTTACTGAAGATTTTGGAGTTTACTATGATTTCGTCTATAGAATTCTATATTTTTTCGCCGTTTTTTTTTTTTTTGCGATTTGACTTCACGTATAGTGAAAAACGTACAAACCCGGGAAAAAAGGGCACTTTTGAGGAGACAATCTTCGAAAAAAGATAATGAGGAGGATTATTTGAAAAAGGAAGAGAATTTTTATGAGCTTGGAAGTGCTGAGTCATAGAAAAAATTAATAAAAAAGTTAGTATAATAAAAAAAACTTGTCTATAAAAGATTTCTAAAGATTTCTCAAAACATGTTTTGAAAATGGCACGCATTCGTTTCGTTCACATTATTTACAGTATTTTTTAAATGATAAAATTCGAAGCAGATTTCGAAAAATTAAATTTAAATATTTTTGACGAATAAAAGAGAATATTTTTTTTTTTTTTGCTTAAAAATCGAACTTCTTCATTTAAACGCTGGCTAATTACTCAAAACACACCATTTTCAAAATCCGGTCCGTATTTTCCCAGATGTAGAAGAGCAGTTTGAAAGTATTTTTTTTTTTGTTTTAGATTGAAATTTAGATCTATTATATTGTGTAACACCAGACCCCCCGGTATTAATTAAAAATTTTTTTTTACTATTTTTGAAACATTTTTTTTTTTCATGTCCTGCTTAATANTGATAAATTTGAAATTTACTCCAAATAAAGTGAAATGAAACGAAAGGCAACAACAAATATAAAAAGAGTGTAGCCTATTGAGTATTTCTCTAATATTGACATTTGTGATGTGACATGTCTATGCGGGCAAATCATCTTAGTTGCCTAATATATGTATGGTCTCTTAATTCGTTTGGAAGTTTAGTGAACGCAAAGTTTTAGAAATAAATCTCGTAAATTTGTTCTATTCAGTGTTAAGATTAGCGTTTTCAGTGTTATAGTTAGTGTTTATCTAATAGCCACAAGCTCTTGCAATGCTTAAGAAGAATAGATGCAGATAATTAGGGTTAAATTTTCTTATTTAGTGTTAAATTAAAATGCATATATATTTTATATTACATATTTTATACGGAAAGAGCAACCTGTCATTCTTCGATGGTGAGTATTGTTATATTTTATTTTATATTAATATATATTCGAAATAAATAACCTTATGTTTCATACTCTGTCTGCATTGATTTAATCTAATTAAAAATAACGAAAAACATCTGGACAAAATTAACTAAATATGTATTTGAGACTGACCATCAAATGTAGAGAAAACTAATTAATGCTCTAAAGCCGTTGGAAAAAAAATTACAAAAGTAATACTTTCTTCAATAAATTGCTTAATGAAGCAAATGTTATATAGAACCTGTGTAAATATCTAATAAGTAAATTGGAATTAATTCTAATATAAAAAAGATCTGTCAAAGCATAATTATATTGAAAACCCCTTTCTATTAAGTTTATTGCCTGTTGACGTTAAAGCAAAATGTTAAAGAATTCTCAATATGTGTGTATGTGTGTTAAAGATTTAAGTTATTAGCAACAGTCATCACATTAAATATACAGGTACATATATCCATCCGTGCATTGTATTAACGTTTACGTTTCCATATCTTAACGTCAAAGTAAATTTTTGTAGAAATATAATGAAATGACTTGACGAAAATGCATTAATCCACATTTGTATACATTTTGTCATTTTTATTGTTCGTTCGGTTGTCTGCTCCTCGATTGGAGGTTGGCTAACTTGTTTGTTAAACGATTTGTTTGATTTTCTTTTACATGATTTTTCTATTCGTCATTTTTACTCTTTAGAACTGAGATAAATTGTGTGTCCGGGCAACGATGATGTCATAAAGAATTTCTTTAAAATTGCATTCAATTTAGGAATGAATACGAAGACTTCACCTTTGATTTATTAGCTATACTTCGAAAGTCACAGACTTATTATTGGTCTCACGTCATTCAAATTGAATTAATAAATTCTACATAAATTTTTGGGTAAAAAAATAGAGAAGTAAAATTTTCAAAAATCGTTTTTGCAACTTAAATTCTTTGGATTTTGATTTTATTCCTTTGACCTTATTTTGAGAATACACTATAAATCACAAATTATAAAAAAAAGTTAAAACAATTTGAAATATTATTATTGTTATAATTTTCTAGACTAATGAAATCTATTGTTAGACTAGAGAAATGACTTGAGCACTAGCAACATAGGCTATNATAATTTCATTTTTGATGTGTGTACGTTTGTTTGTTTGTGCTTCTGTCAGTACTTGCAACTGTAAATAGTCATTTATTCTTGAATGTATTTTTTTCTTAAACGTTTGTAATTAAAACCAATAGCGTAAAAGCAATTATTAAAAAAATTAATGTTTTTTTTTGTTTTTGGCGTTGACAGTCAGTCTATGCGTATTCTTCTTTGCATGATTGTTATTATTATTATGGTTTTTATTATTGCGTTGTGAATATGATAAACTTTTGATTAATAAAAGTTTTTTTGTGCAACTAAAGGCAACACGCAAACTTTGACTGATTATATTAAAGAGAAAAACATCTTAAGTCGACACTTGTGCACCCAAGCTCTTAGGCTAATGGCGGAGCTACTAAACATGAAACATTTTGACAATTTGAAATCATTTGAAAAGAACTAGAACTAAAACTAGAAACAAATACAGTTAGAAATTCATATTGAAACAAGACCTGAGTATTAATCAACTTAAAATTGTTGTATACAAAAAAAAAAAAAAAAGAAAAAAAAAAAAATTAAGTAAATTATTAAATAATTATATATATGCGTTGTGTGTACATCAAAACTTGAGTCTCATTTATGTGGTCAACATTATTTGAAACGTTAATAATGAATTAGACAAGACAGACGCATAGTCTATGCTATCATTAATAGACATTTGTAGTTGTGTTTTTCTTCTTCTTCTTCTTTTTCGTTTTTTTTTTCTTTCTTTTTTTAAAAAATATTCTACAGCTAGGAACGTAACATACATTTTATTGCAGACCCTCCCTCAAGTGCCGTATTTCTAATCCTATATACACTATACATATACGTATATAGATAAATATATTCAATTTTACATTTATTTGATGTGATGTTGTGATATTTTTTGACACTCACACGCAATATCACTTTATGGCAACACGAACTTTACTCTATACCTACTTTTACATATCTACGCTTAATTTTATTTATCCGGCATAGAAAAAGAATGAAAACAAAAAATAAAAACGAAAAAAGAATTAATTATTTTTTTTGTTGTTGTTTTCTTTTTTTTTTTAAGGAAAAAAGTGATAAAGTAAAATAAACGAAATAAAAAGTGACCAACAGGAATGTCAGATAACATCGCAGTCAGTCACTCAAAAACATTTTGTATAAAACTATATTGACATGCATATGTATATGTGATTCATAACAAAAGAAAAAAAAACCAAAAAAAAATGTGCCTGAAAAACACGATAATCGTTATAAATAGATATAAACTTGAAAAATTTAATTGATATGACGGTTTATCGTGACAAAATTTTGTATCTTTAGTTTAACCAGTTCAAAGGTTAAGGCATTTTTTGTTTTTTTGTAAATGCTGAAAAAGCGACCTCCATATAGGTTATATAACACAACGAATTCTTTACTACTTAAAAACATTAAATTTATCTAAATGAAAAAATTTCTGGAATACGTGGATCTGGTGCGAGTCTCACCTCACATCTAGTATATCTTAATGTTTATTAGATATATTGATATCTGGGTATCCGTTCAGAGTCTTTTCAATGTAATGTAAGTACATTTTTATTTGTATCAAATAGAGGGCGTGGTTTTTTCTCTTTCAGATACCAAAGAAATCTTTTCAACATTATCTTATTTGAAGTTCAGATTAAAAATGGCTACAATTCCTCGTGGAGACGATTTCAGTACTTTCTTGCTAAAAGCGTAAACTGAAAGCGAAGAGAATTAATTTTACGATTAGAATAACTGCCTTTTGCATTTAGTTTACGCTTTTAGCGATTTGCGATTAGAATAACTGCTCTTCGCTGTTAGTTTAGGCTTTTAACAAGAAAATATTGCGATTGAAACTTAAACCGTAAAGGAATTCTCTTCGCAAAGTCCAAATGTATTCAATAAAGGACCTATAAAGTGATTGCGAACATAAATTCAAATTTATTTACTTGCGATCTAAGTTAAGTAGTAGTGAGCTAAGTAGAAAATAGAAAGTATCAGAGACTCTCTTTTTGAATAACATAAAGGTATGTCCGTCCCTACAACCTAGAGTAGGTTACTGTTCGCATCTGTAAACTTGAGATAGACAACAGAAAATTTGGCGGCGAATTAAATATTACAAAATATAGACATTAAGAATAAATGGAATCTGCTCTATACCCATCTGAAATTTTGCAAAAATATTTAGTAGGATTGTATGACAATGTTGAGAAAAAAGTGTTTCCCAATTTTACAGCAAAACTAACCTAGAATCCAACCTAGTAAAAATAAGAAATTTTAAGAGCTTTACTATGGAATATTCATTAGAAAGATCTATTAATTTTATAAGTGAGACGAGTTATCTTATTGAGTGGAGCGTAGGTACAGGTACTGTGTCGCCTTTACGGATCCTAAGCGCGAGACTACTTACACTGATGTTTAACCCTACGTTACACTAAAGTATAGGACTATTTTCCAACAAACTATAGTTTGCATCCCTAAGGCTGTGAAAAAATCCTCACAGTAGGGGATTTCATAATTTTCCAGGTTGTAGAACAAACATTCACTGGGTATAATTCAGGGTTTCCCTTCCAGGTTGGAGGATGTTCTTATCCAGCTACGTTCACAAAAAAAAATGGTACTCCTGGTAAAGCCGTACCCAGGAGTCAGGCAATAAGGGATTATCCAAGTTTATTCACGCAAATAAGATAGTACAAGGAGCTTTCTCATTTGGTCGACCTGACATCCGATTTTTCGATCCGATTTTATTTATCATCTTTAGATTTTCTATACATCCCGCTTGCGAGTTTTAGGGATTATTATGTACTTTGAAAGAGATCGACATTGTGTTATGCGTCATTTCTGTTACTATTACATTGGAAACGATCTTATTTATAAATATAGAATTTCTTCAATGTCCTTCTCCCACGTTCGTGGATAAGGTGTCGAATTAAGACTCATAGATTGTTTTGAATACTTTCTAGACCTGCAGCTATATAAATAGCTTAAGCCTGGAATTACTCTTACAGAGCCCATTACTCCATATTGATTTCGACTATAAATAGATGAGTGATGTTAAGAAGTAATTATTATAATTAAAGCATTGAAGTATATTTAAATATAATAAATCTCGCTAGAATTTTTTAATGTTTCTCTACAATTCTTTTTGAATCCACTTAAGCCTATTTCTTCTTGTTACAAGCGGAGTAACAAAATGAATATAACTTTCAATGATCGCTATAAAAAGTCTATTAGTTTTTAACTTTCAATACTTAATTCGTAATAAATTAGGGGTTTCGAACACGCTATTAAGGTTGTAAGAAAATGTATTCATTTTCATGTTGTTTTGGTGTCACAAAAATTAATTACAGCAACAACCTAAAAAGAATTTTGTTAACAACTAATCATTTAAAGATATTATCTACAAAAAAATTCCGCTTTTTTTTCATGAATAACATAGATTTGGTTTTCTAAAACTACGTTATTTTTAAATAAATTTTTTATTATTAGAATTGAAAAATCGAACTTCAAGTTTGAACTCAAGTTATTGCTCATCATCAGAGCCACAAATTATAAACAAAACACTAAATACTTATTTCAGCAATCAATGTTTGTTAGCACCCATAGCCATTGTCATATTTACACACCTAAAATGCCAGTTTTCATAAATTCGTAAACTCAATTACGGTATATTTGACTTGTAGTCATGTATATATGTGCGTGCATGTCGTATATACAAGAGAATTGCATTAGTATAAATTTCAAATTTTCAAATAAATGCTCTGTAAATGTGTTCAAAATTTTCCCTAATATCCTTTTTCATACATTTTTTCTTTTATTTACACTAAAGGATATCATTTACTAAACCATTGATGCAAACATTCAGCAGTAGTTTGAACTATTTCTTGAGTTTCGTGACTTTTTAAAATGTTATGTAATATTAGCTTCGATGATTATCGGAAAAGGTTTTTTTTTTTTTTTTTTTTTTTTTTTTTTTTTTTTTTTTTTTTGATATGAACAAATACTACTACCGTTTAAAGATAGACTACAGAAAATATCTCAGTACAAATAGTTAGTAAATAATTATAAGTTGCGACTTAAAGGATTCTTAATAATATTTTATAGTAATTATCGTTGGGTATGTTTATTACTGCGCAAAAAGAAAAACTCCCTAATGGAAGTAGAAAAATCGATTGAGAGTTGAGAGTAACGCATGTTGAACTTTGGTGAGAAAAATAGGGAAGTAAAAAATTCGATGTTACATTAGATCATTGGGTTGGAGAAAAACTAGCAAGGAGTGAAGAACTCAATCTTATGTTTGATCGACAGGTAGTTACAAGAACCGGTCTAATATTAGATTATTAAGAACCTTAAAAAGCCGATCTTTATTGGAAAACTAAGAAAACCACATGTTATGTTAGGTAAATAGGAGATTAAGAATGAGATTAGTTGGAACATTATGAATGTAGGAAAAATTGACTTCTCACTGTACTAAAAGTGGATTAACAAAAATCTGTCTTATGATCGTTGGGAAAAGGAAAAAAGACTTTTTTTTAAGGTTAGATTAGGGAGTTATAAGGCAAACTGACTTAGTGCTGCCTTCTTGAAGACTTGAAAATCGGTTCAATTCTAGGTTAATAGGGAACGAAGCCAATTTTGACCAAAGAAAGCGGATTAATTTTTTTTCATTATTTATTATTTTTTATATAATATTTATTTTTTATCATTTATTACTTCTTATTTGTATATATATATATATATATATATGTATATATATATATATAATTTTTTTTTTGCATTTTTTGCAGATTTTTTATTTTGAGTGTATATTAGCTGACTTATGTGCGTGCGCTTAGGTTTTGTGTTTATCTATGGATATCTTATCTTCTACTATTTATTTTAAAAGACTCTTAAGACTCTGTAATGTGCTTTTCTGCTGTATATCAAAATACATTTACAGCTGAGCGCTGAATTTTGAAATAACGAGGAATACGTTTCGTGTTTAAAAATATGTAGACACCTATATCCGATTAATGTGAGATTTGACTTAAGCATCCGTCTGCCTGCTTCTATGACGATTTCAAAGTTGGAAAGACTTTAAAAAAAAACCTTGAAAAGATTTTTCATATTGTAAGTTAGTTCAAATTTGAAAATAGCCGAGATATTATTATTATTATTATTATTATTATCATTATTATTATTGTTTGGGCAATTAATGACACGATCTGATCTACTGTGCTCACCCTTGCCTTTATCAGTTTTAGGATTTTTATGAATACCGCCACCTTCTTTGGTTTGAAGCATTACACTATGTTTGGCGTTATGAAGTGTTTATCGAACACCTCTGGCGTCTGGCGTCTAGTATCGCATTCGCACAGGCTGTGTTAGGTCGCTTCCAACTATATTTTCAGGTGATACTTAAGGAAGTTATGACCGCTTTAGAAACTTTTGATCAGTTCTATGCAGCTACTTTGTAGTTCTAGTAGTTTGTGTGCTATGCTGGGAGATTTGATGTATCTTTTTTTACATACCGTTCTCCTGCGCTATGCTTCCATAGCCTAGCTGATAGGCCGAGATATTGCACTTAATAAACTTTAGAATGGTCTTGAAAAATGTTTCAACACTTTCAGTAATAAATTAATAAGAAATTTCTCGTTAAAATATGTACAATTACTTACGTAACACGCCTACGGTTACTAAGAAACAAAACAATATTTTCGTTTGGTGCCAAGATAGCAGAAAGTCTTATAAAAAAATTATCCCGGAAGGGTTTTAAAAATATTCCATTTTCTTATCTGAAAAATGTCAGGATATCCGTCGGTCATTCCTAATCGCCTCTCTCCTCTTTTTCCCTTGTGATCTTTCTCTACTTACAATAAACCTCATTGTCTTTAAAGAGTATTTTATACGGTTCGCTGCAAGTCGAATATTACTTTTTATTTATTTATTTTATAAACAAAAATAATAATTGCCGATAGCATTGGGGGAGTTATGGCATGCATCGCTCACACTCACGCATACAAATTTAATATAAACTATTAAAGTGGTTTGGTCGTGGTAACTCAGGATTTCTTAATCCGTTGAAAGTTAGAAATATTTCTTTAAAAGCTGATAATTCAAGAAATTTGGACGATTGATATAGTTATTGAAATTTTAACTTCTTTTCAAGTGCAATTTAAATGAACTTTAATTGATTATACGCAACATTCTGATTTAATAAAAACTCGTATAATGGAACACTATTAGCTTTTATAATAAAAAAAAAAAAAAACAAGTAACAAAATTATATTCGATTTTGCCCAACCACCACCTTCATCTTAAAAAAGGGGAAAAACTAAGTTTCAATAGGTGGGCGTGGCAGACTTTTTCTATTTTTATGAAATCCTGTGAAAGTTTTTAATGAGCATTGAGCGAAACATCCAGAAAACAGGCGTGTTTCCTGGCTTTTTTGATACTGTAGCTTATTTTATATTATAGGTGTGCCTTGTGATCGATTTGGCCCGCCTTCAATAGCAACGCATGTAAGAGAACTTCCAATGTTTCTCCCAATTTTGTAGCCGACATTCTCATTTTTGCGGTCAGAAGAATGGTAATCACAAACAATGGATAGATAAGCAGGCATGCAGATAGACAGACGGATAGATGGGTACGCTTAGGTGAATACCGAATTTGACACTGATCAAGACTACATATATATATATTCTTTTTGTAGTTTCTGAAGCACTTTTCTTAATGTTATACTAATTTTCGCAAAATTTTTATGCTTAAATATTCTATTATATTGAGTGGGCGTGGTCGATCCTTTTTATTTTTGCATTTTATAATTCTATCTGCTGTGGTTTACGAGTAATGAGCAAAAATCCAATTTTTTTTTGCTTTCAAAGGCAGAGGTGTTCTTAAACTACATCGTGCTGTGGGCGTGTCCTTTGGCCGATTTGGTCCATTTTCGATGCTAATCTGCCCGCAAGAACTTCCAATGTTTCTATCAAATCTGTAGCCGATATCTTTGCGACCAGGAGAATGTTTAACACAGATTTTACATAGACGGACAGACAGACCGACGGATATGCTTAAATTGATTCTAAATTTGATGCTAATCAAGGATATACAATACAGTTTGTGGGATCTCTGAAGTTTCCTTCTGGGCATTACAAACGAAATGACAAATGATCCTTCACCTTCGCTGGCGGGTATAGAAATATAATAATAATTATGATAATAGCAATAATAAAATGATAGACATAGAATTTCTAAATTTCCTCCTAATTTTATAATAATTTCCTTTGCAATGTGTGTGTGTTTGCGCATACAGTACAGTAACCTGTTCCTTAATCGAAATTCATAAGTAACTAATTGGTTTAAAGTATGTTCGTGCGCGTATTAGCAAAAAAAGATTATTAATAATAATCAAATCAAATTTATAACCAGTTAAATCAAAAAAGCCATAACCAAAAAAAAAAAAAAAAGTCAAAAAGAACAATGTGATCAAGATGAAATACGAAGAAAAGAACCCCAGAAAAAGATGACTTTCAAAACTGATTGACAGTAAAGATATTTCAACTAACCATCAGGCGTCCAACAGAGGGTATGTCACCTAAAAATAAGAATGTCTTTAACATATTGTAAAACCCATATATACATATATATATATGTATGTGGATATATGAATATCTGAATATATATATATATATATTTGCATAGGAATACAAACGCTACAGCCAGTTAAACTTGACTATTAACATAAATAATAAATGAATGTTGAAGAATGCTGTCCTCTGGTTAATTTAGATGACTTTCCAAATATCTGCCAAAAATATGTTACTTTAGTCAGTCAAAATGTTAGATAAGATTTGATTGAAGTAAGCAGATGATATTGCAAGAGAGTTTAGCGGTCAGTTAATAAGGAAAACAAGAGCACAAGCCAGCCACACTTTAAATTAATTATTTCCTATTCGGTTTAGTTTTTTTTTTCGTAACTTCAAACTTTGAATTTCTCCGTTAATAGTATTGCGTTGAGTGATTGATTATTGCATTCCTTTTTTTGGTCGTGGCGGAAATTCTTTATCTAATCTTAGGAATAGATATCCTTTCTTTAGAACTTTAAATTTCTCAAGGCGATAGAAAGCCACGAATTAAATAAAACTTCGAACTTCTCAAATGCTTAATATCGGGCGCGTTTTAATGATATTTTATAAGTCAACTTTTAAACTGGAGTCAAAAATGTTCACTAGATGGGGGTACATTTAGCATCTTTTTAAATATACATCTGATTGAATTGAATGAAAAAATAATGGATGAGCTTCTTTCTGCCAGTCGGACCTAACGATTCTTAAGAACTTCTTTACAGTAGTACGAATTTCGACTCACTGACGAAAGATGAGGACAATACGCTAATGGTGATCAACAGAAGATATACTGCATATATATGTATTTTTGATTAGCGATGCATCCAGTCATTTATATCTGTCCATCCATCCATTTGCATTTATACAACATAAAGGTCCAAGTAAAAGCATCCCTTTTACGTACTAGCTGGAGAAGTAGATCTCAAAGCACATTTAATTTTTTTGCACTTATTTTTTTCCACTAATTAAGAAGGTATTTGAACTTCGGATCTTGAGATTATTATGTTATTTGAATTTATTGAATATAAAAAAAACATATTTTTGAAACCATTTTTCCCTTACGTGGATGGATAAAAGAAGAGGAAGGAATGCATGTGGATGGATCTCTACCAGGTGGGCTGAAAAGTTCGTAGGCTGAGATATAGGTGGCGCTACTAGTATTAAATCCATACGTTAGTTCTACTTCTAAAGTGAATTTCCGGAATGTTTTGCATTTTAGTGAGAGGTGTTACAAATTGAAAGTCCATAATAGAGGGATAAAAATAAGTTGCTTCTGAATTCGTTACCTCTATACACCTACATATATGTAACTTATAAGATCTTTAGGAGCCATTCATTCAGATTGCGCTCGGTTGTAGGGTATCAGAATGCATTTTTTCGTATTTTCTTGTTTCACTTTTTTTGTTTTTTTTTTTGTGGTTTTGCTCTACGTACTAACGCGACAGCAAAAACAGCAACAGCATCTCTTTAGCATTTGGGATTTGAAACATTTTTCAGATAATTTTGTCAATTTTGTGCAGTCAAGTTGTCACTTGTCAAATGAATGCTTGTGCTCTAAACAAAAAACAAGAAATTGAACGATTTGGTTTAAGAGACGGAGCGAACTATATGTACATAAAAAATAAAAATAAAAATAAAAAGTTCTGTTTGTTTCTTAGTTAAAAATTGTCTGATAAATATCTATGAGGAGACTTGTGTGTAAGTAAGCGCTAATTTGAAAAAAAAAAAAAAAAAAATGAATATTTATGCACGTACACCTCCGATATACATTTATGCACAAATGTATGATTGTGCGCGTTTCAGCTAATTTGCGCTGTTATAGTTGTTATGACTTCTGAGCTGAGCTGAGCTGAGCTGTACTCTTTCTATTTTTCGATTGCCTGCTGCCATAAATATTTCACACCATTGCATTCGGCATACTGTGACGATTGCGCAAAAAAAAAAAAAATTCCATTAAAAATTATCTATACGGTAATGCTGTGTTGTAAAAGTTTACGCTAAACTTCCTGGCACAGCAGAACCTTAATTAATTACAAGATATATAACTAACTACTTGCACTACTTTGCTACTCATCAGCCAACCAAACGATCGACCAACTACACATATTTGAAAGCCTACCAACCAACCAACCAGCCATCGAACCAACCAGTGTTAGCATGCCACTCATGATCTCGATATCAATAAACAGAGTCGTGCGAGTATTGATTAAGCAGTAGAGAGACCTGTCTTTTCATTTACAAGTATATTATAGCAAGCATAACCCATAGTATATATAACTATATATATATGTGCCAATAAATTTATACTACCATCGATGCTACCATTTATGATCGAGACCATTGATTACGTATACAAACAGTGCTTTTGTATGTAAATATATGTGTTTATATATATATATATATATATATATGTAGTTATAAAGCTTGTTTCAATTTTATTTTATTATATTTTGGGGTAGTTAGGTTTACTTTCCAATGGATGACATGACAGATGAAGCTAACATTCATGCTCACAGTCAGACACCAAACCAACCAACTTTTCTCTTCATCATCATCATCATTATTATGAACTTCAACATAATCATCTCATCTCTTTACCTATAAATATACATTTATCAGTATACAAATGTATTTATATGTCCGCGTTCATGTGCGTGTGCATTCATATTCTGACTACACTCGTATGATATCTTTACGCAGTATTTCAATAATAATTTTTTATGACAAGCAACTTGACTTCCAGATCAGTAACAATTTTAAATTGTTTGTTTGTTTTTTGACTGGTTGTTTGACTTTCGTATTCATTGCACACTGAGAGAAATATAAAATTTAACAAGTTTATCAATAATGGACCTTAAAAGTTACACACATACAGATATCGTATGTATGTTCTTAATATTTAACTAAACAATTAATTTTTTTTTAATATTTAGAGACGTATGATTACAAATTGATATGATGAGAAAATAATCTATGAAATATAGGATAGAAACTGTATGAAACTATAGACATATAGGCGCTTTTTTGATTAATTTTCTTTTGGATTCGAGCAGAGTACTAGAAATCGTCTTAGAATAGAGATCATTATCAAGTTGACTGACTAAGAGTCTAATCAGCTAGCAGTTTAGTCTGCTCCAGCCATGACAACAAGATGACAGTTTCCGCTCGGTAGTACATTAATCGATGGTTTTGAGCACCTCTTCTCAGCAAGTTTTTAAGAAGAGGCGGGTGACAAAGCTCCTTTAAGACCCCAAGTCTTCTCAGATCCCAAGTACTCTCAGATCCCAAGTTTTCTCAGATACCAAGTCGTCTCAGATCCCAAGTCCTCTCAGATTCCGAATCCTTTCAGATCCCAAGTCCTCTCAGATTCCAAATCCTCTCAGATCCCAACTCCTCTCAGATTCCAAGTCCTCTCAGATCCCAAGTCGTCTCAGATCCCAAGTCCTCTCAGATCCCAAGTCCTCTCAGATTCCGGATCGTTTCAGATACCAAGTCCTCTCAGATTCCAAATCCTCTCAGATCCCAACTCCTCTCAGATTCCAAGTCCTCTCAGATCCCAAGTCCTCTCAGATCCCAAGTCCTCTCAGATCCCAAGTCCTCTCAGATCCCAACTCCTCTCAGATTCCAAGTCCTCTCAGATCCCAAGTTCTCTCAGATTCCAAGTCCTCTCAGATCCCAAGTCCTCTCAAATCTCAAAAAAATTGGCCCTAAGTACTAGCTTATATCATAAACATAATGTTTCGATTTTTATATAATTTTGACTGATTGCATTCACAATATACATCTTTATTATCTTAGACGTAGAGTCTTTTTATGAAGACCGCACTCGGAAGGTGTTCCTTAGAGATTGATGAGTAGAATGATGGTTAGAATAATAGAGTGGTGAAGAATGAATAGTGACTTAAGTTAACTGCAAACTCAAGCAGTTTCATTCCTCATTAAATGTGATATGATTTCAATATCATATCGAACTCCTCAACCGTATCTATTTGCATAGTGTGGACTACACTGGAAACACATTTTTTGCCTAATGACACAAATATTATTTTTTCTCTGCGAATTTCTTTCTGTGTAAATATACGCCAAAATCTCTACACTGTGGTTAAATGGGCGGGATTGCAAATTTTATAGGATATTAACCTTGCTGTACGTCTCAAATAAATGTTACAAAATTTTTGCTTTGAAGTTTTTTATTATATCCGCCATTGAAGGCTTCAAATTTGACAGAAACATTAGAAGTTCTTGCAAGCAAGTTGATATTGAAAACGCGTCAAATTCGTCAGAAAGAAAAGTTCCACGCCGAGCTGATCAGAGAGAGTTGTGGTGTGGCATGCTGCGCCGGTCAAAAAGAACATTAATATGCTGCGCACGTCCAAAAGAAAAGTAGTATACTTCGCCGGTCAGAAAGGAAATTGGCATGCATGATCAAATGTCTACGGTGGTTTAATGTGGATTCTTATCATGAAGACTTAACCACACGGTGCCCGATTGCGCACAGAGTGGTCAAACGCACACTCAATACCCGGGGCGCCAGCAAGTGGCATGTGTGTTCAAACAGAATGTGGCATCTAGTTGTGATTTATAATATTTAGAATGCAACCAACATTACTTCAAGAGCGACTATGTTTTTTACATCCGCCAGAGGAAGATCATACAAATATCTTTAAAATTTGATCTCACTACCACGCCTTAATATCTTGCTTGCTAATTTCAAAACTGAAAGCAATCCCTTTGGCAGTAAATTGTAGTGAATTTCTAAAAAAAACTCATAAAGATTATGAAATTCTTATTTAGTCTCTTTATGTTATGAAATCAAGAGTCTAATAAATCTTTAACATCATCCTTTAATTGCCTATGGACATAACCTCAATGTTGAATAAATCGGAAAGTTTTCTGCATTTGTTCTTTTTTTTTCAGTGTAGGTTCGTTTTGCGCTAAGAAATTCATTTACGTTATGACTGGCGTCTGTTGGGTTAAAGTATTGAAGTATCAATTGGATGACATCTTTTGATATGGGTAATGTAGTAATGACACTTTACGTTCTGAATTTCATCTTACGAACATATATTCAAGGTGTACTATGAAATAATTTTTCATAAGTAAATATAGAGGTAGAAATCCTAAGATAATTTTTTTCTCTTTAATAATTTCTATGAAGAAACTATTTATAATAAAAAACCGCGTCAACCTATATTGAATTTACCTATTTCCGTTCACTTATAAGTTAATACTGAAGTAAAATATCTTAGTGTTGGTGTAAATGCAGTCTAGAATTTTTGCGCGCAGTAAGTAAGTAGTATATAAAGCGGAGAACAACTCAAGTTTGAAATTACACTTGGTAATGATTTTGTATAATTATAAACAATAATTAAAATCTTAAGTGTTATGGTTGTTGCTTGAACATTGATACTTAGAAATATAATAAATACACCTGGACCTTGGTTTACATGTACGGCGTTTTAAGCGGATTTTTAGCGAAATATCAAAATTTTCCAAGGAAAAAAACAGTAACAGCCTAAGATAAGTATACTTTTGACCGAATATTAATATTTTAGAAGATTATTAAGTGCATTTTTAAGTATTAAAATAAATATAAATTTCGAAAAATATTAAAAAATGGCAACACCGAAACCATTCTCGCGAGGGATGTTTAGCTTAAGAACTTTCGCGGAGCGCAGAGTAACTAGTCCGAATTGGATTTCAACAATCAAAAATGTTTTTAATCTGTGTCTAGGAAAACACGTAGAATTCTGTAGATCCAAGAACCTTGCCTGTTCGGTAAGCGTATGAATGAAAAAGTTTAATTTTCGATTAAAAAAGGAAACTTCTTTATTAATAAAAAATGTTTAGATTAAGCTTTTACAAAGACCCTACATGTTTCTACACATAATACTTGTTTAAATATGCTGTAAAGAATGGAAATAAAGAAAATGAAAATTGTTTGAGGTCCGCAGAGTGCCGTTTCCAAAAATCGTATTTGAGAAAACAGACGTTTAAAGTTTTAATACGTCTGTTATGACAAATGTTTCATTAATTTTTTCTAAAGGTCTGTCACCCTAGGATTATACGAAAGCCTTCCCATATGGTCCAATAGTAATCCCCATTTTCTTTCGTCCAAGATTTTTTTGTTCGAAAGTGTCGTTTTTGATGCATCTATCAAAAACCAGAACCGGAATGAGTAAGAAAAAAGCCAGACTTTGAAAACTTCACTCTAACGTCATTTTTGGTAGTAGCTTTCCTTCTAGTCGCTTTCAGCTTTACGTTTATTTAACGGCCGTGAAGCCGTATTAGCATATTTTTTTTCTGGGATTTTAAAAACATCATTCTAACCTCGTTTGTGTTACTAGCTTTCGCTCGTATCGCTTCCAGCTTCAGGTCTACTTAACGACCGTTTCGGTGAAGCTATATTACCGTATTTTTTCTCTCTCGAATCGCTCTCGCTTTTAGGTAGCTGAAGCTACATTAGCGTATTTTTTTGTTTGAAAATATTTTGAAATGATCATTAACACTCTCTAGAAATATAGAGTTCATTTGATATAGGCAATCATTTTAGAGCGCTTACGGAAAAGATCGAAAAAAAATCAGGAAAAAATTTGTGTCAGGTAATGAATTTTTTTCACATATTCTAAAACGTTCAAAGCTTCCGTTAAGCTATAAAAAATATATATATACTTTTAAAACGGTCCACAAAAAAAGATAATTTTGTGTACATAATGGCATTAAGTAGCTGTCGTTATTATTATTATTATACTCTCGACTAATGCAATTAATGCTTAAACTAGAGATGAGGGCACTAGCAGCTTAGGTTATCGATGATGTTTTTTCATTAGAGATTTGAACCCACGTGTACTGACTTGCTAGAGGCGCATCTAAGTAGTTGCTAGTTTTTTAAGATGTACGTATAAACTACGGCTATCAATCGCTTCTATCTGATAGCTTCCATCTGCGTACTGCATATTTTTCCCGCTCTATAAATTAATAATTATTTTTATAGTGGGCTCTCCTAAGGAGGGTACTAGAAGAGACAATTTTATTTACGACGTTGGGGCAACCAAAACATGCTTCGATAGTATTCAATATATATGCATGCATAGGAACCTACTTTATCTCTCATATATATTGCATAGAGGTTCTATATTTCCAACTTTGAAAAAAATCTATTATGTACAAATAGATCCTATCCAGGTATGTAAATGGAATCAAGGTATTCTTGTAAGAGCTGTTTCTCCGCTCCGTTTTTTTCTGGATCTGATTTCTTGACATTCTCATTTCTCTTTTCTCATAGTTAGTTACTGATTAAACTTATTAAAGTCTACCATTTGACCAGGGAAGCGTAATAACAACTGTAAAAAATACAAATTTTTAATCAAAACTTTTGTGCATCCCTCAACCCGTTTGGATCTTCGACATACAATTGTGAAGAACAATCTGATATTGAAACATTTCAAAGATATCAATGTAAGATTGTTCGTCATATTGTTAATGCCCCATGGTTCGTTAGCAACAAAACTATTCTAATTCAACGTTTTTCTATAACAAATCTTGGCAGACTGAGCAATCATATAAATCCCTTGGCAATATCTCTCCTGAATGTAGCAAACGAGATAAGAAGATTGAAAAGGCTTCACATATTGGGAACTTCCATTTAGAAATTAATATATTTTTCTTCCTTAAATTATTTTAATGAATTTTCTTAATTTATATAATTTACGTTTATATTCTTAAACTTCAGATCTTTGATTATTATATTGTTCCCATCGGGGGACAATAACCTCTGTTATTTTCCTTATCTTCCCCATAACACATTTACTTATTATCTGAAGGATAGATTGTAAATTAAACGCGTACAAAGAAAAAAAAAGCAAGAAAAAATCATGAAAATTTTCCTTCAGCTGATTCTAGTTGTTACAGATCGTTATAGACCATATGGCCGAGAAATCGAAAATGACTCGAAGAGTGAACAATCGTAAGATTTCTTAAGAGATAATGCAAATCGTTGTAAACCCTTTTTTATCAAGAAACAAGAAATGAAGCAGTGATTGCGACTGCAAGCATAATGGACCGCATTTGAAGACGAAGCCCAAGGCTTATTTGCAGATATTTCTGGAAGCAGTGTTAAGCAATTATTTGAGCCAGAAGCCGTTAATATGGAATTTTGAGAAGGCAGAAGAAAATATGAACAGGAAAACCGATATATTGGAAACAATGTTCGATGAGCCGCGACCTAATTTGAAACCACTCCAGTCCATCTTTGTAGCCAACGTAACAGGAACGTTTTTTCTTATTTTATTTAAGTTAAAACCTAACAACAGAACGGTACGATACGATAGCTTAGAGATACAAAAAAAGGTATTACAAACCTGACACAATATTTAGTTAAGATAAGTAGATAGATAAGCAGATTTAAAGGATGACCTTCACATGAACATAAAGTTGGAAGAAGCAAAAAAGGAAACGATGTCCCGTATTTATCCGAATAAGCCGAACAACTCGAGCCTAACAAAATTGTAAGGATGTGAAGTTAAATTCGAATTTATCTTCACACCCTTCAAAATTGAGTAGAATCGCATAGGATCTTGAAAAATTTTTGGCTACAGAGTACAAGCGGAATACACGACATGTACTTATAATTTGAGATAATATACTTACCTTGGGGTTTCGGTACATTTCTTTTCAATTGCATCCATTTATAAGTCGGCAAATTATTGCTTTGTTTTGGCGATTTTGTTTGATTAGCACCACCACCACCATTACTAGTAGTAGATCCTGAATTGCTTGCTGCCGACGAGGACGATACTGTTGGTGTAGTTCTCGCGTCAGATGATAAATCCTGTTGGCTACAAGCATTTTGTTCGATACACGATCGAGATACAGAAGAATGTTGTAAAATAGCTGATGTACCTAAATGTGAAGCTGCTGGTTGGGGTAAATTTTGTACATTGTACGAATCTATAGCATCCAAAGTTCCATAACTTGAACTGGTATTGTGTTGATGGCGCCAAACTTGAGAAGAATGTTGTTGTTGTTGCTGTGGATTGTGGGAGGTAGTATTTAAATGCATTAGGGGATCATCAATATTATAGGTTGAATGTAAAACAGAGGCGTATTTCTCTTCAACTGCTGGGAGGTACGAAGAATGGTTAGGATTCGAGTGTTGTTGGGATTGAGAATGAGGAGAATTTTGATTATATAAACAATCAAGATTTGTATAACTTAAACCATTTTCGGAACTTATAATAGGAGGATCGAGTGAGGAGTTATGAGTTTGTGTAAGAGTAGGGATAACCGGTGAATTAGTTGCTGGCGCTACTGCCGAAACAGATGCTGTAGCATAATAGGCATGAACGGATTCGCTTTCATAGTAAGCAACGTCAACAGCAGATTGACTAGCATTGCCATGATTGCTTGGAGTGGAACCACCAGTAATCGGTATGGTATTCGATGTAGTAATTCCATACTCTGCTGCACTGGGACTAAAGAGATGAGAATGCGTGTACAATGTTTGTCCAGCATTGGCTGATTGCACAGGAGGTGGAGGCGTAAGTTGAGTTTGCTGATAATAATTGGTAGGCGAAGAAGACGTTTCATATAATGGATATCCGATACCTATATGATGATTTTGTTGATGATGCAAACCACCATGTGACATTGAGGAGGCGTGAGGAAAATAACTGTTTGAATAATCATTTGGTGTAGTCATATCGGATGCCGAATTCACGCTATGACCGCTATGATAAGTATCAGCGTGATTAGAATGATGATGGTGATGATGATGATGGTGATGATGAGGATGATGATTGCCGTACATGCTGCTTACGTCCATCATGTTTGAAAAAACAAACACTATACACAACACACAGATTTTTTAATATAAATTTTAAAATTATTTCCAACACTTTTTGCAACAACACAAAATGATTTAACACTATTTACGGGATATGAGTATTTTACTAAAATCTTTAATCTCGCTTTCCCTCTCCCTCTCTCTCTCTCTCTCTCTCTCACTCTCTCACTCTCTTTCTCTCGCTATATTATTTGATTATAGAATTAAATATTAAATATTTTTCTTTAAAATTCTTTTCATTATACACAATATTTTGTAACATCAACACTTTTCAGAGAGCAAAGCGACGGAATCGCGTATTTTTAAATTTCAATCGTTTTACTAATAATTTATCAAATTATTTTCTAACGTATGCGCACAAAGGAAAAACATGCATCACCGCATGAAAAGAAGAATTGAACTGTTTCATGGCTACGATTATTCATGCAAACCATACATTCACCACCGTTCGTTCATTTTTGTGACGTTGTTTGTTAAGCTATTAATATTTGTTTTTTTCTGCCAACAATTTCGAAAACTCCGCCTTTCAGCTAATATCTAGATGATGTCTCTCTCTGACTTTCTCAGTAACATACATTCAATGTGTTATTATGTTGCTTTCATTCTTTGCCATCATTTTCTACAGCTTGCTTAGAGTTTTAATAACTTTTTCTTGACTAGTCATGGTGGTGGAAAGAAAATAGGGGAATATGTTGCGCGATTTTTTCTCATTATTTCATTATTTAGTTTTTTAAAAAAAAATACATTAAGAGACTTAAAGAGATTATATAAAAATATTAATTTACTCTTTACTGTTTTTTAATCAACACTTGGTCATATGCTATGATACTGTAAATATAATATAATAGTCGAAATGACACAGTGGTCTCCATTTGTCCGAACGCTCTGTTGGTATTTCAATCCATTCGATACTCAGGATAAACAAAGCTGACTTTATTATATTGTTAAAGTGTTGAAATCTTGAACCTAGCAAGGTCTTAGTAGTGAGTTTCCAAATCGCATCAGGTATACATAAACGAAAACATGATTTGTTGGTTGTTTAAAATTGAATACTTGAAATCAAATGTAAAAATTATTGACATGATTCATATATATATATATATATACATGTTCAGGTAGGCGAAAACTAAATATTTGTAGATCTAAATTAATCACTTAATAGTGTAAATCCAATATAAACTATAAATAAATATATATATATATTTATATATTAAGAAGATTATGGTAATTTCGTAAAATGATTTCAATTGAAATCATTGATGTTGATATTCGATTTAAATCATTAAGTGGTTAATTTCGACCTACCTGGTAAATTTGGGGAATAATGAAGTATAAAATAAAATTAAAAAAATGGAAAAATTTATTGATTGATTAAGAAACAGAGAACTAATGCGTCTCTACTGTAATTTCAGTTTATGTGTAGTGTTTTCATATTTATTTCTTACTCGTATTTGCTTTCTTTTTTGTCATTTATAGCGACCATTACAGCATACAGCGAAACTGTATTATTAACCACTAAATTTACAAAGTTTACCTGTTTTTTTCTTGTACTGATAAAAAGGATTTTAATGTAATATCACTGAAATCATAATTTGTATATATGTACATATTTTATCATTTGATGTTTTTTATATAATGAGCTCATGATTTTTCTCTTAATTTCAATTGAAATCGTGGAAATGCTTGAAAATACTGAAATACTTTCAACCATTCAATGCATTCTACATAAGATTTCTCCTTCTCATTAGCTACGACTATGAGTCAGTATTGTTTTATTTTTCACTTTGATATTTTTAAAGTTAACGCCCTTATTTTTATATGTATGTAAGTATGCGATACGAGTATGTCTAGAGATTGTTATAAAAATATAAAAGTAGCTAAATGTAAGTAAGGATGTTCGTGTGCAGAATTAACATAAACGAAAAATGCCACATGCTCTACACACACACACACACACACACACACACATACATTGAGTTTCAGTTATCAGACACGTTATTTTATGTTTTCTTTTCTCAATTCTGGACACTTGTGTTACTACGAAAGTAATTCCCAATGGATGGATGATAGGATGGAATAAAACCGTAGCTACTCAGGTAATATCTTGTCTCAACTGTTGTCCTGTCAATTGCAGCCTGCTTATGTACATGTAACATGAATGCTATATAAGATAAATATGTAAAAGTTTTCATATAAAAAAAAAAAAAAAAAAAACAAAACTAAAGCAAATGGCAGGAACTGTGCGACAGCAAACGTGCGAAAATATCCAAGCTACTTGAATGCGTATTTTAGGCGACAGAATAGATTTTAAGTAGGTGCAGCCTTTCTAAACATAAAGATGTCAGGCAATTGACAGCTCTACGTGAGTCAGTATGGTATTCCAAATAAAATAAAAACTAGATAAGAATATGAATGCAAATGCTAGCTTATATATATATGTACATACCGGGTATATGTTGCAACCATATATATAGATGCATATGCACATGTATCTTTACAAAATTAATGCATTTATGATTTTATACATTTTACTCAAAATTTGAAAGATTTTTTTTTTTTTTTTTTTGTTTTAGTAATTTTGTTACTAACCCGTATGTGTATGATTTTATATAGATTTCTATCGAATTTCATGAAAGTAACTCCCTCATATCTTTATTTTTTTTTTCTTTAATTCTTCATGCTGACGTTTTTACTTCATATCCCTTAATTTATCTCGTCAATTCTTGTATTTTCTTTTCACAGACCTTATATTATTTAATTTCAAGTAAATTTCTATATTTATACAGTTTAGCACATATTTTTCTTTCGTTTCTATTTTGTTTCGGTGATCTGTTATAATTTAGACAGTAACAATTGATAGCAACATGATGTTTAAAGTTTTCTTACCTCTTATGGATATTTATTATAAGAAAATGTCTTTAAAATTTCGTTTTTATGCTTTGAAGAAAATTAAACTTTGTTTCTTTTGATGAAATGAGCTAATGAAACGTGTTGAGAAATTTAATTAAGTGAAAGTCATAGATTTCTCCTTTTCCTGTAAATATCGTGACATATTTTTTTAGGTATTTCCAATAAAATGATTGCAAATTAGACGTATATTATGTACATATATAAACAAGTCAAAAATCGGTGCTAAAATGGGGAACCTGATACAATTTAGCTGAAAAAAAAGTTGATTGCCATAAGAGTATCAAATTCTATTAAGGATGAAATCGAACTTTAAATAGGAAAAAATTAACAAATAAGATCTAATAAAAGGGTCTAAAAAAAGAGTTGAAAAAACTAAATTTTGATATTCTATAATATGGAGTCGGCGGCGTAGCAGATTTTTTCCATTTTTATGCAAAAGCGAGAAAATTTTGATTTTATACTTTATAAGTAGTCAGCAAAATACCCAGAAAGCAAAAGTGTTTTCAGCATATACTCTACCGTAGGTATGTCTTTCGATCTATTTGGCACATTTTCAAAACCAATCTGCTTGCAAGAATTTTTATTCGTTATTTTGGCTAACGAGCCAATGTCTACAACTTACATAATGTAAATAAGCAGATAGACATATGGAAGGAGGAGGATAGACGAACGGAGACATACCTATATGGCTCCTAAATTTGATACTGCTCATGAATAAATATACTTATGGCTGATATCTTAATTCTTGCGAGCAGAAAAATGCTTACGTGTACATACTTAACGCGGACGGAGAGACGGACATTAGTTAAATATTTTATAAATGCTTTCTAGGGTTTCTGAAATTTTCTTCTTGGTATTTCAAACAAAATAAAAAAAATAAATACACCACCTATCATTTGGTGGTGAGTATTAAAAAAATAAGGACGGATATAAAAAATACTCTTAATTTGGCAAATTTAAAGTCTTCATCTTTCTTTTTGCGATCAGAAGACATTACGTAGGCAGATGAACGGAGCGATGGACGTACTTAATTCGATTCTAAATTTAATGATGATCAAGGATATATATATTCATACTTTATGGGATCTCTGAACCTTATAAGATTAATGTATCCTATCTCTACGTGGTGCGTATAGAAAGAGTATATATTTTAATTGCGACATAATAATTTCTGATAACAAGTTAGCCCGTCGTACTTAGCTTGACATTTTGTCTTTATTAAAGCGTCGAAATTTTTACTAGGGTAAAGTTGGACCCCCTACGTTTTTTTTGTAAGCAAGAGCAATCCTTTCTTACAACTTTATGCATAAAGTAAATACTATCCGTCGATAGTTTTAATAATTGATGGGATGCCCTCGATTGTTTCTGCTTTCTTTTTTTTTTAGAAAAGGAAGCAATCATCCTGTTGCGTGTATGATTAAGTTTCAAGAGGTTGTCCTCCCAATTGGAAATGTTTCCACTTGAAAAATTTCTCAATTGGCCACATTTACAGTATTTAACTGGCTCTGGGTCTTTTGCACCGTATTTCAAAATAGGCTGCGTTTCATTTTTGCCACGCCTACCTTTTTATTCGGCAAAGCCCAATATAATTTTCTTATTCCATATTTATTACTCTTGCAAGATCCAGAGAGAAACTTTAGAGACACTATGAGGTTTATATGTTCTTGGCCTTGATATTAAATTTAGTATTGATTTAAGCTTGTTCGTCTGTCCGTCTGTATAATGTCTGTGGTCCGCAAAAATGAAGATACTCGCTTCAAATTTGGGAGAAACATTAGAAGTTCGAACACGTACGTTGGTATTAAAAACGGGCCAAATCAAGGTTGTGGATGGAGAGAGGGGAGATGAGTGCTGTACCCGAACTCACTATATATCTTCGATCTTTACGATAGTATATATTTGTAAGCATAGTTTTTTTAATTAAACGATTAATAGTATAGAATTTCAAGCTGCTGGCATTTCTGTGAAGCGATATCATATATGAAATGTTTATGTTTTGCTTTTATAAATAAAAATCGAAACTTATATCACATTATAACTTTCGCTTAATGCAATACATTATAACACATAAACAAGGTCTACATAATTTTTTGCCTTTAATTAATTGTGATGATTTTAATGAATTTGTTTTCGTGGAACAAGTAATCATGTTGCAGATTACTTTTTTATTATCAGTTCAAGCATTTTATTGTAAATTGAAGTGTCTATAGGATTAGGCGGTTGGGTAAAAGTGCCGGTTGTGTTAGATTTTGAACTGGTTGGCGTAAATGTCAAATGACCAGTAGCGCTGCAATTGGATGTAGTATTTAAATTAAAGTACAAAGGTTTGGATGAAATATGATGAGTAGGAAAGC
>KK351140.1:419533-441382 GCA_000671755.1 Glossina brevipalpis
TTTTTGACATAATTACAATACATATAAAATGTTTTATCACATTTTTTAAAATGATAGCTCCCGTAGATAATTATTTTTTCGCTTGTTTTGTCCTAGTGTGCCACGAGCGATCAAAATTTTCCGAAGACTTAAAAACAGATCAAAATCTATCAAAGTCTATTCCATTCATCTGCATTTAATTTTTGTATCATTTTTTATGAAAGATACGACGGTCATGTAAATTTAGTGTCATTTATTTTTGTCATAATAAGGCGTTAATCAAACATACTGAAATAACGATTGAGAAATCTTCAGATCTTCTGAAGGTTTTAGTCCTATATCCATTAGGGCCAGTAGACTATATAGTCTGGTTTTAAAAAATTCTTTTACGTAAAAAAAAAGAATAGAAAGACAACTTAGGATAGAATATATTTTCTTAAGCGTATCTTTAAGCGAAGTTACACTCGAGGAGTGAAGATGCTATCTAAATACATTATTGTTGGATTACATACTTCAAATAGAATTAAAATAGATTTTAAATGGGACTTGATCGGTACGAATTTTGTTTGTTAGACAATATTACGATTTAAGTGTTATTGGAATTAAAAATGAACACAATTTTTAGATTTTTTTTTGTTTTATAACAAATTTTAATGTTTTCTCCTAATTAGCTACTTCGAAGCTACACGTTACATGATTTTTGAGAAATTTTTCATAAAACTTTTTAAATGACAAGCATTGTATGTAAACGTTTACGTGTATTTAAATTTCGTTCCACACATAACGATGGCTATCCTCTGATATTTAAACTACAACAGTGCATTAATAATAATAAAGCACAAGAAAGAAAAATCCACCGCACATGTACAGACAGGCACAGACACACACAAGCACATACACACACACACACACACACACACACACACAGAAACATACTGACAAACTAGAGTAAGGGTAATGCATGTAAGTGTCCTCTCCGTGTAATGTTTATTTAAAAGTTTGACAGTTGATGCATTTACGTTAAAATATTCAAATAATAAAACAAGTTTTTATTTTGTGCGCAGACGATAAGTTATTCAGGTTAAGATTTTCATTTTGTTTGTAAGCATTTTTAAGTACAAGAATTTTTTCGTAAAATTTAATAGAAAAGTCATTCTTTTTTGATTGTAGCATGAGTTGTAATTAATTTGTGAGCCCTTTGCCCTCTGAATTTCTAAGCAGAATCTATAAAGTTATTGTCTGCCCATAATTCGCCCACAAATCGTAAAAAGTTTTGCGCCTAATAATAGGGATATATATGGTTAATTGATCCTAATCTTCAATGCCTTCCATACTCAACCTCACATATATATATATATATATGAATGGTAATGTCACGAGAAGAGAGCATTNAAAATCTCATCAGTTGTTGGTACATCCAGTAGGTTAATGATCTGGATAACCAATCCTTTTGGAAATTGCTGCATGACTCCTAAGTGTTTCTGTTAAGGAGAAGAGCGTCGCATAAAGCAATGCTTTCAATGCTTTCAATGCTTTCAATGCTTTCAATGCTTTCTCTCCTATGACTACAGATTATTGAAACAAAATCTATAACAAATTCTTTGTTCCATAATATCCTTCAGTGCGAGGCTAGTTATACCTTATCCTTTAGAAACAAAGCCAGGAGCCATTTAAGGAAATATTTTTAATAGCAAGAGTTACGTTCTCCAACATATTTGCAAATGAATATTTGACCTATTTTCGTATTATTTTCTCAACTTCTTTAAAAGCTTAAGCCCTTTTTTAGATTGTATACGAAATAATGCAACAATTATCAATGAACGCTTATGATTTATAAATAATCTCGTCATATTAATAACAATAAGCGTTGATAACAAAATAATAAGAAGAAAAAAAAAATAAATAAATAAATAAATAAAAATCAGAGTGAAGATGGCATGAAAGAGGAGGAAACAAATTACGTTAATGAGTTGATGTTTCTCAGTGTTTTCATTAACTGCAGTTTTCGCCCGTCTTACATACTCATGCTATTTAGGCAGACGCCTGAGCTGCATTTTGATTTTGACAGATTTATGCTGTCGTAAGTTCGTCTGTATCGCAATTTGTATTAGTATTGGTAATAATAATGGCATACAATGAGTGCTAAATGATGACGAAATGTCTGACACGCACTTGTAGCAACGGTAGTTGCAGACCAGGTGGGATTGAAATTCATGTGAATTGATTGTTGCATTTCATATTATTATGCATTTTGCACTCTTTAACTGTCATAAATAAATACACCTTAGTTTGATATAGTGTTGCGACGTATTTTAACATAATCAATAGCGAAAAATTAGTCATTTTCATGCATAAGTTTCTACAATTATTCTAAAAAGTATTGAGACTCTCGTTAGTGAAATAGGGTAAGAGTACTAGTTATAAGAGCGGTAGGGGACCAGGCTGAAAGTCATTTGAATAATACTAGCAAAGCTTTTACGCCTAAATAAATGGTGTCTCTATAAAAGTTCCTGAGTAAGCTGGATCTTGTACGGGTCAAGATGTAGGTTTTTCGTCCAAGTTCCTTGCATAGTATTTCTTGAAATTTGAAGCGAACGTGTGCGAATTGATCTTTGCAAGTATCCGGCAACACTCTCGCTCGGTTGCAATAGTAATATTTTGAAGAGACCGACCGGTATTTCGATGCAAAAGGGACTTTCCCCGGTTTCTCCAATTTTTTTTTGATTATTCTTCGGTTTGTTGATGCATTACGTCCACTTTCTCGACCGAAAATTCCGCGAATTTTGCGAGCGTTCTCAGCGCAATAAGTTTTCGCAATTCTTCTCTTGTGTAGCGTTGCATTTCTAATAATCGCAACAATTATAGGTGACAGCTGTTATAGTTCAGGGTTGCCAATTGCAGGAAAAAAAATTACGCAACATTTAAATATTGCACTCTTATTAAGACACCCTTTATATAAGATATTGTCGCTTATACAGAGGAGAGTAGTTACTTTGCTCTTTAGAAAATGATTTCAGTAAGCTTCCAAGTTCCCTTAAGTTGCGCAGATTGGTACAAAAAATTGTTTTGTTTCATAACCCAAAGTAATAATAGTTTATTCAACTTTCTTTTGGAAACTTTGACCTTCAAAATGCTTTTTCTGAATTAACCCCAAATTGAAAACAATAAAAAAATATTCTCAATTTTGAGCCTCTTAAGGCTGAATACTTTTGAGACAATCTAACACATACGTACTAGACGTATGCAGTTTGCACGTAAGCGGATAAATAGTGCGTACATTATTAAGCAAGCGATCATGCCAGCATAAGTGTACGTTAGTACTTACCCTATGTCCATTGTGTGTTAAAATTCAATTTACGTTTGTGTTGCCTTGAATTAATGTGTAAACCTACGAAAAAACAAAAAACGATTTTGTATTAAAAAATTTGTTGGTTTTATTTGCTGGCTTTTGAAAAAAAATCTCATGTCTTTTTTGATATAAAAAGACACGTTTGGTCAACTCAATATAATAGTTTATAACCATTTTTGTTATATAGAGCAACGTTTCAAGAGTTTATACTTCATTAAAAATGATTTCCAAAGTAAGGATAATTTTCATTTTCTTCCAATAATAACGTGATCTTCTAATAAAAAACTTTTTATATACTTTTCATATTGTCATCGTTCACCTTAGTTCACTGTATTATTAGCTATTATTAGCTTTGCTTTCGTTAATGCCGGCGTTATTCATCCTGCGCCTGTAGTAGCGGTGGGTAATGTTGAAGAATATGATCCTCATCCTCAATACACATATGGCTACGATGTTAAGGATGCGCTTTCTGGTGATTCGAAAACTGCCGTAGAATCTCGTGATGGTCATGTAGTTCGAGGACAATACTCGTTAAATGATGCTGATGGCTATAGACGTATTGTTGATTATACCGCAGATCCTGTTAATGGTTTTAATGCTATAGTTCGTCGTGAACCACTTGTAGCCGCTATACCTGCTGCACCAGTCGTTGCTCCTCATGCACATGTTGCTGTTGCTCCTGTTGCTGTTGTCCCAGTCCCAAAAGCTGTTGCTCCCCTAATAGCAAGTCCAGCATTTGTGAAAACTACCTTTGCTTCACCGCACATCACGTATGCCTATTAGATAAATGATGACTAAAGATTATGGTTAATTTAAAATAAATATTTATGTTGGAAAATCTGGTTTTTCATTCGAATGACTTCCTGCTTACTTAAAGGGACGTAGCTTCTTCTATTTTCAATTTTTCGAGTCAACTATTTCAAAAGGATTAAGGAAAAACTTTGTATATGTTTTTGATCAAAGTGAATAGTGGTTTGATTTCTTCTTGTTTGTCAGTCTGTCTTTTAGAATCACTACTACGGTCTCTGATGATTTCGAGATTATTTCAATCCAAAAATATATTCTTTCTTTTTTATGTCGCCGAAATTAAGTTCATTCTAATAAACGATGGCTAAGAAGTTATACACACAACGCAGCTTTTTTGCTTACACCTCATATAATATACCCCTGACATCTGTTTTACAATCGATGATAGCTTCCCCTTAGCTTTAATGTAAGGAGCCGGCCTTTCAACGTTTTAATTAAAACTATTTTTATCTTGGGCTTTAAGATGACCAATCAATCGAAGGCTACTATTTACTTGGATTGTTCAAGGGACGATAAACTAATTCTATACTTTCCAAGAAATATGTATCATATATACTTAACTTGAAGTATACATATATACTTAAAGTAAGTGTAAAGGTACTAAAAATTAACCTAGTTAGGTCCATCAGATTATGTATCGGAGTTTTCTTTTTTAATGGATATAGTGGCAGCACACAGCCAGCTAATGGGCCTACGAGATTTGAGCAAGACTATCCCGGAACCGCTTTCATATTATCTTGAGATAACAGGCCGTTACGGATTGGTGATCCTCTTTAGCCTTGTCGTAGAGAACCCTTCCTTTATAAGAATAAGGTTTCGGATGAAGCCTTCGCTCGACTTTATTTCGGAGGATGTCAAGTTGGAAATGATAGACTTTTGCCATCTTTCCGCGACCCTCAGCATGATTGATACTAGATGCGATTTCGGTATCCAGCGACGTAATAGGTGCTCATTTCTCCAAGACTCCCCAGCCGGACAGACAAAAACTACATGCTCTACATCGCCATGCGTGCTTTCACGCACGCGCTATCTGCTTGCAGACCAAATCGGCAGAGGTAGGTTGCACACTTTCTATGACCAGAATCAGAGCTTAGATTATGAAAAAGTTTCATTCTTCATGATTTCGATTCACCCATTGTTTAATGTCATAGTTATTGCTCCATGTGTCTAACTGTTAATCGTGTCATCGGGCACCGTAGGGCAAGGCTTTCATTGCCAAGTGTTTACATAAACTCTCAATAAGAATTTGTCAATTTGTCGTATATTCTATGGTTTCAGATACCAAAATCCTTCATATCGAAATGTGAAATGGAACAAAGTTTAGTTTTCTATATACTCCACGAACAGGTATTAGTTCGTAATTGGTTTTGAACATGACTTAAAGCTATTAAAAGATGACGCTTAACGGAGGCCTATCATTCGTCCCAAAAAAAGTATGTCTTTCAGAGTTATTCCGTTGTTCCTTTGTTGCTTTAATATTCTGCTTTAATTTTGAAATTGTTCGGAAAGCCAATAACAGACAGATGGCCGAATAGACTGTCTTCAGTAATAGATGATTGATTGAATAATGTGTATAAACGAACTCGCGATCTTATGATTATATGGTTATGGATACTTGTGGTTGTTTCAAATGGATAGAACTGAAAGTGATTTTTACGTTGTGAATACAAAAATGCGTCACACATTTGTTATCGATATTTATTTTTTCGTAAATAATTTGAACATTTTAAACAATAAAACGCATCTGCATCTGCAACTAGAAAAGTGTTCTCAAACGACCTCTCATTTGTGCTTAAAATTGAATAACTAAAAGAACATTTATTTTTTTATTTTTTTTTTGTTTTCCTTTACGTTACCAAACTCATCTGCGATGATTCAGTAAAATGTAAATTATTTCTTGCATCAGACAAGCGATGTTCTAATTGCTCATCTTATAAGAATGCGTTTGTGCTTGCAACACTCGATTTGCATGCCTATGCAAAAGGTGTGTAAATACACATTTCATAGAATTTATATAACAATATCAAGTCGTTTCTCATTACAATTGTTATGATGTTGTAGGCTTCGAAAATAATAATCAGCTTAATAAGAAAATAAAAGTCATTATCGTCTATAATTGAAATAAAATCAAGGTCAAATGAAATGAAATTATTATAAACCGACCGAAAAATCACAAAACAAATTCACTGATTACCTTTAAGGTTTGTTGTTTGTTTGCGTTATGTCAACAAAGCGCAATGGCTTACCGTACGCATAAAGTGATTTTGTGGTATTCATTGGCATTCCGCCAAAACTGTAAACCACTATTACGAAAACGTAATTGAAATTAAACCAGTAAGAAATGTACATAAACTTCAAGGCGGATTTTGGACACTTCACGTTTAATATAAAAAAAATTTATAAAAAAAATTTTTTCTTTTTTTTTTTTATGTATAAAATTTATAGTATTGCGTACGATCTCTCTAAGTCGAACGTGAAGTTATCAATTACATAGCTTTTGAGTATTACACACAACCGAAAATTATTTAAATTATTTAAAAATCTTCTAGTTACTAAGGTATTTTACACGAGATACAATTAATTTACAGTAATTAAAATTTAAGCATCTTATAGTATTATTTAACGATCATATAATAAAAATAATATATTGTTTACAAATAGTACGATAAAACAAGTAGACTAATAAAAGTAGTTAAACTCTTCTCTACGTGCGGTGGTAGGCATAAAAAGAAAGGCAAAGAATGAATGTCAGTCGGTTAATTAGACGGTCCGTCATTTGTCTTGAGTGGAACAACATTATTAAAGCGTGTGAAGGCATGTATACTTACTTACGTAAAGACCTACAAAGTTGAATATTGTTGCTCATATAACTAAAAAAAATGTTGAGATAATTTCTTGTAATTTTTAGTGGATATACTAACGAACCTTTCACCATGTTGTTGAATACCTATAATTCATATATATATTCATATGTACATACATGTGTATATAAAATTTAAAAATAAATATATATGTATGTATGTATGTACGTATGTATGCATATATGTAAATATATATATATATATGTATATATATATATATATACATTTTGTTACTTTAACTTTGTTGGAAATTATCCGTAAGATACTGAGCTGATTTAACCAAGTCTGTCTGTCGGTCCATCATTAACTAAGGCCGTATTGGCATGCAAAAATTGATAAAAATATTTGTAATTCCGCACCTTTATATTCTTCATTCAATTCTGTAGATCAAGTACAAAAGTGGGCGTAACCGATCGCAGATAAAAATTTAAAAAAAACAAATAACAAAAAATAATAATAGATGAAACGTAGAACTTACAACAAATATTGGTAAAAAAATCCTACACTATATCAAAAATTCGAATTTACCTTACCATAGAAAGGCTTAGTTTTCATGAAAGCCCCTATACAGAAAAAGGACATGAAAAATCCAGCTATGTAGTCCAAATTTAATACAGTCAGTTTTTGCAACGATTGTAAATTTTGGTATCAATTTTTATTATAAATTTGTCGGATAAATTTTTATGAACATATATGAACCTTTTGCACTCGTAGTTTGTTTTTCATTCATATTACCAGCGATTTGAGGCAGTTTCAGTGGAAATATCATATTCACTTATAAGTAAATGATATGTGTATTGAATGGAATATCATTTATATTGAAATGTTATATATTGCATACATATTGTATTGTTGTTGTATACCTATTGTATTGTTATAATATTGCACTTAAAAAAAAAAAAAAAAAAAAAAAAAAAAAAAAAAAAATTTTAATTGCCCTTGTACTATGAACAGAATTTTACTTGCATTGTCGCCATTGTGGACTTTTCGAGTTTAAAGAAAAATTTTAAATTGTTTCGCTTCGGAGACCTCGAGTGCAAAAGGTTAAGGAAGAACTACTTTTTTTTGGTATAAAAATTTTTTTTTCAATAATTGATTAATATGGCTGTATTAGGAATGGTATGGATTGCAATCACTCAAATAGTTAAAAGGTCTCCACTTTTATGTTTAGAGCATTAAAACTCAAATTTTTTGTAACTATTTTATGTAACGTAAAAACTCTACAAACAATACTCGAGTAGTCTTCTTCTTCTTCCACTTTATCTTAAATCGACGGACTGGCGTTGCCACATCGATCATATCCTTCTTTGAAGTCAGCTGAGCTGATTTCCACAGTTAAGCGACTGTGTTTGACCAAATGTTTGATTCTTATAATTTTTGCGTTGGAATATCCTCTTAGACAATTTGGATTCGGGCAAGATTCTCTTGATAGATATTTTTTTTATTTTGGTCTATTATAGTTTGGAAATTATCAATATTTAAATAGTTGATATACCCAATATTTTAAGTAAAGGTATGCTTCTATCTCTGATCACTTCATTGCCAAATCAATGCTCATGATACTTGCAATTGGTCTTGGCTAATCATAAAAAAAAAACTCCATTCTCTAAATAGAACGTAGAGAAGAAACGGATCGTACTTTCCGGCAAAAGCCGAAAAAGAAAGTTTTAAGTGATAATATTCGTAAGAGATCTCTTGACTCAATTCGCTAACACTATCCTAATTAAATAATCAAATATTGATTAGAAAGTACAGTTAACTTCAACGCTCTGAGCTAATTTCTTGCCGATCACGGTATTATTACATTAAAGGTCATAGTCTACACAGAGGTTACAAAGCTTTTGATATACGAAAAATAATAAATAATAATAAAAGAAATGAATTCATTACTTGCCTTCTACTTCTTTATAATGAATTGATTCAAACACTTCAAATTATTTTCTTATTATATATTTTTCTTTTTTTAAAAATTTTGTTTAAGTTCTTCATGAAAATCTTTTCATTATTTCGATTAGTAATTGTACGGATAAACAGTCGGGTAATTATATCCTGATATATATAAATGGCCTCAGAACATAAAATGGTTATGATGATTATCGGAGAAGGTTAACTTAATTTATTCTTATTTTTCCTAAAATTCGCATAAGATTAAACAGTAGTTTTCTGTTGATTAATTCGATAAACTTTATTTGTATGCATAAGTAATTTATTCGATGTATACGTTCAAGACATTGTTTCATTTTTAAGTATAATGATCCATAATTTTGATTTTTCAAGTTAATTTGTTTTTGAATGATTTTCATAAAAAAAAGAATTCACGTTCAAAACTGTTATTTACCAGTAAATAATAAAACCTGACTTTGACCTTAACACTCAGTTTGTCGAAAAAAAAAAAAACTAAAACACAAAAAAAATTGGAGATAATTTAACTGTTTTTTTTTCTTCTTTTACACGCGTTTAATTCGACATGGGCACGACTGAAAACAACGCAAAATTCCAATGCAGCTGTGGAGGTATGTAGTCTGTTCAATCATCTCGCTCTTTGACTTCAAATGGTCGATTGCAAACCTTCAATGCATGCAGAAACTCTGGAGTCTTTACTTACATGATGATGATGTGTGTGTGTGTATTATTATTATTTCGCAATGATAAATTAAGGCGACAGAAACATTAAATATTAAAAGACTGCAAATACGTTGAAGTAGAATAAGGCTGAGAAAGAGAGAAAGAGAGAGAAAAAAAAAACAAAGCGAAGGGAAGCACTAACTTGACCCTTTACATGGTTTTATCTTAAATCATTTTTTTTTTTTAAGAAAACAAGTGAAGATCAAGCGGTTGGTTAAGGTTGATGTACTAATACTCTAGACTTATAAAAAAATGTACAGATTTCAGACTGCNTAATACATTAATGATAAATATTACTAAAAAGTAAAATATATACGAAATTTGATAATAATAATTAATAATAAATTTAATATAAAGTAATAATAATAAAAAAAATTAAAAATAAAAATAAAAAGTAAAATAAGAATAATTTCTTATTTCTAAATTTTAATTTATAATTTTTAAACTTTAATATACATCTTTAAGAATTAATAATATTTAATTATAACTTAAAGCATTAAACACATAATTTTCATGTGAGTTGGCTACCTCTGTGACTTTGAATATGTTTTTGCTCTCAAAACGCATAAAATAGTAAAATACTATAGCATACTTTTAGTATTATAGAAATATAAAATCCAAGAGGCGGCAGCTGAAAACTTTCAAAATTCTAATTGAACACTAAATTAAATGTAAGTGAATGTTTATTAAGCAGAAAAAAAAAAGAAAAAACCAAAAAAAAAAAAAAAAGAAAAGTGAGGCAAAAAACCACAGTTATTAAATACAAGACAAAAAATTAAAATCGCCAACTGAAGAAAAAAGAACTGGTTCGTTCGCAAAGAAAAAACAGATGCATTCACCCTGATGATGATGGCTTGTGCTTTTTTTTTGTTTCTTTGAAGATTTTGAGTCAAGTGTTTATTGAATAAATTATGAGTGTGTGTCTGGGTAACGATGTGGAACATGAATAATTGTGACCTTGGCAGCACATTGCGACCACATTATTACCAGTTCCTTTGAGAATTCATTAGGGCATTGGGTCATCTTGCTTACAGGTACTTGAGAGGATCAGTACATCTACATACATATGTATAATTTAAATGTATATTGAGGCAAAAATAACACGTAATTACCGCATATAAGTCAAGTTCTGCGTTGCGAATAAAATGCATTGTCATGTATTGATATATAAATGATAACTTTCGGGATCATAGGCAACAGTTCGAAGACAACTCTTGTATTATTAAGAGATATTCCATAAAATTTTAAGAAAAAGAATTTAAATAACTTCAACAAATTTTCGATAACATAAAATGGACTTCAAAGTACGTTTAAAAAAAAAAAAAAATTTTTTTTTTTTTTTTTTACTTTTCATATTTTAAAAGCGTTTTTGTTCAAATTTTTTTTAGGTTATAGCCTTAATTGCTTGTTTTGCTTTAGTTAATGGTGCCGTTTTGCCTGAAACCGCTATAGATGAGAAATTGGAAAATTACGATTCTCATCCTAGTTATAAGTTCTCTTATAATGTTCAAGATGAATTAACTGGCGATTTTAAGTCTCAAACAGAAATTCGTGATGGCGATTTAGTTCAAGGTGAATACTCTCTTAGGGAAGCAGACGGTTCTGTACGTACCGTGGAATATACCGCGGATGCTGAAAATGGCTTTAAAGCTCACGTGAGACGTGGCCCAGCAGAAGTATATAAAAAACAAGCTCTTGTTAAAATGACTGCCATTGAGTTGCCTAAAGTTACTTCACCTTCTCCTGCATTACCACAAATATCCACTACACCGATTGCAATTCAATCGACTAAAAAAGATACATCTGCTGTCAAGACATATGTACAACCGGCTGCTTACATTCGCACGTATACATCACCTACTTTGGTGCATCATCAGCCAAGTGTAATTCATGCACCGCCAGCTACTGTTCATTTGACTCCCACAACGCATTTTGTGCATACTGCTCCCGCTGCTACTGCTTTACTTAAAACAGCAGCAGCACCCGCCGTGATCGCACATCATACACCGACTGTTGTAAAGACAACTTCAATTACCTCTCCGCATCATGTCTCTTATGTTCATTATCATTAAATATTTTAA
Source organism: Glossina brevipalpis (assembly GCA_000671755.1). Classification (NCBI taxonomy): domain Eukaryota; kingdom Metazoa; phylum Arthropoda; class Insecta; order Diptera; family Glossinidae; genus Glossina; species Glossina brevipalpis. Next base: position 431,236 of record KK351140.1, read on the forward strand.
TGTGATAATATTGTCGACAATAAATGATGATTTCCATGAACACAAAACATCGCATTACAAAACTCCGTTATATGTTATATCATTCGTTTTAAATCAGTTTGCATTGGTTGTAAATTGTGCATATACTTTGTATTTTAAGTTTGCTACGATATCACGAAATGAGTTCAATAGTTTTGGCAACATTTAAAATCTTAATAATTCATTTCGACTTCATGGCGAGGACTGTCTCCTACATTAAACAGAAGTTAGATCCATTTTTTTTCAAAATGTTTACTTTAGAATCATTTGCAATTAGCCGGAAGGAAATTTAAACAGAATTTTAATCTTGATTATTGTGTTACTAATAGTACGACAGCATTATTAATGCATCTTATTGGGTCTTACAAAACTCTTAATTTGAGGTCTCTACTAGATAATCGTGGCTTTATCTACCGTTAAGTGTGTGCGGTAATCATTTGACTCTCGGAGCATATTCCATTACTTCGCCATTCAAACTAATTCCCTAACTAACCACTCGAACTAAAAAAATTTTTGCAGGTCTTGTCAGGTCTTACAAAACTCTTAGCCTGAGGTCCATTGAATACAACCGTGGCATTGTCTATTATTGAGTGTACGCAATAGTCATTTAAGTCTCGAATAAATCATATTCCGTTCACATCTCTAAAAAGGAAAAGGTTTCTACAGGTCTTCTGCTAACTTCACTTAAATTAATATCGAATGTTTGCTCTATTCTTACACTGTACACTACACTGTAACTAAGAAGGTTTCGTATAAGTCGATTAAAAATTGGAAATTTTGCCTTCATATCTTTAATCCTGATTATTATCGTTTCAAGACAGATCAAAGGAAGAAAAAGGAAGATCAAATAATAAAAAAAATCAAAAAACGGGTTTGAATGTCTATATCACTCCATGTGTTACTTTACGTATTAAAGAGTATATCCTAAACTAGCAACCAGCCAATATGTTTCGACTAAAAACGGCTACCACGAAGCGATTTTTTAGTCGTTCGAGCTACAGCATACCCAGGTAGTTAAGAAGTGCGACTACAATGTGTGTCGGGGTAACCCGAGCGGGCAATCCCAAGTGAGTTAGACTTTACTTATGATGGGAATCTCGACATAGCTACAGTGAGTATTCGATCAACAAAGGGACCTCGGTTTCTTCTTCTGTCTTTCTATACGTCTCTCCCCATTCTTTCTGATCATTGCCGTTTTACACGTGTAAAGGACATTTTTCAAGTAATTCGTCGTATTAAAAAAATTAAAAAAATATCATGTAAACATATTTGCGGAGGGAATGATTCTACTCAAAAATGAGGGAATAATTAGTGTGTTAATAGTCGCCATAACTGTTGAATACGGGGAAGGCAAGCCAATAAGCACGACTATAAAGTTGGGGGTACACGGTTGCAATTCCCATTTCGACCGACAGCGCTTTAATTATAACTGAGATGCGGTCATAGCTATAGTAAGTATTTGATCGTTAAAAGACCTCCATTTTGCCCCCTCTTCCCCCCAATCCTTTGTGGTCTTTATCGTTTCACACTTGTAAGGGACGTATGCCAAGTGATACGTCATATTAAAAAAATAAATAAATATCATGCACCCAATATTTACGGAGTGACTGACTATGCTGAAAAACTGGTGAATAATTATGATGTTAATAGTCGCCACGCCCGACGGTTTGTTTTGTGTGCCTTCTTTAATTTGTTTTGTAATTTGGAAAAATTTTTTTTGTGCCATTAAAATCTCGAATTAATCACTCGACATGGAAATCTTTAGCATCTCCGATAGAGATACATTCATTGTCCGTAATTATTTTTTTTATTTTAAAATCTCATCAGTTGTTGGTACATCCAGTAGGTTAATGATCTGGATAACCAATCCTTTTGGAAATTGCTGCATGACTCCTAAGTGTTTCTGTTAAGGAGAAGAGCGTCGCATAAAGCAATGCTTTCAATGCTTTCAATGCTTTCAATGCTTTCAATGCTTTCTCTCCTATGACTACAGATTATTGAAACAAAATCTATAACAAATTCTTTGTTCCATAATATCCTTCAGTGCGAGGCTAGTTATACCTTATCCTTTAGAAACAAAGCCAGGAGCCATTTAAGGAAATATTTTTAATAGCAAGAGTTACGTTCTCCAACATATTTGCAAATGAATATTTGACCTATTTTCGTATTATTTTCTCAACTTCTTTAAAAGCTTAAGCCCTTTTTTAGATTGTATACGAAATAATGCAACAATTATCAATGAACGCTTATGATTTATAAATAATCTCGTCATATTAATAACAATAAGCGTTGATAACAAAATAATAAGAAGAAAAAAAAAATAAATAAATAAATAAATAAAAATCAGAGTGAAGATGGCATGAAAGAGGAGGAAACAAATTACGTTAATGAGTTGATGTTTCTCAGTGTTTTCATTAACTGCAGTTTTCGCCCGTCTTACATACTCATGCTATTTAGGCAGACGCCTGAGCTGCATTTTGATTTTGACAGATTTATGCTGTCGTAAGTTCGTCTGTATCGCAATTTGTATTAGTATTGGTAATAATAATGGCATACAATGAGTGCTAAATGATGACGAAATGTCTGACACGCACTTGTAGCAACGGTAGTTGCAGACCAGGTGGGATTGAAATTCATGTGAATTGATTGTTGCATTTCATATTATTATGCATTTTGCACTCTTTAACTGTCATAAATAAATACACCTTAGTTTGATATAGTGTTGCGACGTATTTTAACATAATCAATAGCGAAAAATTAGTCATTTTCATGCATAAGTTTCTACAATTATTCTAAAAAGTATTGAGACTCTCGTTAGTGAAATAGGGTAAGAGTACTAGTTATAAGAGCGGTAGGGGACCAGGCTGAAAGTCATTTGAATAATACTAGCAAAGCTTTTACGCCTAAATAAATGGTGTCTCTATAAAAGTTCCTGAGTAAGCTGGATCTTGTACGGGTCAAGATGTAGGTTTTTCGTCCAAGTTCCTTGCATAGTATTTCTTGAAATTTGAAGCGAACGTGTGCGAATTGATCTTTGCAAGTATCCGGCAACACTCTCGCTCGGTTGCAATAGTAATATTTTGAAGAGACCGACCGGTATTTCGATGCAAAAGGGACTTTCCCCGGTTTCTCCAATTTTTTTTTGATTATTCTTCGGTTTGTTGATGCATTACGTCCACTTTCTCGACCGAAAATTCCGCGAATTTTGCGAGCGTTCTCAGCGCAATAAGTTTTCGCAATTCTTCTCTTGTGTAGCGTTGCATTTCTAATAATCGCAACAATTATAGGTGACAGCTGTTATAGTTCAGGGTTGCCAATTGCAGGAAAAAAAATTACGCAACATTTAAATATTGCACTCTTATTAAGACACCCTTTATATAAGATATTGTCGCTTATACAGAGGAGAGTAGTTACTTTGCTCTTTAGAAAATGATTTCAGTAAGCTTCCAAGTTCCCTTAAGTTGCGCAGATTGGTACAAAAAATTGTTTTGTTTCATAACCCAAAGTAATAATAGTTTATTCAACTTTCTTTTGGAAACTTTGACCTTCAAAATGCTTTTTCTGAATTAACCCCAAATTGAAAACAATAAAAAAATATTCTCAATTTTGAGCCTCTTAAGGCTGAATACTTTTGAGACAATCTAACACATACGTACTAGACGTATGCAGTTTGCACGTAAGCGGATAAATAGTGCGTACATTATTAAGCAAGCGATCATGCCAGCATAAGTGTACGTTAGTACTTACCCTATGTCCATTGTGTGTTAAAATTCAATTTACGTTTGTGTTGCCTTGAATTAATGTGTAAACCTACGAAAAAACAAAAAACGATTTTGTATTAAAAAATTTGTTGGTTTTATTTGCTGGCTTTTGAAAAAAAATCTCATGTCTTTTTTGATATAAAAAGACACGTTTGGTCAACTCAATATAATAGTTTATAACCATTTTTGTTATATAGAGCAACGTTTCAAGAGTTTATACTTCATTAAAAATGATTTCCAAAGTAAGGATAATTTTCATTTTCTTCCAATAATAACGTGATCTTCTAATAAAAAACTTTTTATATACTTTTCATATTGTCATCGTTCACCTTAGTTCACTGTATTATTAGCTATTATTAGCTTTGCTTTCGTTAATGCCGGCGTTATTCATCCTGCGCCTGTAGTAGCGGTGGGTAATGTTGAAGAATATGATCCTCATCCTCAATACACATATGGCTACGATGTTAAGGATGCGCTTTCTGGTGATTCGAAAACTGCCGTAGAATCTCGTGATGGTCATGTAGTTCGAGGACAATACTCGTTAAATGATGCTGATGGCTATAGACGTATTGTTGATTATACCGCAGATCCTGTTAATGGTTTTAATGCTATAGTTCGTCGTGAACCACTTGTAGCCGCTATACCTGCTGCACCAGTCGTTGCTCCTCATGCACATGTTGCTGTTGCTCCTGTTGCTGTTGTCCCAGTCCCAAAAGCTGTTGCTCCCCTAATAGCAAGTCCAGCATTTGTGAAAACTACCTTTGCTTCACCGCACATCACGTATGCCTATTAGATAAATGATGACTAAAGATTATGGTTAATTTAAAATAAATATTTATGTTGGAAAATCTGGTTTTTCATTCGAATGACTTCCTGCTTACTTAAAGGGACGTAGCTTCTTCTATTTTCAATTTTTCGAGTCAACTATTTCAAAAGGATTAAGGAAAAACTTTGTATATGTTTTTGATCAAAGTGAATAGTGGTTTGATTTCTTCTTGTTTGTCAGTCTGTCTTTTAGAATCACTACTACGGTCTCTGATGATTTCGAGATTATTTCAATCCAAAAATATATTCTTTCTTTTTTATGTCGCCGAAATTAAGTTCATTCTAATAAACGATGGCTAAGAAGTTATACACACAACGCAGCTTTTTTGCTTACACCTCATATAATATACCCCTGACATCTGTTTTACAATCGATGATAGCTTCCCCTTAGCTTTAATGTAAGGAGCCGGCCTTTCAACGTTTTAATTAAAACTATTTTTATCTTGGGCTTTAAGATGACCAATCAATCGAAGGCTACTATTTACTTGGATTGTTCAAGGGACGATAAACTAATTCTATACTTTCCAAGAAATATGTATCATATATACTTAACTTGAAGTATACATATATACTTAAAGTAAGTGTAAAGGTACTAAAAATTAACCTAGTTAGGTCCATCAGATTATGTATCGGAGTTTTCTTTTTTAATGGATATAGTGGCAGCACACAGCCAGCTAATGGGCCTACGAGATTTGAGCAAGACTATCCCGGAACCGCTTTCATATTATCTTGAGATAACAGGCCGTTACGGATTGGTGATCCTCTTTAGCCTTGTCGTAGAGAACCCTTCCTTTATAAGAATAAGGTTTCGGATGAAGCCTTCGCTCGACTTTATTTCGGAGGATGTCAAGTTGGAAATGATAGACTTTTGCCATCTTTCCGCGACCCTCAGCATGATTGATACTAGATGCGATTTCGGTATCCAGCGACGTAATAGGTGCTCATTTCTCCAAGACTCCCCAGCCGGACAGACAAAAACTACATGCTCTACATCGCCATGCGTGCTTTCACGCACGCGCTATCTGCTTGCAGACCAAATCGGCAGAGGTAGGTTGCACACTTTCTATGACCAGAATCAGAGCTTAGATTATGAAAAAGTTTCATTCTTCATGATTTCGATTCACCCATTGTTTAATGTCATAGTTATTGCTCCATGTGTCTAACTGTTAATCGTGTCATCGGGCACCGTAGGGCAAGGCTTTCATTGCCAAGTGTTTACATAAACTCTCAATAAGAATTTGTCAATTTGTCGTATATTCTATGGTTTCAGATACCAAAATCCTTCATATCGAAATGTGAAATGGAACAAAGTTTAGTTTTCTATATACTCCACGAACAGGTATTAGTTCGTAATTGGTTTTGAACATGACTTAAAGCTATTAAAAGATGACGCTTAACGGAGGCCTATCATTCGTCCCAAAAAAAGTATGTCTTTCAGAGTTATTCCGTTGTTCCTTTGTTGCTTTAATATTCTGCTTTAATTTTGAAATTGTTCGGAAAGCCAATAACAGACAGATGGCCGAATAGACTGTCTTCAGTAATAGATGATTGATTGAATAATGTGTATAAACGAACTCGCGATCTTATGATTATATGGTTATGGATACTTGTGGTTGTTTCAAATGGATAGAACTGAAAGTGATTTTTACGTTGTGAATACAAAAATGCGTCACACATTTGTTATCGATATTTATTTTTTCGTAAATAATTTGAACATTTTAAACAATAAAACGCATCTGCATCTGCAACTAGAAAAGTGTTCTCAAACGACCTCTCATTTGTGCTTAAAATTGAATAACTAAAAGAACATTTATTTTTTTATTTTTTTTTTGTTTTCCTTTACGTTACCAAACTCATCTGCGATGATTCAGTAAAATGTAAATTATTTCTTGCATCAGACAAGCGATGTTCTAATTGCTCATCTTATAAGAATGCGTTTGTGCTTGCAACACTCGATTTGCATGCCTATGCAAAAGGTGTGTAAATACACATTTCATAGAATTTATATAACAATATCAAGTCGTTTCTCATTACAATTGTTATGATGTTGTAGGCTTCGAAAATAATAATCAGCTTAATAAGAAAATAAAAGTCATTATCGTCTATAATTGAAATAAAATCAAGGTCAAATGAAATGAAATTATTATAAACCGACCGAAAAATCACAAAACAAATTCACTGATTACCTTTAAGGTTTGTTGTTTGTTTGCGTTATGTCAACAAAGCGCAATGGCTTACCGTACGCATAAAGTGATTTTGTGGTATTCATTGGCATTCCGCCAAAACTGTAAACCACTATTACGAAAACGTAATTGAAATTAAACCAGTAAGAAATGTACATAAACTTCAAGGCGGATTTTGGACACTTCACGTTTAATATAAAAAAAATTTATAAAAAAAATTTTTTCTTTTTTTTTTTTATGTATAAAATTTATAGTATTGCGTACGATCTCTCTAAGTCGAACGTGAAGTTATCAATTACATAGCTTTTGAGTATTACACACAACCGAAAATTATTTAAATTATTTAAAAATCTTCTAGTTACTAAGGTATTTTACACGAGATACAATTAATTTACAGTAATTAAAATTTAAGCATCTTATAGTATTATTTAACGATCATATAATAAAAATAATATATTGTTTACAAATAGTACGATAAAACAAGTAGACTAATAAAAGTAGTTAAACTCTTCTCTACGTGCGGTGGTAGGCATAAAAAGAAAGGCAAAGAATGAATGTCAGTCGGTTAATTAGACGGTCCGTCATTTGTCTTGAGTGGAACAACATTATTAAAGCGTGTGAAGGCATGTATACTTACTTACGTAAAGACCTACAAAGTTGAATATTGTTGCTCATATAACTAAAAAAAATGTTGAGATAATTTCTTGTAATTTTTAGTGGATATACTAACGAACCTTTCACCATGTTGTTGAATACCTATAATTCATATATATATTCATATGTACATACATGTGTATATAAAATTTAAAAATAAATATATATGTATGTATGTATGTACGTATGTATGCATNTTTTTTTTTATTTTTTTTTTCGATCATTTTTGTGTTTGAATAGATTAGCATAGCGATGCTCTCTGTGAAGGGTAAAATGTACGAGAAAAAATACATAAAAATAAATTCAATTATAAATAACTCAATTAAACACATAATAATAATTTGAATTCATTCAGAATATTCGAATCTGGTTATATGAGAAAATCCACCTTTTGTGCTTCGAGTGTAGAACTTTCGCCAGTGATTTCTATTTATGAAGAATTGAGAATTGTTTTTGTCAAGATTTTTATATTTTATTTTAAAGTCACATATTTACCTCTGAACTAAATACGCATTTACGAATACGCATTAAGTTTCAATCAATGACATTTGCTGGTAGTAGTAAAGTTGCTGCTTTATTTGTTCAAACCCGCTGTTTTCTTTTTCTTTTTCTTTTTTTTTTTTGCATGCAAAACCTTTAATCTTTAAATTGTTTTCGAATGCCACGCAATTTCAACACATGTATACATGAATTGATATTCCTGTAGTTGAAGCTGGCGCAAGTATCAATTTCATGCTGTGTGTGCTCATTTAGCGTTAATTTAATTCATTTTGTTTTTGTTTTTTTGTTTTTTTTCGAATTAAAACAAAAGAGAGGTTCAGCTTAAATTGCCGTTGATTCCAATATTTACTACCTGTTCTCTTGTATTATGGTAAAGTGCGTAAGCGTAACTTGGTCAATATGATTTCTGTTGATGAACGAATAAAAAAAAAAAAAGAAGCTGACATACGTACTTTGTCAATTCCATTATAAAAGTCACTTAGTCACCTCTAATCTGTTGTGAACTGAACTTTTAGTTAAATGCCAGGAGAGATATCTTGGCCTAATAAACGCTAGTAAAATTATTTTGTAATTTGCATGCTTCAGCATTATATTTTTAATGCAATAAAATCGATAATATTTTTGATTTATTTCAATAAGCAGTAAGAAGTTTATATAGAAAAGAAAGCATTTGAGCAATAAAAGCTTAGATAGGGGCAACATCTGTTTACTCTTTGGGTAAATTATATCTTTAAAAATCTACTGATATGATATGCGTCTGCGAACAATCTTGACAACGTTCTAATTAAACCATTCTTCCCTCATCCCTATGGTCTTGGTATCTAATTTATATTACATTGAAGCGTGACAACATACTCTGTAAAGAATTCTCTCAACATAGATTTTTTATTATAATTATTATCATTAATTATGAACCAGCAAAAGTTTCAAATTTCCTTAAGATGATTTTTTTTTGAAATATTTCTTTATCGTAAGTTATATGCAACAAAACATACCCTTAATCCCTGCAGCGATACTATGTTTACATCTTTTTGACATCGAATTTCTCTTGATTTCTTTTCAAGTCAATTGTAGCATAAATAATTATTGAATTAGGTAAAAGTTGTTTAAAACTATTGATAAAAGAGATAGGTATACCCGGGACTAAACTTTTACAACCAATACAAAGAATTCTTTGTTATTCTTTCACGGTAGTAGCATTAGTCATTTAGTTGTGGTTTCTGGAAATATTATTACTACGTATAAGCTCAACATCTCTTGTATGCAACATGCCTTTTTTTGTTATATATTTTAAGGGGAGATTACACTTCTTCCTTCACTAAAATTTGGAAAATCTTCACAACTGTTTACATCATGTTTCAGGGCAAGATTCGCTTAGAATTTTGAATTATGATTTTTTGGCCAATGTCAGCCAACTGCAATTGAATTTCTCAAGTATATAGCAAGTTTCACTTGGCTATCTCAAGTCTTACCATTTATGACAGATGGTCTTCGTTTTCACCACCTATGATAGACGGCCTTCCTTTAATGCGAATGTTAGAAAAGAAAGCACAAATCTAGTGTATTCACAATTTTCTTACGCTCCACAGGAAAGGACAAGAAAATTACCATCGCTTCAAAATTCCTCCTACTACATTAAAATTGAAATTTTTTGTTAACTGCCTGTGCTCGTGTCAATTCCAACTTCTCACTCATCTACCTTTCAGATGGGTAAGGGAAACATTTGTAACAAAATATTGTTAATTATCTCAAATGTAAAAATTGTCTCAATAAGAGTGCACTCTTTAAATTTGGTATCAGTTGTTTCATGCAAATGGCAACTCTGAAATTTGACAGATGTCACGTATAATTGTCCCGCTTAATAAAAAAGGAGAGCACATAAAAGAAGAACTTATTATAATTATGAAAAACCCATTATAAAAATGGGGAAAGTTACGCTGACATCGCTCGTAAACCTCGCAGAATTTTCGATTGAGAAAGTGTACCTAATATGTCCACAATTCGAAGGGTGATTAAAAATTGTAAATTATGTTTTCAATTTTAAATTTAATAGTGGACTCTTATTGAGACAACCAGTAGTAAAAATTAGACTACTTTTTTTCTTTGTAGGCGTTGTCTGGAGGCGGTTTCTCTCCATTCCTCTCTTTGTATTTCTACCAATAACTTGTATTGTTATACCTTAATATCTCACCTAACAGAGTAATT
>KK351140.1:441392-453192 GCA_000671755.1 Glossina brevipalpis
TTAATTTTCAAAAGTGCGTACTACGACATATAATTATAGGTCATTACGAAGATTAACAACTTAAAGCAAAAATAAATCCATTAACACGTAACTCAATTGTCAAAAAATGACGTACTAAGGATGCATGTAATTTAAATGCTGGTTATGGTTGACTTCCACGTAAATAAATAAAAAATAAAGTTAATTGTTCGACTTCTTCATTAAGTTTCTTCTTTAATGAAATTTTTATATAATAACTCAGTATTCATCGCCGGATATAGAATATATAATGATTATGCACTTTTCGTTGGATTATTTAACCCATGATGAGCGCTGAATGCCTTAATTTTCTAAAATTCTTATAATTCGTAACAAAAAAAAAACTTTTAAATAATAAGCCTTCAAAAGACGTTTAAATTGCAAAAACAAGTTAAAAGTTCGATTAACATTTTTTATTATCACATTTAATTAACAATTTACAGCAAAAGAACAAAAAATTCCATATCGTTTGACGAAAATATAACAAGATGTACTTATTAGAAATTTCTAACAGCAAATGTTGGAGCAAAATAGTTAGCTGGAGCAGCTAAAAGAGGGGCAGAGTTGACTATTTGAGTTGGTGCTATAAGTGGTGCAGACGCCTTAACAAAAGGATTAGCGGCAAATAAAGGAGCTGCTCTGACGGCTGGAGCGGCAGCTACAAGAGGAGCTGTTCTTACGGCAGGAGCGGCGGCAACAAGAGGGGCTGCTCTCAAAGCAGGGGCGGCAGCGACAATAGGAGCTGCTCTTAAAGCAGGGGCAGCAGCAACAATAGGAGCTGCTCTTAAAGCAGGAGCGGCAGCAACAATAGGGGCTGCCCTTAAAGCGGGAGCGGCAGCGACAAGAGGAGCCGCTCTTACGGCAGGGGCGGCAGCTACAAGAGGAGCAGCTTTAACAATTGGGGCAGCAACTACAGGAGCAGCTGCTACAAGCGGTTCACGACGTACAACCGCATTGAAACCATTAATATCATCAGCGGTATAAGAGACAGTACGTTTAAAGCCATCAGAATCGATCAATGAATATTCGCCACGAACCAAATCACCGTCGCGTTCTTCCACATGGCCCTTGGAATCACCGGACAGAGCATCTTGTACATCATAACCATATTTGTATTGAGGATGAGGATCATATTCCTCAAGTTCAACAGTTTTAGCTAAAACAGGCGCTGCAGGAACTACTACGGCAGCGTTGGTAGCAGCAATGAAAGCAAAAGTTAACACGAACTGCGCAAGAAAGAAAACAAAAAACATTTTTAATGAAAGAGAATACGTTCGCTGTTTACGAGCATTGCTTGAGTAAAATTATTTTTAATTTTATTTAAAGCTTTTATGTCGTTTTATAGATTTTTCATTAAAGAAAAATTGTAATTAAGTTGATTAGTTGTTTTTGTCTTACACTCCACAGCCCTTAGAAATACCAAAGAGTTTAGTGAAATATCACTTTAAAGAAATATTATTAAAGCATTAAATGAGCTTTAATAAGTTATTTTACACTTTTTTCGAAATTTTAATCAATTCTTCAGTTATGCAAATATTCATTTATTGAATTCGGTATGCAATTCAAATATTCAGTTATTTAATCACAATTTTTAATTTATTTTAATCCTTATGAATCAGAGTTAAACGGCTTTTAATCCTTTTTTGTTTTCTTTGTTTTTGACTTTTGTCCTAATCATGTTTTCCACCCACCTTGTAAGCCATTCTTGAAATATTAGATATTGTTCTTCACACTACGTTATCAAAACTTTGAATGTATTTCTTAACTTGCAATGGTCGCAATTTATAGGCGATAGAGATACCATTGGTAGCACTCGCTATCTTATTATTATTCAATAATTGTCGTACATTTTTTGTTTTTGTTTTTTTTTTTTTTATTATTTAATTAAAATTCAAAAGATGTGTAGTGTTTTTGATGGTAAGATTTAAGACATTTTACTTTAGCTTTATGTATTCTTGAAATAAGTGGAAGTTTTCTTCATTTAGATGGTATCAGTAGGTCAGTTATTTCATAAAAATTATATGAAAGAATTTTTGTATAATTTTCATACTGATAGGAATCAATTTTAAAACAATATATTTTGCAGTTTGAGTTTAATGGTAAAAACCCATCTTTAGGTTATAAAACGCGCAAATTATTGATATTCTTTCAATCACAATAAAATAAAATAACTTCTGCACTGAATTGCTGAAATACTCGTTTTTAATCGAGTCTGCCTTCAATTACCACTTGCTTAATAAATACTTCACGAAGTTAAAAAACACATGTCTCATCATAATTATAAAGCAGTAAACATACCATGCTTTGCAAGCATAAATATCCTATTAGGTAATGATGAGAACAGAAAAATATCTTTGAGAAATAGACGAAACTATCTAGGACCACACCCTGACTTTGTCTCTCACGGATTTCTTCTTCATTTCGCAGTTGTAGATTAATTGTAATCTCGAACCAACTGTTGTTGTCGGGCGTCCCTTCTTATTCTTCTGAATTTAGTATTGCATATATCGCATATTTATTCTGCCTAGATCAACATATCCTTCTTTGTAGAATTCTTTTTCCCCTGTGTTTACACGAGGATTGATTGCAGTAATTACGTCGAATCATTTCACTTGAAATCGCTATTATTAAGTGAGTAAGTTTGACCAATAGTCTTCTCGTTTTTTTTATCTTTGAAAATAAGGTGACCTATGAAAATTAAAAAAATTATTAAACATTTAAGGAAGAAACAAATTATGCTTCTGTCTGCCTCTATAATATCACTTAGATGATGTGTTTTCTATGCAGATTCTGTTTTATACAATCATTTTACTTTCTTGTCCACTGTTTACTGCAAATACTTTCGTTTTTCTTTTCTTCAGAGTAAGGAAACAAATGAAAATAATACGCAACTGTTTTACGGATTACTAATTCATTCTAAAAACAGGAAGGTAAACTTATCTATTTCAATATAATTTGAAATATAGATTTTCCTTTGACTTTATTTGATATTTTTTATACAATGAAATCATGATTTGTTTTTGCCTGTTTTCAACTGAAATTACGGAAAGAGCAAAAATCGTTTTACCAATCATGAATTCATTCTAAAAACTCATCTATTCTAATATAAATTAAAATTAAGATTTTGCTTTGACTTTAATTGATATTTTTTAGACAATTAAATCTTGATTTGTTTTTGCTTGATTTCAACTGAAATTACGGAAATATCAAAAATCATTTTATCAATTACTAATTCATTCTAAAAACTCATCTATTCTAATATAATTTGAAATTTAGATTTTGCTTTGACTTTATTTGGTATTTTTTAGATAATTAAATTTTCATTTGTTTTTGCTTGATTTCAACTGAAATTACGGAAATTGTCAAAATCGCTAAAATCACATCGATGTATAGGCAAAAAAAGCTGAAGGTTGACTGTGATTTAATTCGTAGCGAGAGTAAATTAAAAAAGGCAAATAAAATTTCTTAATCCATGATGTAGACAGTAAAATCGTGACTACGATGGACAGACGGACTGACATGATTAAATTAATTACACTACACACGGTAACTGAATATACGAATATATAAAGCGAGTATCTTATAAGCTGTAGATAGTAAAGTCATGATTACAATGAACAGACGGACTAACATGATTAAATCAATTCCACTAAACATGGTACCTCATACGAGCTTGAACTCGCTTACTCTATCCTCTGAAAGTCTTTTATGTAAAACGAGATATTTTTTATAAAAATTAAAAATATACTTCACAAATTCATAAATAATGAAAGAGTGCGATGTGTAATAAGTCTTCCGACTTCCGAATTAATGGCAACTCGTTTAGTTTACATTGTAATTAATTTATTTTAATACTCATTTTTTTTTTCTGTTCGTATATATTAATAAAAGCAAAATCAGTGGTGGTAGTACAGGTGAAGAATATTTAAAGGTATAGACAATTTAATGATGAGCAAGATAGGTAGCTGGAGCGGTATATGTAGTATAGGCAGGAGCAACAACTGGAGCGGAAACGTGGCTAACTGGTGTAAGGGTTTTGTAAAGGGCGGGAGCTGCATAATGAACACCTTGTGTAGTATAATGAGTATTTGGTGTAAGAGTTTTCACAACAGTAGTTGATGGAGCAGTATGATAAACAGCTGGAGCAGTACGATACACAGGTGCTGAACTGTAATGAGTGACAGGAGCTACAGTTTTAACAATTGCAGCCGGCGAAATGGCTGGAACAACAGCATTAAGTAAACCTGGAGAGGCAGCAATTTTACCCAAAGGTTCACGATTCACAACAGCATTAAAACCATTAATCGAATCGGCTGTATATTGTACAGTCCGTTTAAAGCCATCCGAATCCACTAATGAATATTCTCCGCGTACAACATCTCCGTCACGCTCTTCAACTTGACTTTTCGAATCACCCGAAACAGAATCTTGCACATCATAAGAATATTTATACTGAGGATGTGAATCGTATTCATCTGAAGTCTTACTCAATACAGGATGAGTTGCAACAGATACAGGATTATGATAAATGTGACCGCTTGGTATCAAACCAGCATTGGTTCCGACAAGCAATGTAAAGATGACGGCTAACTGGAAATGTGAAATTTTATATTAAAAGGATAAAAAAACAAAAAATATTGAAATAAATTTTTTTTTTTGATTTTTTACCTTTAATTCCATTTTATATCAAAATTTTTTTTTTTATTTATTGTTTATAAGAAGCGTTATTGCATCTAATTAATTGAAATGCCGAAGAGACTATGATAAAATATGGAACTGTTGTCACTCTTTTATACGGTAAACAAACGAGTTTATTGAGCATAGAGTAAAAGCTACGCACAGCATCGGTTACGTGTAAGATTTTCAATTGTTATAATTGTAATTATAGCACTCTATGTGACGTAATCAAATCTTAACGTAAGATTTGAACTTGATTGGCTTATAAAGCTACTGACTCATACATTCGATTGGTTTGAGTTTAATGGTTTAGTGTAGATTTTCTCTGATACATATTTATGTACCATAAGATATGTAAAAATTCTGTTTAATTCACTCATTTTGAATAAGAAAAAAAAAAAAAAGCTTAAGCTGCCGGATATCGAAATCTTTTTCTTTTTTTTTTTTTAATTAATTTATTTCAAATACATTTTTTGTTCGGTTTGCGGTATATGTGGTCAAAAAAGAAGAAAAAACCAAAAGTGGTTTAAAATGCATTATGATTTAAAAAAAAAGAATTCAGAAAAACATGTCTACATATGTGTATTGGGATTTTTAAATTCCGTTTTTAAGTTGTCATTATAAAATGAATTAAAAATTCAGTTAATAGAAAATCGTATATAAGAATTGTTTATAAAAATTGTTTATAAAAATGTTTATATAAATTATTTATATAGATATGTGTTTTTCATATTCTTTATTCAATGTCAAACGGATTTCTCTTGCATATAGTATTCATTACCTTTATATATTACCTTTATATATAACATAACCAAAGCTGTGACTGAGCTGGATGTCTTTTTCTTTGTCTTACAAGTAGATTACCATCGCAAGGTATAGATGCACTTTCTTTATGACACTAGACTGATTTAAGCTGCAACGACGGCCGGTTGATAAACAGAACCTTCTTAGACCATGCTAGGTCCGATTTTAAACCGGTTTAAGTCCAAACCGGGAAGGTGACTGGTTTTTAATGCAAATAAAGTATTACTTTATAATAATTCTACTGACCTTTTTTGTGTCAGCATTGGACTTTAAAGTCAAGTGCGGACAAAACGTGCTTTACTAAAGAGTTTTGATCGTTGTCTGGTTAGAAATCTCCATTATTAGCTTTACATGAGCACGTGCTGTGCAGCTTAATCTCACGATGTATTCAAACACCGGACTATTTTTAGCGAACGATAGTTGGCGTCCTTCGGGCTTCGTGGGGAGTGATCTCCGTAGGACCGCATTAGCGGTCAGGTAACAAGACATACTCTAATTTTGTTTGACACAGTCAGCATAATACAAAGAGCTTCCTCATTTGGGCAACTGACCATCGTGGATTTTATTTTTCATTTGTAGAATTTCTATTCTTCTCGGAAGCGAAAATTTCAGTACCTAATTTTAAGGATTACTGTGTACTTGGAAAAATACCGACACTACTTACTGGCGTCATATTGTACCTGGATCAACTAATACTTCAAACAGACTTAGATAACCACTAGAGTTATTATGACCTAAATAGCAGAGACTTAACGGGAAGAGAAGTCATTTAAATAGAAGTACAACTCCCGAGCTTTCCTTCACCAGTCCAAAAAAAACCTATTACCGGGCATTGGTGGTGAAGCCCTATTTATTCGCCGCTAGACTTTGGAAAATCCCTCTACCAGATCATTAACTACGGACTGTGCTACTCCGGTGAGACACCAGAAAGTCCCTCCACCAGATCATTGCTAACAGACTGTGCTACTCCCGTGAGACACCGGAAAGTCGGTCTGTCAGATCATTGCCTACAGACTGTGCTACCCCCGTGAGACGCCGGAAACTCCCTCTATCAAATCATTGACTACCGACTGTGTTGCTCTCCAGAAGCACAGTTTAATTGTAACTAGAACTCCTTATTGTACCCCAGCTGGAATGGGTCAAGTAATCATCGGTTAAGAGTTTTAGATGTCATGCAATCTGTAATTCTCATTGACGATCTCATCTGGCAAATGAAAGGAGAACTGTCCCTCGCATCTCACACTCAGCGGGTATCACGAGGAGATGAGTACAGGCATGTCTACGATCTCTTCGTTACCATTATCGCATTTGTCTCTTCACTCCTGAAGACACCCCCCAGCGTTTTGAAAGAGAATCATAGTTACTCCCACCTGTTGCTTGGTTACAGTCGGGCAGAAAACGAGCCGACTTTGTACTTCGAATTATTGCATAATCGACCTATTACTCCGGCAAATTCTGGTAGAAGGCAACCGCTGCTCTGGCGTTCAAATTAAACATTTGAAGCCCTTAACAGATTAATTGTTTTTTTTCACATCTATACTAAAGCAGGTTCTTGCGGTATATGACTACGAAGCTCCTGGGGGCTGGTTAGTGCATGAAATTGTTGTCAAATTTTTTTTTTTATTATAAATCGTTAGGATACCATTGTTATATAAATACTATATACAAACCTTACATTAGAAAGAGGAACGAATAGTTTGTGTAATCTGCGGCTACTCGGGAACATTGCAGTATTGAATAACGCGATCCATGTTAGGATCATAAGATAAGAATGATAGCCTTGGTTAGTCCGAAAAATCAATGTGTATTAGAAAGTATTGAATGAACGAAATGATCATAAGAGTTTAGTTCTTCGAGAAAAGCTATTGCTTTTAAAGCACTCAATACTTTCTTGATCAGCTTGTATAGGGAAATTAATTTTGCATTTATTGTTTAGAATCTCATCTTATCTCTTCTCCCCTTCATTCTTAGTTCGTGGATTAACGAAAATTTTTTTTTATTATTAAAAATCTAATCTTCACTATTTCTTAGACCTTATGAACCATTTATCAGTGCGAATGTTAATGATCAGTTCATATACATGTTCGCGCATATTTCTAATACATTAAAAACATATAAAAAATTTAGGCCATTATCGTAGTATAAATATATATGTTTGTGAGTTCAATATATAGGTTCAATTGTACTTTGTTATCATGTGCAAAAAAAAAAAAAAGAAAAAAAGTAATAAAGAAAAATCAACATTGATAACGTAAGTTTACATATTTATACGTGCAAATCCAAGGTAAATTAACGATGAATTTCAAGTTGAACATATTGACGAATACATTTGCGCAGACACATCTAGCTTAAAGGTCGTTTCAATGCTTCCATTTATTTATCGGTGGTTATATATTTTACAAAAAAACAAAACGCAAAAAAATAAAGAAGCCAAATAAAATTATTTAATTTGTCCTAACATTTGGTATGAACGTGGTTTGAATAAATGCACGTGAAATATAGTACAAAATATTTAAATGTATGATTCGTTTGACGGTGTTTCCCATACTTTAGAATTTAGATGTTTAGCTGAGAAAATATTATTTTCTTGGGAATTAATTGAATAGAATTTTATAGGGAGAGATTCTAAAATAAGTAGGATCCATTTCTGAATAGAGAGTTTCAAAGCCGCCACCTGTTGACAACTATCAAGCAACTGCTTGAGTTAACTTTCTATTAAACCGGCACGGTAATCAGGTTCGTAGAAGCCGATTTGAAGCTTTGTAACTGTCAGCGTATTTATCATATAGATTTCAAAATTATTATAATATAAAACAAAAACTACATCACAATACAGATTGAGAGTCACTGCAGATCTATTCGTCGTAAACATTTATTATTAATTCTTGTTACTTTAAAAATGGATTTGAATTGTTATATAAATTAAAAATCCGAGAACTTGCATTAAATGCAATCGTGCCCATAATAATTTATTGTAAGGATTACGTTTCATTATCAACAACTAAAAAGCAGAAATAAAATTTGCTAATCAAAAATTTGAATTTAACACTTGAAATAGATTTCTATGGCATTTACCTGCAAAAAAATGCATCGATAGCTCTCTCACAAAATATAAATTTATTTCTTATACTCTTTATACGCATAATTTACTTGGCGTGGTGTTTATCCAAAAGTTGTGGGAATATATAATTTTTTAGTTTTTTTGAGAATATAATTCGCGCCCACTTGCTAATGTAATTGAATTCAATTATTATTAATTCACTTAAATATAAATCAACACCTATTTTTAATGAGTAATAGAAATAGACATCGATGAATACAAAAGACTTAAGAAGCAAACTTTGTAAACACTACATAATCAATTTGCTTAACACGGTAAAATGAATAAATTGGAAATAATTACCTGATGTTAAAGAAAAAATTCGTGTTAATTATAACTCAAATATAAGACAATCATTAATTACTTAAGAATTAATAATAATAAATTTATAAAAATTAAATGTACAGTGCGAAGAAACTGATCAAATATATTAATTTGGATTAGTGAAATATGGAAGAAAATTAAATCCATACATGACGGTCATCTACTTGATACTTTTGTAGTACACGTAAATAAAACACACTTTCGAATGAAATTTTTTTCTGCAATACTTGCCATTATCTGTGGAATACAGCTTCTTTCCAATATTGTCCTTTAGATATCTCGCAGGACTAAACCCTTTTGAAGTAGTTTTCGATGACTTGTCTGCACGTAACGGATAATAGCTCGGGCATAATTTGAAAGAAGTCCACTTTCAAAGTGTCATGAGTTTAAGGATTATTCACATAAACTCAATCCTGTGCGTAATCTAAGAAAAAAAAATTCAGCGGTGAAAAACCGCCCAAATTCTGTGGCCAATTCACATTACCAGAACGTGATATTACACGTCAGGGAAATTTCTCACATAACAATGTCAAAATTGTACCGTTCTGTTCAATATCCATTTCTTCAATTTTACGCCAAACAAAAGTGATAATCATGTGGCTGCAGCCATTAGAAAGCTGTGCGCGCCATATAATGGATGAATTTGGATCTTTTTCAACGTGTTCACTAACAGCATCAATATCTGCAGATGAGTGATCGTGCGTTTCGATGATGTGTGGATCTTAACAAATTTGTTACCGATTCAAATTCTTCGAGTTTCTTCACAGTTTTGCCCGTAGTGCGCTGAGATGGACGATTATCTTGAACATAATCTATTCACGAAACGTGCCTTCTACCGAATCAGAATTTTTGTAGTAAGTTTTTTCAATTTTAATACATTTAGTAATTGTTAAGTAATCCATATTGTAAAATGGCAAATATTGGATAAGAACATTCCATTTCCAAAATGATAGTTTTGTTCCATATATGTTATCCAAACAACGTGGCCGAATCCGGACCACAAAATGGATAACCATATATAAATACAAATATATGTAACAGGTCAAGCCTTGCATTAATTTTTTTTATCATTTTTTCACACTGAAAAAGTTATTTTTTGGGAAAATTTGGTATAATATGCATTAAACAAAATATTTTCCATCATTTAAAAAAAAAATTTTCCATCTCTTTGGCAAGATGGCTCACGATCTTTTAAGGCTACCCATGCATTGACTTCAACTTGTGGAATCGTGTGCCAGCCAAACCACGCTCCGCATTAATTTGAACAATCGGTACTCGGCAGGCGCTGATGTCTGGTGAATACGTTGGGTGTGGCAGAACTTCCCCTTCGAGAGCTGTGACATTGTATTCTTGAAAACTGTTTCAACGTGCGCCCGAGCTTTTTCTTGCAAGAGGATGCTTTTGCATCTGTGAAGTTTTTCAAGTATTGAGTGATATGTTATTTCTCAGCGGTTTTTTTTGGTATATTTTTGGGTTTCTCCAGCCCCCTTTTCACTATGAGGATCTTGTCAGTTCTTTAGTAAGTAAATTGATGTTAAATTTGTAATCACAAGTTGATTGGCAGCATTGGGTGGCATATGAAAAGTACTGCTAATATAATTAATTTATTAGTAAAGCTTCCAATTCGTATATCGATTCTTTTTGGAAAGATAAAAATTTTAGCGGACAATTACATATATCAGTAGTAAAAACATGTGTTTTCTGTAAGAAGTCAAGTCTAGTGTAGAGGCAAGTTATTCAACCTTAAAAAAAATTTAACCATCGAGCAAAAGCATTTACAGTCCTACATATAATACTTTTGTAAGTTTGCAAGCTATGCAAAAATAATTCAATGATAAAGCAAAACGTAAAAAATAAAAAATATTTTGGTAAATGTTTTATGAGTCATATTTACACTGATAAGTATTGTCTAACAGGAGGACCATCTTTACGAAGATATTTCGATATTAGTTTCAATCTATACAGAGAGATTGATATGATTGGTAAACTCTAGGATATAAATACTAAAGCAATTATAGATCTAAGTCTCGATTTAAATCTTTACCCAATTCATCTAAAAGATATGGTAACAATATGATAACAATATGATAACAAACAAGTCATGTATACTTCGTCTCGATACGCATATAAAATAATTGTATTTGATTGACTTTCTAATTAATATACTAATTAAAGTTAACGATAATGTTTTTTAGGTATTTTATAAACCCTCCCCGACATTTCTTTCCTTTTTTTTTTTATATAATAAATATTTGACTGCGATTGTGGCCAAAAATCCCTGAAAGTAATAAAACAAACAACAATAACAACAAAAAACTTGATTTTTTTTTTTTTTTAATTCAAATTTTTTATATATTTGCATATATACTCATAGGTTTAATAACTTTTATTCAAAGACTGACTTTAGTCTTTTGTACTTGACAGACAAGTAAGTACCCGTTCATGTACATGAGTCGTTCGCTCTCTCTGCTTGATGTCTCCGTAAAATTTCTCATAATATCCTTATTTAAATGCATTCAAAAGGAATTTATTAATTTTTTTTCTTTTTTTTTTTTTTATATTTATTTCTTGCATTTTTTTCTTTTTTTTTTTGCGTGAGTGTGCTTGTGTGTGTATTTGTGTGTTGATTAACAATACAATAGAATCTTTTGTATGAAAGCATTGTTTGGTCAAATGGTATCTAACCATACAATGAAAATCTTCTGAGCAAATATAATTCATTGAAATCGCACACAAGCAATGAATGGTCCGCTAAAAAAAAGTTCATAGACTCACTTAGTATTTACCTTTGATACGTTCCTTGCAGAGCGGCAAGAAAGAAAGAGTTTTTAAATAAGAAAAAAAAAAAATGGGACCGAATGTTTTTTTTATTTTTTT
>KK351140.1:555527-566814 GCA_000671755.1 Glossina brevipalpis
TATATATATATATTTTAAACTTTTTTCACTAATTAATTATCTTGCATTCACAACTTTAAAACGGGAACAAGGTCTGGACTTTGTCGCTATGAAATGACCAATCAAACGACCGACGAAACACTTTCGAATGGCGTTGTTTACTCAAGCGAGACCATTTGAAATGGTTGAATCCACACAATGGCACCCATGGTGACGATGACAACTATAAGCGCCAAAACAATAAATAAGAAAAAAAAAAAAAACAACAAAATTGTATGAAAAAAAAAACCACTTTGCCCTCAACGCAGAAATGCGGTGGTTATGTCTCCAAAACGTATTTATGTATATATAGTTGGAATGCGTAAAAACTGGTTTTAGTTTATATCGAATGCATTTTTCTTGCTTTCCCAAGAAAGTGGAGAGTTATGGTACCATGTTCGTTAGTTAAACAAGAAGAAAAAACACCAAAAAAAAAAACAAAAAAAAAAAAAATACAAAACAAAACAAGAAATGCAAACAAATTGCGAATGTTTCCAAAGGCGACAAAACAGCAAACAAGAGAACTTTTATGTGAATATTAGTGTGCACACGTATGTACATAAATAATATGTTTATATCTGGCCGTGATTACTTGTAAGGCTGCATAAAACAGCAGCATAGCATATAATTGTTGTATTCCATTTACTAACTCACTTACTCACATACGCTGACAATTGGCTGACTACTCTACCAAAGCATTTTGCACTCTTTCTATCTTAAATATAGATTGTTCAGCGTGTGTTTGGTTACGTATGTGCATGTGTGTGTGTGAGTGTGTGTGTGTGTCAATGTGTTGAATAATCATATAAAACCGGTTTTCATTAGATTTATACACTGATAGAGAGACTTTGATGATGAATGCTTTTCTCTAAGTTTGAATTCTCTGTTTCCTTTGACGACGACGATGCACTTAAGATTTTGTTTATTTTAAAAAATAGAATATTTTTTTTTTGCTTTTTTTTGAAAATTATAATTGAATTTTTTTTCATTTTTTTTTTTTCTAAAACATTGTTTTTAAAAAATCACTTTCAATAATAATAAAATGTTTGAATTTTTTTCTTCCATGTAAATAATTTATGCTAAGAATCGAACGAAAAAGTTATTCATTCGAACTTTTAATGCCAACAGCTTGACCAATTATACCGAACTAAACTCAAAAAGTGTAAACAATGAATTCAATGTAATGCAGCCAACAGCCCTTATAATACTAAAAGAGCTATCACAACAACAAGCATTTAAAGAAACAACAATGACAACAGTGACGAGGTGTGGCTTTGTGACAGTAGCCATCCATCACAAATGCCACAATTGTATTTTGATGGACATGCGCTTTATCCGCCATGCGTATGCTATATAAGCATAGCAAGCATTAAGAGGTGGAGTTTCGTTACTATTACTTTAACAAGTATACACATTCGTAATGTGATATGTGTTAGTAAAAACAAGTCTCCAAACATCCTATTGGTTGATTTTGTTTTGTAGTTTTGTGTCGTTAATTCAAAAAACTGTTTGTTTTGTTGTTACACGGAATGTTTAAAATTATATATAGATAAAAACATTATGTGTGTGCGTATCGGTATTTCAAACTTTTAAAAATATTTATTTTTTTATTAAATTTTTTTTCTAAATTTTTTATTTTCTTTTTTTTTGCTTCATACTAGAGTGTCGCTGTTTTTAATTCTATTCTAGTTTTTCTTTATCTTTTATTTGGCAAAATTTTCCAAGAGTTTCTTTATGAGCTTTTGTTTGTGTTTGTATGTATTTGTGTATTATTTGGCTAAAATGTCCGTCACAATTTGTTTCGTTTCTTTTTTTTTATTTTTTTCTTATGTAAAGTTTTTATTATTTGTTTGCTTTTCTTATTGTTTGTTTTCCCATCGTACTGTTGTCAATCATTCGATGGCTCTGTGTTTCTTTGCATTATTATTACTGTACATCGACCATTATTGCTGTGAGGGCTTGAGCCGTTGTCTTACATCTTCTTTTTTTCCTTTTTCTTTTCTGTTTTTTTTTTTCTTTTCGCTTTTCCCTCCCTCTTCCTCTGTCTGTCTTTCTCTTCACTCATTATATTTTATAACTTCCGTTGCATTTCTTTAAGCATCGTTTTGCAAAAAGGTACAATCCATCCACCTTGCCAAGCAACCAGTTATTCATTCAATGGTTTTATGCATCTCTACGTACGTACATAGGTAGCTTCTGTGTGCTGTTTTGCTGCAACGCGCCGCTAAAGTCAAATCTCTAACTTTTTTTTTTAATTTTTTTTTTTATTTTTATTTTTTATTTTTTATGCTTCTCTTGAAAGCAACACAATAAACTGACACATTTTCAACGCGAAATGACTGACATAAAAACTAAAAAAGAAAAAAAAAAGTGGCAGAGTTTCGCGTTTGCGATATAATAAACAAAAAACAAAACGACGACCAAGTTTACTTTTCAAACTTTCATTAACATTAAAGTGTTGCTCTGTTGTTTTTCTTTTTCATTCTTTCTTATGTTATACTTTTGTTGTTGTCAGTTACACATATATGTGTGTTATAATTAAAGATTTTATTTATAATCGCGTATTACATGTTTAAAATTCCCATAATAAAGCGATGGATAGGGTTTTTTTTTCTTTCTTTTTTTTTTAGTTTTATAACTAAGGAAGTCACTTAAGTTTAAATATGAACCCAGTTGTCCCTTTTAATGCAAAACCTTAAATGCATATTTGACGAATATTTCAATGCAGATTCAAGCATCGAAGTATGTTTATTTGCAAGTTTTTCATATATGGAGCAGAAAAATTAATCCCGGAAAGGCATAAAAACTGCAATACTTTCGAAGGAAATGAACTTAATGTTCTGAATTCTATTCTATTCGTTCTATTTGCCAATCAACTGATACCCGTTTAACAGAAAATAATCATCTCTGTGCGATTTATGCAAATACTCGCCTATATAATAGATTCTATAGCACCATGCCCGTTAAGACAAGGGATTATTTAAGCCCCAATCGGTGACTTCCATCGAGCGAAGCAATATCCGCAAAAGACCTCCTCTGTATGCCTGAAGTGTCAAATCGATACAAACTGCATGGCCCTTTAATGTTTTCCGGAGAAGGTCGAAGTCTACCAAATTTCCAATTATGAATGATTCCGCCCTTTTTATGATTACCACAGCCATCATGAAAGCGCATTCCGTGGTGATTTAATGTATCTCTTTGGCTTTACTTTAGGCAATTTCAAGTTACACCTGCGATTTGGATCTTCCATACAATCCTGGGAAGCGATCCGAAGTATCCTTTTCCATAGATTTATCGCACTGACAAATTCCGCTTTGAAGTTCATCCTCAAGCCAAAAGATGTCAGCGTATAAAATTTTGCCAAACTTTTTGGAAAAACTTAACGTGTATATAGGTACTTGAAGAGAAAAACAAAGGTATCAGACAAAGAGACAGGCTTGAAGTGATTAATAAGTCCATGGCAGAGAGAATACCCTTTCGGAGTGACGTGAGACCCAACACGAGTGCTAGACTATTTTTCACAAAATGTTAGCCGGCATTCCACGAAGAGGTTCGCTGTCCCTTAGCAGATATAATTCTGTATTGACATCTTCAGGTCATCCCGAAGTGCTAGTCTAGAACATACCGTGATTTTCTGTCTGTGATTCCACAACCATCACAATACTTCCCGAAAGGCCGTAGCTCGCAATCAGGCATTCTCCAATTTTGTTGGCATAGGAACCTAGCATAAGAAGGTTCCGCAATTGGACAACTGACCCCCATTTAATTTAATTTGGTCTTCGGATTTTCTAAAAATTCCGCGAAACCGAATCCTATTATCTTATCTTAAGCGGTACGGTTGTCCTCGGAAAGACATCGACAAGGTACAGCTCTGTCCACCCTCCTCTCAGTCCAACTACTACCCGGAGCAGCCATACTTAACAGTGTTAGTAAAGTCAAAATAAAAGCGAACTATCGAGAAGTAAAGTCTTCTTATTTTAAGGGGACTTCGCTCTACAATTCAGAAGCTACCCGTTGTCGGGCGTCGATAGTCTTAAAATCTTAAAGCCTTCTTAATCGTTTAGTTTATAGCCAGGATGACGTAGAGGTGAGATTTTCAGTACATTTACTTTCTAGAAGACGCCCTCCTTCCTTGTAAAAAGGTAACGACCGGGTAAAAGGTCTATAAATGCCTTTTGCGTTTCGATTGGTATCAGGGATCTAGAAGCAAGTTGCTTCTCTTAAGCTTTTTGTATCTAAACCCTGATTTTTTTTTATAAAATTTTTATAACCGTAAACTTGAGAAAGTAAATTGAAGGTTGGCTCGTATATATAGAAATAAATGATACAGAAAAAGTTGAAACAAAATGTTGTTAGCTCGGAAACACATCCTTAGTAGATAGAAATTTGAAGAAAATAAAAATTAACAAACGCGATAAATAACAACAGTTTCGCTTGAGTTTATAAAAAAGAAACGAGAAACAAAGATTTCCGTAAGAAAACGTCGCATGCACGAATTTTTAAATCTCTATCCAACTTTGGTTTATTAATTTGTTGTTTAAGTTCTATTCATTGTCAGTAGAAGCGTCAGTTTAATATTAAAAAAAATCTATTAGATAAAGAGGCAACAACTCTCACTCATTGGTTTCTAACTAACGTTTGCAAATATTATGCGCCAAATTAATGTCCATCTGCCTGACACTTATCTTTTATTTGTGTATTTGTTTTAAACACAAGATTATCTTTAGAAGCTTAATGAAAAACGATTAAAACAAAAAAAGAAGTTGAGAAGTTGATTAAAATATCAATAGAGAAATTGATGAGTGCAGTGAAAGATTTAATGATTAATCATGGGCTGAGAGATCAAAAGTTTAAGTTAGTAAACGGATGAGTGGAATAACAAATTTAGACACAGATATCGCGCTGTGCATTAAGTATAAATACAACTGTAGGAAGGTGAGGCGTTATCATATAATTTTGAACTATGAAAAGAGATTATAAATGAAGGTCCAGATATCTTTTTTAGTCAACTTAAACATATTTTTAAACGTTAAGTCGAAATTTCGTTTTGAATTTTCGTCATTTTTATCGCCATTTTGATTTTACGATTTTTATTATGATTTACATCGAACATATTTTTCAATATTTAACTCATTCTTCTTTATATTTTTAAAAATCGTTAAATTTACGTAATCTGGCTGGTAATTGCTTGTAAAAAATCATTTGAACTCTTAAAAAATTTATATGTTACGTCATTACGATGACTTATAAATATGGCTGCGTTGCGTTGTTGCTTATTATATTGTTGTTGTTTTGTATTGTATAGAATGTGATTTATTTTTACACCCATCAACGAAGAAGGGGGGATATATTCATATTATCAATTGCAGTTTGCAACGCCCAGAAGGAAGCTTCGAAGATCCCTTCAGAATCAAATTTAAAAGCGCGTCAGATTAAATATTTTCTTGTTCGAGAAAGTGCTACATCCGAAAGCGGAATTAATTCATCGTGGTTGACCCAACAACATACTCAAGGCGGTATATTATGGAAAGGAAAGTAGTATTACTTTGCACTTTCCTCATTCATCAACTATCGGGTGATCGAAAAAATAAGAACATGAGCAGAAGTAGAGGCGTTGATGGATCATGGCTTCGAAGATCACTTAAGTGTAAAAGTCTACGAAGAGCCGTCGGTAGTGATGATAATTGGAATGGTAAATAATTCGAATTAAATAAAGAAATTCCTTTAGAAAAAAAGCAAGAGCATCAAGGATGTTGTCCAAACTAAGTGCTGTAGTGTTAACGACACGCGCGTGCGTGCTATACACGATACCTGAAGCAGGATTTAAAGACAAATATTTTCTAAAACTTACAGATTACGTTAGAGCATATTTGAGCTTTACCGAGTTTTCTCTATAAAAAGCAACTTCAACTTAATAATATTCTAAAACCGGCTGTCACTTGGAGTAAGTCTCTAAGGAATTAAAAGTTAAAGGATTAACGTTTGCTTTACTTTCTTAGCTTAACTTTTATATCCACTACACTACAAAATCTCTTGTTTGTTATCCATTCTTAAGGAATGATTTTCTTATTATTTTTTTCAAATGCTTTGTATTCTTTTTTTTTTTCTTTTTTATTCTTTTGTTTGTCAAATAATTTGTTTAATACATTGTTTCCGTAAACCAAATAACATCATACACATGCTTATGCACTGACCTCTTAAGATGTATGGCAGTTTTCTGTTGTGTGTCCCGTCGTACATTTCGGAGAGCCGTTAATGTCCATTTGTGGTTTGTGAGGTCAACTTGAGGAATGTTTAATGTTAATACAAAAAAAAAAAAAAAAAAAAAGAAAGAAACTGACCTTTTTCAGATACTGAATTTGTAAAAGTTTTCGTTCGATGGGAAGAAAAGCCAAGGGAAGGGAAGAGAAGGAAAGAGAAAATGTTGCCGTCTCTAGTAAAAGAAACTGAAGCTGTCAACCGCATCCACAATTTAATGCGTGCTTGTAAGTGTGTGATAAACGTACGAGTTTTACTTGATATTCACTCGGTCATGAGTTCTCAAACTTAATCTAATGGCCCTGATTACAATTATAAGACATCGTAGTCAATCAAATTAAGAAACAGAATCATAAACTTAATTTACCATGAACTCTAAATAAATTTTGACTCCGGAAGCAATTAACTTTCGAGGCGCGTATGTTTTGTTCTGGCCTAGGTTTGGACTATCAAATTTCACACTTCGACTTGAATCGTATAAAAAAAGTCATTAAATCACGAAATTTGATTCTTAAACTTCAATTTCTAGTACTTTTAGCACTGATGCTAATGTCTGTCTAAACGGCTTCACCACAGCATGGACTTTCAGTCTAATTTTTATTTTATTTCTCTAAATTTTTATAATTTACTCTGATCATGTCCGGAGACTCTTCGGGCAGGAGAACGAAAGTTCTGTCTATAATAAGAATTTTATTTTCAAATAATATATTTCAGAGACACTGATTTAAATAGTACAAAAGGGACTTTCGGAAACTTTTCAAATATGAATGAAATGGTACAAGACGAGAATTTGATTTATGGATTTTTAACCGCATTAAGGAAACCAAGAAAACACTATGTTGTTGTCGTTGTTGTTGTTATTACAAGGTATTTAGTACGCTGTTTGCCTTTCTTAAACAGAAAACACATTACACATCCGTAACCGGCAAAATAACAACAACGTGGAAACATGTGTTTGCTATGCTCTGAAGGAATGTGGCCTAAAGACTGTGGCATACAAATTGTTGTCCCCAGGGAACTCGTATGAATACTCGATGGCCAATATATTGGAATGAACTGAATTTTGTATGCATTCTGGCATTCTGGCATTCTGGCTGAAAAGGCAGTAGCGCCAAGTATTGTTGTGTGGTTTTTGTTATTTGCTTACCATAAGTGTATGTTTATTTCTGTATATATATATACATACATCTGTGTAAGGAAAAGGGGTTGGCGTTTCCGAAGGACGATTGACATTTTCTAACATGTGTTCCCTGGTGAGCACATAAGTATACGCTCTTTACACCTACTTAATGTTCCACCCCTTTTTTTAAAGCAGATATTTAGATAGAGACACACACACGCACACGCATACGCACACACACACACACGTAGTTGTTATTATTGAACCATAATGAATATAGATGTGATTTTTGTTTACAGGGTGTGGTTAACCGTTTAACAATCAGCGAAGCTAATCAAATACAAACACAAATAAAAATCTGCTAAAAAAATACAATAAAAAATAAAAAAAAAAAAACAAAATTCAATAAAAAAAAATTATTTACAGATTTAGTCGTTAGAATATCAAATATCATTTCCAATTGGTTTTTATATCAACACGCGTAACATGTTTTTATTTTAACCGCTAACATCATCCACATACCAAGCAAACTAATCTACTCATTCCTTCTATTTGATCGTTATCCTCAAACTCCCTCTCACTATTACTATTACATACATAAAGTAACAGTTAATGGTAAAAAGTTTTTGGTGACTTCATTTAAATGCCATCAATGCATAGCATGTATACTACTATACACACACACACACAACTGTGTGTATTCATGCAATTATAGATTTCCACAATGCATACAACAACAACATCTCTTAATAATTTTCTATCATTATACTACAAAATTCCAACAGTGTGCTGTGCGTGCTCTCTTAGTGATTGTATCTTCTTATGTATTCACTGCGAAACAACCAACCAACCAAGTAACCAACAATTTCTGCAAAAAAAAAAAAATGAGATTAAAATTCCTTAAGACAATACTAAGGAACACAAATGGTTTCTTGTTAATTAAATTAAATATTCACTTCTCTCTCTCTCTCTCTCTGTGTGTGTGTGTGTGTGTATGTATTAGTTGTGTATTGAGTCATTTAGTTTTATACTAACATTCATGCATTCATACTTACATACACACACACACACACCAAACAACAGTAAGAATTCATTCACTGTTCGCTCCTTATGTATTTTATGAGCACATCAAGGCCCACAACACAACCACAGTTGGAAGAAATAAAATCATAATTTAAAATGAAACAAAACCACAATAACAAGAAATCAGTATAAAGTCCTCGCGAAGTTTCTAATTAGACGGAATCTATAAGTTTTTGAGCAAATGTGACATTGTTTGTGTGTGTGTGTGTGTTGTTGCTTTCGTGGGCGCCTTCATGCTATTCTTACCGCAAATGTTTGATCCTTCTTCTTGCTCTTCTTGATTGTAGAAATTTTCAATTCATAGAATAGTAACGGAATGCAAAATGTCGTTTATTTTCAATGCGATATAAAAGCAATTTATTAGCTTTCGTGCGGTTAACGCTTAGAATGTTTATGACCCTTTGAGATTTCAATTTTCTATATATAAATTGTATGTTCAAGTTAATTAAATTTAGAAAAGCTGCTTATTATTTATTTAGGAAATGTATTTATGAAAATAAAAAAAAAAAAATAAAAAAATACTTTAATTAAAAATGATGATAAAATTATGTTTGATTTTCCTTAAAACATAATTTAATAAATTGTTTTTAATACAAACGTGACGTCACTTCATATTAAGTAGTTCAGGCTAGCACAACTCCGTGCGCTCTATGCAGTCTCCGATGCAAACTAACGTATTCCAAAATCGGGCATTTCGCAATGTTTCAAACCATTCCAGCGCATATGAGATTTTTCTGAAGTCTATAGTATTATGAGACAAATGGAATTTCTCTACATCCATACTATAACTAGATAAATGGACCCATTTTGACTAATTCCGTTCCAAAGCTTTGCTTAAGCTGCCGCTTTCCAAAGTAAAGGAGCGTAAAACTCTGTATGATGGTACGTTCAGTTGTAGTCCAAAGTCACTCAAGTTGATCCAAGTCGGCGCAAGTTGATCCAAGTCAGCGCAAGTTAACCCAAGTCGGCGCAAGTTGATCCAAGTCAGCGCAAGTTAACCAAAGTCGGCGCAAGTTGACCCAAGTCGGCGCAAGTTGACCCAAGCGGATCTAAGTTGATCCAAGCCGACCTAAACCGACCCAAGCTGATCTAAGTCGGCCCAAGCCAATCTATCTCGACGCAGTCCGTCACATTCAAATATTGTTGCACGTATTTCCTTTCTGGTCAGAAATTAACATGTGCGGTACCTTTATGAAATATAGGAACTTTCATCAGCATTCTCATTCACGTGTAATTGTCGACTTTTTAATACCCTACTCTACACTTGTGTACTACTTACCCTACACGAATTGAATGATAACGACATATTAAGTTTGTACAGATGTATACAAGATCGAAAAGGACTTGAAATAGACCTCACTTTAAAATACTAATCAATTCAGAATTAATGTTTGGATAAGTTCATCTGTCCCTATGTCCATATACTATTATGTTCAATTTGCTGATTGTGTTTTCTTGACATTTTGATGGGACTAGAATGTTGTGGAAATGGAATGAATCTTTGTTAAGATCACCCGTCATATTTAGAAAAAAAATTTCTATTTTTAATATTTTTCCACGAAATTCGTTGAAAAGAGGTATACAGACATACTAGTTGAATGTGAAAAATTTAGATTGAATTTTATTTTAAATAATTTATTAAATCCGTTCTCATATAAACGTTCTTTTAAGAAGAAAACGAGTAAGAAATTTATATTCTTCTAGACCCACCACATTTGCCTTAGCAAAAGGCGAAAAAACCAAATTTCAATGGGCGGACGAAGCAGTGTAGTATATTTAAAAGTCGACCTTACACTATAGTGTTTTAATTTTTCCACGTGCTTTTTATAAAATTTCACTGATCATCAATTGATGGCTATAAAACTACTTTCGCGAAAACTTCAATACAAAGTTTTTAAATGATTGCTGGAAACGATGAAAATAAAACGAAGCAAAAACATTTAAGCTCAAAGGATCAATTATGGATAATAAAAAATAATGACATTAAATAATAGACGAGAATCATAACAGTGAACAATGAATGAACAGCATATAGCACGGCTTAGCATTTATTCGTTACGCGATTATCCAAGCACTTTGTACTACATATGCCTACATATCACTTTTAAATAGAGGACAATATCGTTTCTTAGTTTCATTTGCAACATACATGAAAAAACTTCCACAAAATCAGTGTAGCACTTTAGAAAATTTAATTATTAAATAAAACAAGAAATTGCTTTCATTTAATGATGATGACAATATATTCAATACGTATCGAATTTAAAGAAATTTCGATCAATACAAAGTCCAAAAAAAGGTTACGTAAATCAAAATTTCAGTATCAAGATTATTTCAGAGATCTAACATTTAGCAGTAGAAAGAACCGAGTAATGAAAAAATCTTTACTATCGTGCTATCAAATTTCGTACGTATTTGATCTTAAGTCCAAGTTGGTCTTCTGCAGATATTTTTAATCATATAGTAGCCTTCATTAATTGAACTTGTATTACATATTCTGTTTACTTGCATATAGCCCCTTGGAGAGGGGAATAAGCTCCGAATAATTATATTTAGTTTGGTTATTTACGCTTAAATATATTAAGTTCTTAGTTCTTCTTAACTAAAGGTTCTCTCAATAGGAATGCAATGTTTCATTTAAAAATAAAATCACGTAAGATTTAAGTGAATTATGATATTTTTTTTGTATTGCATTGTGAAGTAGATATGTTCCGAGTAGAAGTGGAATAAACTGTCCGATAAATGGCCTCTGCGATTCTGATGCTTGTTCATTACTCTTTTCATAAAATCTCCGATGACGTTTTGGCA